>JAVBJF010000406.1:0-308938 GCA_033439095.1 Pseudococcus viburni | reverse complement strand
TTGGCTCCAAAATTTTGAAAAAGCAGCTAAAATTTAAACCGGCAAATCATCGGCAGTAATCGAGTCAGAACCAGCTGCAGACCACACGTATGTTCAAATTGAAAAGATTCGGTCAAAAACGAATATCGAAAGTGATCCTTAGTCCGAACTTGAATCCGAAATTAGCTTTCAAAATAACATTCAGGACATTCAGGCTGTACTGAATCGCGAAGAAAATTTTCAAAAATCAAACACGAGAGTTTTGAATTTTCAAGTTCAACGATAATTGTTCTCCTCTCTTCCTTCCCTTTTCAATCCCGAAGCAACTGTAATTCTTGAAAAATGATTTCAGAATAAAAATATTTTCTTCCGGGAATTATGTAGGTAACCTAACTAAGATATTAGTGTGGGTAAATTAGCCTCATTTTGGAGAAAAAACAACTGTTCTCCCCAGAAAAGCTTTTATTGCGAAAAATTGTCAAAAGTGGTCCCCTGAGTAACCCTTAAGAGTTGACCCCTTGCTAATTTTTTTTATGGGTATTCCACTTCCCCAAAAAACGGGATTTCGCTTCCATCTCCTTCGGATTTGATTTTGGGGTAAAAATTGCTCGGTACTTTTTTATTCTTCAGTCAATATCTAACCTTTTTTGTAGAAATTTTTTTTGTACGGCCATTAGCATAGGAGATAGAGAGTCCAGAAGGATGTGGGTTATGAGAAAAATACTAATATTTGAAAAAGTGATAATAGGTATAAAATCATATGTTTTGGGAATGATAATAATTGGGGGTATTAATACTACTTAACCCCCTACCCTTCCGATGTGCCCACCCCACCTTACCAATTTATTTTTATTTAGCAGTAGCCATATGATTGAGGGGTGAGGTGGGGTAGACACGTAGGAAGAGGAAAAGGGTAAAAAATGCATTTTGGCCCTCTTCCCCCTTCTACGTGTTCACCCCACCTCACCCCTTAGCACCTACGATAACCTGTATTACCTAATATCACGTTTTCAAATAATAGTATTTTTCTCATAATGCTAATGGTCGTACAAAAAAATTTTCTGGACAAAAAATGTTGGAAATTGAGAAAGAACGGATTTTTTTAATAGCGTCTATCGAGTAGATCACCTTACCACTTCCCATAAAAGATTAGTACCTATACTTCTATGTGGTACAAAATGACTCAAAATCAATATTTTTCAACACCTCATATCAATTCGTTAAACTTGATTAATTTTATATACAGGGTGTCCGATAAGTGGTCTGCCATACTTCATTTTCGAATATAACCGGTTACCACTAAAAAAAAACGTTAGACGAACAAGTTGCATATCTTGAAAATTGAATGGGCAAATGATGTTTTTTAAAAAATCACGTAATTTTTTTCAACCATGGGAACGGATAGTACTTTGAAAACGGAATAAATTTTCAATTTATGACTTATTGCATAACTTGAAAATTGAAGCGGCTACAAAAAATTTTGTTCGAAAAAAGTTCTAAAAAAATGAACTAATCAAGGGAATTGATAATATGTTGAAAAAGGAACAAATTTTGTTCTACAGACTTTTTGCCTAACATCAAAAATGAAGGGGCTACGGGTCATTCAAAAAAGTGCGCTTCAAAATTTTTTAAATTTTCTCAATTTTGGATGACCCTTTACCCCTCACACACACACACACACACAATGGTACCTAAATAAAATATTAGATGTTCATTATGCTGATTCATACACTACCGAAAAATGATTAATACAGTCCTTACTCATAACAAATAGAAAATTTCTTGAAAGTCTTATCATAAAATTTTGTGCAAATTTTTTATCACTAAAAAATTTTTCGTCAAGTTACCAGCTAACAATAATTACCAATTGACCAAAGGTTATCGAATATGTAATAGCATAACTGGCATAACATAATTATTAATCATTAACTCATTATGTGCGCTGGGCACCTGAATTCGTTCATGACGTGTAGGTATGTGTAGACGAACTAGTTCGGTAACTTGATCTAAAATTAAATTTTAAATAGAACTGAGTAACCATAGAAGAAATTTTTTTTCCATTAGGAAAAAATTTTCTCCGTTTTTTTTTGATTTCGCGCGAGAATCTTTATGTTATGCTGATGAATATGTGAAAAAATATGATTCGATCTTTGTGTGCTACATTCGAGCAAAAATTATTTTTCGTATACGAAGAGAGCGGTTAATTTTTAATTTTTTACCAGGCGCTGATTTCCGGTAAGTGAAGTTTACATATTGCTACATTTGATCACACGCATCAAGAAAGGTGGCGCACTTTTGGGTAGATATCTTTTCCAGGAAAAATTTGAGCTTCTTGGCATTAACGATGACTGAGTTAAATATTCTGAGAAGAGATGCATATTTCTGAAAAACTCGGGGTTTTATTATTTTTATAGTTAGTGCTACTACCTCCGCAGTACTTCAAATTCACTTTCCTGATAAGGTGCGAATCAACCTTTGACCACAAAAATGAATAGATAGTGAAAAAAGTTTTTTGATTTCGCCAGTTTTAAAATATGTATGTGATATAATTCGGGCTGAAACTTCCCCAGAAAGAATTTTAGCCACTCACGATGCTTGGTCCTGTGCGGGGAGAGGGAGGAAGTAGGGCCATTTTTGAAAAAAACGTTTTATTCGCGTTTAAACCCCTCTTTCAAACCCTATTAGTTGAAATCGTAAAGAGACTGAAAATATATGCGATTTTACTTGTTGAATCTTGCGACGTGTTCGGTTTCTAAAATTTTTTGGAAAAGTCGATGATGGGTGGTTTTTCCAGGGCAAAAAAGCGAGGTGAGTTATTTAGATAACATAAAAAGTGAAAGGAAATAGTTTCCACGCAACATTACAACGCATGACGTACCTATCAATTTCACGGAAGTTTTCATCGTTTATGATAGCCATAATAAATAGTAAAAAGTACATTTGAAAAAAACTTATCGCAATGCGCTGTTCATTTTTTTAAGATAGAAAGTTCTTCTCATTTACGCGTCGTACATTCTTTTTTCATTAGTTGACCTAGGTACTCGTGTCTTGGGAGTCAGAATTTACGAAGCTAACAAGCGGTACCTACCTATCTGCTGAAAAATTACTCGAACGACAGAAAAAAAAAGTGAGTCAACTTATAACTATTTTCCTCATAAATAGTCAGGTCCCAATTGTACAAACGCGCGGGATTCCTCTTGAAATTGATTCTATGATTGATTCTTGTTCGCGCGGGATTCCTCATAAAATTGATTTTATGATTGATTCTTGTTCTTGAGACTAAAACAAATGAATTTCGCTCCTATGCCTTCCCCTCGCCTTTTCCAGGGTACACCCATCATATTTCAAACGCGTGTATCACCTTATCTATGGATCGCGATGAAAAATTTCCAAACAAAAGTTGTTCCTTAGCACCTAATGCACTTTTTCATTTCTTATCAAAATCCATTCTGGAGCAACTCCTTTCCTCCAAATTTTCAAATAAAAGATGTTTTGAGAATACTTCAAAATTACGTTGTCTTCATTTTCAATAAAAAGTTTCAGAGATACGGGTAAATTTGTAATCACCAAAAGTACTCAGAATTGAATTTCATTTTCAATGAGCTTCATCACGACCATTTTCACCAAATTTTCCTGACTGGGTGCACCTCTCCCCCTTCTCCTTATCTCAAAAGTTGGACCCATGAAAAAAAATTTGAACGATTTTTGTTCTTCAATATGTAATGCGTAATTACATTAATTACACAAATCAACACGATTTTTGTGTTTGGGTTCCGATTGCGAAATTTGGGTTGCTTTTATGTATCTAATGAAGGGAAAAATAATTTTTTTGTCCAAAGTTTGCTTTGGGGGGGTGGGGGAGCCTAAAATGTGATTTTTCAAGAACAATACACACGGATTTGAGAAAAATTGGGAAAAAATTGAATCTTTTTTTTTTGATCCAATCTTATAGAAAATTTTACGCTGAATCGAATGCCGCAAACCGCAGACCTTTATCTCTTTTAGAAAAAAGTTACGGTTAAAACTTTCCTAAATTATGTGAAAAAAATCGCATTGTTTTTCACCTTGCTCGCCGAAAAGTGAGATTTCTCAGATTTCTGAGAAATCTAAGCATTCTACGACCATAATGATCATGACAAAAGTTGTAGAGAATTAAATTTCCTATCGGATACGTGCATTCAGATTTATCCGGGAGGTGTAGTTTTCGAGATATTCTCGAGTAAAGTTAACGTTAGTTGAGAAAATTGAGAAAAAAAGAGAAATGAAGCAATTTTTGGCTGTCAAAAGTGTTACAGCCAAAAATTGTGGGAAGTCGTGGCAACTCCTAAAGGTTAGTCACCTTCCACAATTTTTCGCTGTAACACTTTTGACAGCCAAAAATTGCTTCATTTCTCTTTTTTTCTCAATTTTCTCAACTAACGGTCAGCTTTACTCAAGAATATTTCAAAAACTACTCCTCCCGGAAAAATCTGAATGCACGTATCCGATAGGAAATTTAATTTTCTACAACTTTTGTCATGATCATTACGGTCGTAAAATGCTTAGATTTCTCAGAAATCCCACTTTTCGGTGAGCAAGGCGAAAATAAATGCGATTTTTCCACATAATTTAGGAAAGTTTCAACCGTAACTTTTTTTCTAATAGAGATAGAGGCCTGCGGTTTGCGGCATTCGATTCAGCGTAAAATTTTCTATTAGATTAGATCAAAAGAAAATTCAAATTTTTTTCAAATTATTCTCAAATTCGTGTGTATTGTTTTTGAAAAATCACATTTTTGGCCCTCCCCATCCCCCCAAGCAGATTCTGGAAGCCACGAATGAGCATATTGGTGTATTTTGATGTCTACAATCAGAATTATGCCATGAGAACTGAAACACAGAACTTTTTTTTTTGTTGACTTGTGTTATCGGAGTTCATTTTGGAGCAAATTTTGTTCGTGGGTCCAACTTTTGTGAGAATGGGAAAGGAGGAGAGGTCCACTCTGTTAAAAAAATTTGGTGAAAATAGTCATGATGAAGCTCATTGGAAAGGAAATTCAATTCTGAACACTTTTGATGATTAAAAATTTTTCCGTGTCTCCGAAACATTTCGTTTAAAGTGAAGAAAACGTGATTTTGAAGTTTTTTTCAAAACATGGTTTTAGGTGTTTCCAAATTTGGGAGAGGGGGGGGGGGGGGGGGGGGTTGCTCCAAAATGAATTTAAAAGCTGGTCAAAAATATATCCTTGAGGTATACCTATGTCCGCCTGGAAATTGCGTCAAAGGTAGATAACTCGTTAAATTAGCCGAAAGAAAGTCAAAACTCGATTTTTAGTCAGCCACGGTAATGCGGATGCCTTTTAAAGAAATTTTAAAATTCCGCAGGAAACCGAAATCATGTCAAAGGCTCCAGAATGGCTGGAAATAGACAAATTTGAGTTCGGGAGATTGATATTTGGTAGAAACCATATTTTCATCAAGTTAGGCGAAAAAGTATAGTTTTTTGAGTATGATATTTTGCTTAAAAAATCCGATTTTTGAATTTTCAATTGAGTGGTATCAACCTGGGTATTCAAAATTACGTTTTCTTCATTTTCAACGAAAAGTTTCGGAGATATGGCAAAATTTGTAACTATCAAAAGTATTCAGGATTAAATTTCCTTTCCATTGAGCTATATTTCGACCATTTTCCCCAACTTTTCCAGATATGGTCATCTTCTTCCCCCTCTCCCTATCCCAAAAGTTGGACCCACGAAAAAAATTGCTCCAAAATGGATTCCGATATTAAGTAAAATAGTACATTAAGTATCGAAAAACAAACATTTTTCAAATTTTTTATCGCGGGTCCAACTTTTGAGATGAGGGGGGGGGGAGTCCACCCTGTAGGGAAAAGTTCGGTATGACTCATCGGAAAGGAAATTTAATTCTGAATACTTTTGGTGATTAAAAATTTTGCCGTAACTCCGAAACTTTTCGTTGATAATGAATGAAACGTGATTTTAAAGTTTTCCCAACACATGTTTTATTTTCAAATTTGGGGATAGAGTTGGTCCAAAATGGATTTTGATAAAGAATGAAAATGTATATTGGATGCAGAGGAACAAATTTTATATGAACATTTTTCATTACGACCCACGCGTTTGAAATGTTGAGGGTGGACCCTGGGAAAAGGGTGGGGAGGAAAAAAAGGAATAGGATCGAAATTTATTTGTTTTAGTTTGTGTCCAGAACAGGAATCAATCTGATCAGAAATTCCGAGCTGAAGTGTTTTTTTGTACAACTGATCGTGAGACCTGACTAAAACATAGAAATTAACAAACCAAATGAATTATTCGATCGCAGGCTCCTAAATATCAACGCATACAAAAAAATGTCGTCTTCCGAGAACAAAACACCCATCAGCAAATCGGAAGCTATCAATCAGTTTAGCCGAACAAAAATTCACGCAGCAAACATCTCCAAGACACCAGCCTGGTGCCAAGACAAACTGCTGCATTGGCTTCTAGAAGGAAACCTTCAGAATTTCAATGATCTCATCAAAAGTAAAATCATTAAAATGAATTATTTCTACGCAGCCCCGTATAACGGTACGTTACTGGATATCGCCTGCCGAACCAGAGCTACAGGCGAATTTGTGAAAGTTATTTTGCAAAATTACGTCCACATAGTATATGTCAACGTCATTAACAAAATCACTGGTAAAGCTGCGATACATGAAGCAATCGAGAACTCGACAGTTGACGTGGTTGACGTTCTCATTCAACATTACTGTGACATCGATCTTGAAGATCGTTGCGGTAACACACCTTTGCACAGCGCCATTAAACGAAACGATCTCCAAATTATCAAACTTTTACTCGAAAACAATTATGGTGAAAGAATCGATATCAACAGAAGTAATCGTCACAACCCGACTCCTTTGCATATAGCTCTACTCGAAGGATACACCGAAGCTGCCATCCTATTGCTGAAATATCCTCATGTTGATCTCGACTTTCAAACTGATTCTGAAGGCCGTACTTGTCGTCAAATTATCCAGCAAAGATATCCCACACTGAATGAAAAGACAATGAAAAAATCAATAACAGATGGCGAAAATCCTGCTAAAATTTTATTATCGTTACTAAAACGCGGTGAAACTGAAAAGTTCATTGAGCTGGCTTCCAAAATGAGCACAGAATTTTTAGAAGATAACCTCCAGAGTAGTTGCCAAGAATGTTGTACGTTTTTAGAATATGCTTGTTTACGTGGCCATGGGTATGCCGATGTTGTGGATACGCTGTTGGCAAAAGGAGTCAATCCGAATGTAACCGATAAGGGAAGTGCTCCGATTCTGCACGCCGCAAAAAATGGTTATTATGACATTTTCCTCAAACTACTGAATCATCCGAGAATTGAATTGCATATCGGTGAAGGTGAGTGTCAATATTTCACTAGTATGATGTGATTACCTAGATTTCTGTGACTAAAAAAAAAATAACAAAATCTAGCCACGAATAAAAGAGTTCGCACGGATAAAATTAATTCATAACAAAGATAGGTAGGTTTGATTTAAGACCCGATGAAAAAAAAAAAAAAAAAAAAAAAAAAAGGAATTTACCACATTTTAAAGTAACGGCCCAATTTTCGCCAAAACTGACATGAAATTGCGAGTTTCAATTTTTCCAAAACTACACGTCCTTTCAATTAAGGTATAAAATCATTTTTTTGTCTAATTCGAACTTTTTGGACCCAGAGAAAGCACCAACAAAATTTTTAGCTTCTTGGGACTCCAAGGGGCTGAGCTGTGGCTTCTCAAAGTAGAGACTTCTTTTAAAAAAATTGCTTCAGCCATTTCAAATCGCATGGAGCTAAAAAAATGTTTGAAACATTCTCAACTAATCAGTTGCAACTTTCTTTAGTTTTAACGAAAGTAGAGCTTTTTTTTCGTATTTTCTACATATGTGTAAAATCCATTGGCCCGTGAACGCCGTACTTTCCACGAAAGCGCCGTGGAAAATTTGACGCATCTGCATGGGTTTAATACGAGGGAATGGTCGGTTTCAATTTTTTCTAATAATTCGGGAAACACATCAAAAAATCGTGTGCAGGAGGTTCGAATTATGTCTAAAAATGATTTCATAGCAGGGCTATTCCATACTAAAACGGACCAAAAATGAAGTCGGGTCTTCCGATTTTGCTCAATTTTTTTTACGAGTTTCCCTTGGTGGTCTATTCACAAAACCACGATCATTTTTTTTCTAACCCTCAAGGGGGCGGGGGGCAGGCCTCGAAAATTTTATGCAATTGCGATTTTTAGCAAAACGGCTCAACTTTGAAGGCTCATATCTCGAGATAGGTGGTACTTGGGAGAACACTGTTTGCAGGGTCGGAAAGAGAATTGATAGATTCAAACGCGATAATAACATTTTGAAAAGCTCAAAGTTGAACTTTGGCAGTGAAAGCTCAACTTTCATGACGAAAACAAAGTATGAAAGCTACCATTTAAAAATCTGAAAAAATTACTGTAAGTAGTGCTTTTCACCCTCTCTTCAACCAACAAATTTTCAAGATGGAGTCTCTGAACCCCGGGGGGGTAGAGGGGTCCACAATTTTGACCAAAATTCAAAAAAATCGAAAAAGTGGAGTAACCCATCGATTACCACTAATTCGAGGGCGCTGATTTCGAATATGTACTTAGTTTTTTGATTCGATCCCTCTGAACCCCCCTTCAGCCCCCTTGATGTGGTCAAAATTCAAAAAAATGAATAATAACGTGTGGCATATCGTTTGATAGGTTTTTGAGGGCCCTGAGTTCGAATATTTACTTATTTTTTGGATTTGACCCTCCAGCGTCCCCCTAGCCCCCCAATTTTGCGAAAAAGTATGTTAAGGAATGAAAATATCGTGTGACGTATCGATTCCAACTAATATGAGGGCGTAGAATTCGAATATCGACTTACTTTTGTGATCTGAGGACTTCCTCCCCCGTGCGCTGACCCACCCCCCTCCAGTAATAGCAACAACACTCCTAAAAACTCGATTTTGTATTCCCTAATAGTGTAGCATTTAAGTTCACCTCATCGAATATGTTTATACCACTTCACTTTTAAAATTTTATTAAATAATAGTTCGTTACTAGAATTCCAGGTTTTATTTCTATATTGCATACATATACGAGTCCATATTTAAACAGCAAATGAGTAAAAAAATACGATGGAGGGAGGTGGGTCAGCGCACGGGGGAGGAAGTCCTCAGATCACAAACGGAAGACCCGACTTCATTTTTGGTCCGTTTTAGTATGGAATAGCCCAGCAAGATTGGTTCGAGGTATTGGGTTGAGAAAATGGGGAATTGCAAATTCGAGTAGATTTTAGCGAAAATTAACTGTTTTCCACTGCCAAAATGCGACGATCAAGAAGCTATTTCACTTCTTATGAGGAAACCAATAACAAATTCGAATTCAGAAGGTTTGAATTATTTAAAAAACTGGTTTAAAACCTTACTTGAACCACATCACTCGTCTCAAGATGAAAAAAATCGCAAATTTACCTCTTTTTCCTCAAAATTGGCCTCTTCTCGCGACACAAATCATACGATTGTGCGAATTCTACGCTTCAGATCGGAAAACTAATCGCACATTCGAGTTCAGGGGGATCGAATTATATGAAAATGACACCAAATTCACCCCAACCCCGTCATGTAAAAAAATAGGGGTAAAACGCCCCCTAAAACTCCCCCTCCCACCACTCCCGAGGGAAATTTTTGACGTCTCCACTTCTCGAAAATTTTCTTTTGGGTCATACTAAAATAAAAACCACATTTCAACCCCGTGTTCAAAAAGTGCAGTATGCCCGAACTAACCGCAGGGACTATCAATTCAAAATGTATTGCATATCAAAAAATTTGTAAAATCAAAGAACTTTTTTCTTCGTCCCGCTCTTATCATCAGTGTTGTGGATTGAACTTGGACGAGAAGTCAATTTCATTTACAATTATGAGAAATTTAAATGATCTGAGATTTTGACTTTCTGCTCTTCTCTGCCACTTTGTCTGCCACTGGGAAGTCAATCGCCTGAATAAATTACAAGGAGTATGCTTTTTTTCCTTCTGCGTAAACATACAAATGATTTGAAGTAGGGTATCAAAAATATGTTAAAATGTTAAAACCTGGTATTTTTTGACAGCTGGAACGCCATTGCATTCCATAATATATGGTATGAGTCTACCGTATAAATCCAATGATCGTCAACGCCTCCAATGCTTAGAATTGCTGTTGAATAAAGTCATACCTCAAGGTCGATTAGACATAGATTACATGGACCGAAAAGGTCGCACCGCCCTCCACCGTGCAGTACTATTCAACGATGAACACTTGATTAAGTCACTAATCTACACTGGCGCTCATCTATATCTCAAAAATTCCAAAGGCAAGGTTCCTCTGACCTCTATCAAGGCGAATATCCTGGAGGACTACTTGGATGACTGCATTTCATCGGAAATCGATTCTGTTTATACGAGAAATATTGAAATAATATTCGATTACACCGTATTCGTAAAACCGAGTAAATTTCACAAACCTAAGGGTCTCGAGACTGAATTTTTCACCATCATTGAACGTGTGCCAGAACTTCGAAAACTACTCAAGCACCCAGTCTCAAAGAGTTTCCTGTATTTGAAGTGGCACCTTGTGAGGAAATATTACTACATCAATTTCATCTTCTATCTAATATTTTGCTTCATGCTGAGTTGGCATATTTTTAAAATCCATCAGGGCACGTGGTCCCCATTCTTCAGCGATTTGCCAACGCAGAGTACCAGTTCAGCAAACAATGACTATACTTTACATTATGGTCCTAGCCCTAGCATAATAATGATACTTTTAGGGATACTAGTGCTACGAGAATTATCACAATTCTGCGTTTCACCAAAATCTTATATTAAATCACTGGAGAATTGGATGGAAATGCTGGTGATTTTGACAACTGGAGGTTTATTGGCATTTGTGAATGAAACCAATGCTGATGAACGATCACCTATTTCAGCATGTGCCATTGTGGTAAGTTGGATGGAGCTAACTTTTCTGTTTGGGAGATATCCCACATTCTCAAACTATATAGAAATGTTTAAAATGGTAGCATTCAATTTTTTTAAATATTTATCTGTATATTTGCTTCTGATCATATCATTTGCATTTAGTTTTTACATTTTATTCAAAAACCAAACACAATTTCCCGATACATCATTGAAAAACCAAACCAACGCGAAAAATGAAAGCACCATGGAATTCTGGCAAGACCCAAAGCTGTCTTTTTTAAAATCAATTATCATGCTGACCGGTGAATTCAGCGCCGAAACTATTCCATTAGGAACGACATTCTCGACAAGGCATTTATTTTTCATCTTGTTCATCTTTCTTATCACCATTGTGCTTTACAACCTACTCAATGGTTTGGCCATCAGTGACATCCAAGCCATTAGAGAGGATGCCGAATTGGTTGCACTGGTTTCTCTAGTCAAATTAATCTCACAATTAGAACTTTTGGCTATTTCTAGTACATTTCTTTATGTTTCCCATATTGTCTCAAGTTGTTCTCTGCACTTTGAATCGTGGTTATGCAATATTAGTAAACTATTTTCAAAAGTGACCATGTATCCTGACACCAGGATTCCTGTGCAGCCATACGGTGAAAATTTGATAGGTTTTGCTTTTTCGAATAGTTACCCGCGTCCTTTCTGGAGTAATTTGAAAATGCCGTCGTCTATTGTTAAGCAAGCAATGCAAATTTTAGAAAACAGAAACGAATTCGATGCTGTTGGTGATACCGCTGATAGCTTGCAAGTACCTGCCGTTAAGAAACATCCACTGAGGTTTCAATCCATTGATAAACTCGGTCAGCATCTCACTGCTCAAATACGCGATTTGGAAATAAAAATGCATGAAAAAGTTACCAGAAAGGATGAAAAATTGATACAAAACGTGTCCAAATTGATGGCTGATTTTGAGTCCAAAATTGATAAAATTGAGAACTTGATGGAATCGATGATTAAGGAATTTAAAAAGCAAAATGAATAGTATTCCATCTCTCTACATCTGAATCATTCAAAATTTAGTGCGATTCTGTTTTTTTGAATCAATGAAATGAATGTCACCGATTTTTCAGTCAAAAATAATTACAGATTTCTCTGTCAATTTTCAATTCGCCAGAAATGAGCAGAAAGGGTAGAGCCGGGTAAGAGGTGAATTCGGTACCCGCTCCGATTTCTCAATCTGTACCAATGGTGTCTCTTGATGTAAAAAATTTAGGAAGATTTTTTGAACTCCCTTCTCCGCTGTTTTGGAATTATGGCCATTTCATTGCATTATATCATTCAAGAATTTTTAATATCAATAAAGGTGAAAGAGATTTCTTCAGCAGTAGGTACAATAAGTCAGTCAACATATCTGGTATTCATAATGGCATGTAAATTTCGTATTTACGTAGTTTTGTGTCCTTATACTTACTTACCTATCATACCTACACTCGTAATTATTTATTTTCTGTACCAAGTACATAGGTTGATATGTGATTGTTCTATATAACAAAATAATTATGTAGGTATATTGTAGTTTGATTTAATGCCTATTAATATGATTCGTTTAGGGAATTTTTGTGTATGGGTACGAAAAATATTTATTAAAATTGTTATTGCATTACCTACAATTTTTTAATAGAATTAAACCAATACCTAATAAATCAGTAAGTTCAAGTTCATGTAATTTTGCATGACTAGATTGAGCTTACGTTAGAGTCAAGACAGCTAACTGTTCTTCCAAAAATGACGAAAAAATTACATTTTGAGCTGAAAAAATTTCATAAGATTGCAAATCCCCTTTATAAAAAAACGTAAAATCATCTCTACTTTGCAAAAAAATCTTGAGGGGTAAATCTTCTCGGCGTTAGCCAGCGTAAAGCAATAAGGGTAAGGTAGCCCATTATCGACCACTTTTTTTTGAGTCCTCGCCATTTTAAAAGTATAAGGGTTGGAAATGTGATTGATGGCTTAATGGAGACCTACATCCTTCCCCTACAATTTTGGAAATCCCCGGGGTCATTCAAAAAAATTTAGTATTTTTTAAGAATTTTTTTCTGAGACATGTCAAAATGTGAGGTCGAAATTTTGGGTTCCTAATATCGACCACCAACTGATTTTGTCCGCTATGAACAAAATTTACCGGAATTTTTTTTTCGTGTTCCTCTTTTACAGATGAACAATTTGAGACCAAAATGACAACCCTACAATCAAAATTCGAGAAAATTGAAAAAAACGAAATCGCTTAAAAACAACAGATTACATTAGATTATACATATGTAGGTGGTTGATAATGGGACACACCATAAAAATGAACTTTGAGTGAATTTATTTTTTACTTAAAGTTGTACATAATTATTAAAATGCGATGATTACCTACACCAGAAACTTTGAACTTTCACAATCACAAAAACACTAGAAACATTTAATTCGATAATTTTAAGAAAGAATTCCAAGGTGTGCAAGCAATTGCTAAAAAAAAGTTTTTGGCCTTCCAACTTCTAGTCCAGGCAAATAAGAGAAAAAATGTACCAAACCCCCAAAAATTAAAGCGTGATTTTTTTTTTCGCGTTTTACGTTCATAATGGTCCACTACACAACATACTAAAATGGACACTCTCACAACCCTCCGCTACCCCCAGGAGAGGGATAAACGTCCGCTGAAAACCGGGTTTTCGTGAATATCTCCTCAAATAAGCCTCATAATTGAAAAGTAGTTATGAACAATCTTGTTCTACGCGTAATTTTCTATCGGAGGGGTTTTTTTCTTTTTCAAAAACACTCACTTCCTTGACCAAAAATTAAGGGTAAAAAACACCTATTTTTCAACAATTTACAGCATTTTTGGAAAAAATCTAAACTTTTGGGAATATCTCCTCAAAAAAGCCTCAAAATGGAAAAATGGTCATAAACAGTCATGTTCTACGTGTAATTTCCTATCAGACAGGATCGTTTTTTTTTCGAAAACACCCGCTTCTTTGCCCAAAAATTAAGGGTGAAAAAACCTCATTTTTCCAATATTCACAGTATTTTTGGAAATTATGAAAATACGAAGCAAAAGGTACCCAAAATGAGTATTTTTTTATACATGCTGGTAGGGTATTCCAAAAAAGTCACCGCAAAAATTTCAACCCCTGCTGTTAATTATAAGGGAGAATATTGAAATTGAATACTGCATTTAAAAAATCGAAGTTGTGGAAAGAAAAGGTAGGTACTATAAACGCGATGTTATTGGTGATTATTGGTGATACAAAACATTTCTTTGCGTCGTAAGGATTCAAAAACGATATTTTCAGTTTTGTATTTCCATCATTTCCAAAAATACTCAGTCAGTTCATGCTGAACCTCCGTCGTGTAAACATCTCTTGCTAGAATACTTAGTACTTTATCGAATTAATTGAAATGCCTAGCAACAAAATCGACAAACTGATAACCGACACGGCTAAGAAGAAGGCGATGGTATTGGAAGAATTAACCAGACGGAAACCAATACTCCATCCACCTTTGCCTCTGAAGAATCGATTCAATTGCCTGAAAACTCAACCAGAGGATGAAGTCTACACCAATAATAAATTCGAAAAAGCGAAGACCGAAAAAACTCCAGACTTATTGCCAAAATTGCCAAATGATGGTATTGATGAGAGTCTCGTAACAAAAATTCCTCCAATATTTCTTCACGATTATGAAAACTACATGGCAGAACTAAGAGATATTAAGACGACCATCAAGAGCGATTTTAAAATCAAACTCTTAAATCAGAAAATTCGTATCAATCTTTCCAACATTGATGATTTTCGTTCTTTGACCAAACATTACGATCAAAACAAAAAAAAATATTATACCTTTCGAAACCCATCACAAAAAAACTTCAACGTTATATTAAAAGGCCTACCCACATCGATCAACGAATCCGAAATAAAAACCGAACTAGAAAGTATGGAAATACCAATCGTCGAGATTACCAGACTACACAAAAAATGGTAAGTCTATTCCTGTTTGCGATATATCACTTCCGCGTTCACCTAACAGTCGTAAAATCTTCAATGTGACATCTCTATTTCATGTTATTGTCACCGTCGAAAACAAGCGCAACATTGTTCAATGCTTCAACTGTCAAAAATTTGGCCACACTCGAAATTATTGTACTTCACCTCCTCGTGTTAAATGTGGTGAAAATCACTTATATTCGGAATGCAAGGCTAAACGAATCGACTCACCAAAATGTGTCAACTGTAATGGTGACCATCCCGCAAATTATAGAGGATGCACAGCCTACAAATCCTATGCGAAAGAAAAAACTACATCCTCAAACAATATGCGCCTTGAAAAAGTACCTATACCTCAAACTTATAGTTCTATTGTAAAATCTTCCTCTTTAAACACTCCTTCTCCACAAGACACGCTATGTAATATTCACAAATTGTTACTTCATGTTCTTCCATTACTACAAGAATTACTCAATGTCCTCCTTCTACAACCAAACAACTACATCCAAAAAAAATGAATCCATCTCCAAGAAACGCGACTATTACAAATCCTATAAAGACGCTTACCATCTTAAACTGGAACTGCAATGGACTAAAACGCAGTAAATATGAATTCATCTATTTTCTTAACGAAAATAAAATTGACATTGCCTGTCTAACCGAAACCCATCTGCTACCCTCAGATAAAATTTCAATTCCTGGCTATGTCCTTTTTCGTACAGATCGTCCTGGAAACTATGCTGCTGGTGGTGTAGCCATTGCTATCAAGAAAAATGTTTACCACTATACAACAAAACTTCCACCACTAACTTCGTTAGAAGCTGTTTCTATTATGATTCGTGTAAAACATCTACATTTGAAAATTGTGGCTGCTTACCAAAAACCCAACCTACTTCTAAACCTACAAGATCTACGTGCACTCTTCAACAATGGAGCTACATTATTAGTTGGTGACCTAAATAGTAAACACTCGATTTGGGGCTGCACAACCACAAATAGAAATGGCGAAAAACTATTGAAGTATAGCAGTAAAATCGGATTCTTTATTCAAACTCCATCATCACCAACATACATACCATATCAAACAAATCACAACTGCGATATCCTCGATATTAATGTCATGAAAAATATCCCGTTCTCATCCACACTCGAAGTGCGATATGAACTATCATCCGATCACCTACCAGTCATCACCAAATTTGAAAACTACAGCACACATGGTTCCTCACAAAAATTATCTTCCGATCAATTGGTCACTATTCTCCAACGATCTCAAACAACAAAATATTTTTCATTCTCTTTCTTCGAAAGCTGAAATTGACTCTGCAGTGCAAAAAATGACTTCTGATATCCTGCATGCTGCCGAAAATGCCAAAATAGTCACTTCCAAAAAATCAAAATATGATTCAAAAATACCATATAGAATACAACGACTCATTCTAGAAAAAATAGAATGAGGAGACTTTGGATCAGAACAAAAGATATTACACTCAAACCTCTACTCAACAGACTGAATCGAAATGTCCCAAAACGAACTTGATTTATATAGACATCAACAATTTCAAGAATATCTTCATGTTCTCAAACCTGGAAATAATAACCTCTGGAGACTAAGCAAAACCTTTTTGAACAGAAGCCTCCAAATTCCACCACTATCCAGCGGACCAACACCGGCAGAAACAGATAGTGAAAAATGTGAAGTATTTGCAAATTACTTCGAAGAAAAATTTAATCCACCTTCTTGCTCTTCCACTGCAGTAGTGTCAACTACAAAGTCAGCTCTCACCAAACTAAAACTAACAAACATCTACGAATTAAAATACCGAATTAAAAATCTGAAGAATAGAAAATCTCCTGGAATTGATGGTATAAATACCAAAATGATCAAAAACTTACCAGACAACTGCATCCTCAACTTATGCAAAATATTTAACAACTGTTTGAAACAAGGCTACTTCCCAAACGCATGGAAAAAAGCAGTCGTCATTGTTTTACCCAAAAAAGGAAAACCGTTAACTAATCCTGAAAGCTACAGACCCATTAGCTTATTGAACATCTTGTCTAAATTATTTGAAAAAATAATCCTAAAACGCCTACTGGACCACATCGAGCATAAAGAAACGATTCCAACATTTCAATTTGGCTTCAGGAAACACACATCTACAATACACCAATTACATCGTGTCACTGAACTGATACAAGAAGGTTTTTGAAAGAAAAGAATACTCAGTTGCGGCCTTCCTGGATATCCAGCAAGCCTTTGACTCCATTTGGCACGAAGGATTGCTTCAAAAACTTCAAAATATTGCACCTGTATTTCTAACTGAGATAATCAATTCATTCTTAAATGGACGCAGCTTTGTTATTCGCATCAACAATTCCTATTCCACTCCCAGACCAATTTCCCAAGGAGTACCTCAAGGAGCAGTCTTGAGCCCAACATTATTCATTCTTTACTGCAGTGATATTACAACATGCTTTTCGAATCTTACCAAACAATTGATTATTATTGCTATGTTTGCCGATGATACATGTTTAATTACTCGCCACGTAAACCTCACGACAGCCATCTCTAACCTACAAAAAGGAATCGATGATATTTCTCAGTGGTTTCATAAATGGAAACTAAAACTGAATGCTTCCAAAACTGAAACTAAAATCTTCGCTCTAAGAAAAATCGAACCAACTCAACTACTTAATATCAATGGTACTGCGGTACCATGGAATCGGTATGATCAATCTGTCAAATATCTAGGAGTACATCTAGATACACGTTTAACCTATCGTGACCACTTGAAAGAAAAACTGAAAAACACGTATGCAAAACTTCATCTTTTATATCCCCTACTAAATCGCAAATCCAAATTGAAAATCCCAACGTCACTTCTACTTTACCGAACTATTCTACGCCCCACATTCGGACATGCTTCCCCTATCTGGATTGGCGCTTCCCAAACTCACATCCATAAACTACAAATATTCCAAAACAAATTATCCCGTATTATATTGAACGCTCCATGGTTTGTTCGAAATGACCAACTCCAAAGAGAACTTAACCTTGAACCAATCTCAAAATTCTTGTACAAATCTTCAAAAAATTATCTCAATAGTCTTCAACAACACAGTCTTCGAAATACACTTAAATTCGGCTTCAAGTCATCAAACCTAAGACTTAGGAAACGTCTTGTTCAAGATATTATAAACTAGTCCTAGATATTATTATGTACATATATATTTATAGTATTTAACTGTTAAGATTGTAATCGTGTATAGCGCCAAAGCGCTGATCCGATTAAATAAAAAAACATCATCACATCATCATCAAAAATACTGTAAATATTGGAAAAATAGGTTTTTTTCAGCCTTAATTTTTGGGTAAAGAAGCGGATTTTTTCGAAAAAAAAACGAACCTGTCTGATGGGAAATTACACGTAGAACATGATTGTTCATGACCATTTTTCCATTTTGAAGCTTTTTTGAGGAGATATTCCCAAAAGTTTCGACTTTTTCCAAAAATGCTGTAAATTGTTGAAAAATAGGTGTTTTTTACCCTTAATTTTTAGTCACAGAAGTGAGTGTTTTTGAAAAATAAAAAAACCCTTCCGATAGGAAATTACGCGTAGAACAAGATTGTTCATTACTTTTCAATTTTGAGGCTTATTTGAGGAGATATTTACGAAAAACCGGTTTTCAGCGGACGTTTACCCCTCCACTGGGGGTAGCGGAGGGTTGTGGGGGTGTCCATTTTAGTATGTTGGGTAGTGGACCATTAAGAACGTAAAACGCGAAAAAAAAAATCAGGCTTTAATTTTTGGGGGTCAACTCCTAAAATGCCTGGCCTATTCTTCTTTTCTACTTTTCTCAGCAAGTTTTAGCTTTCAGAATGTCAGAGTGGTCTTATTTTTCCGGATTTTCACAGACGAATATGAAAAAAAATTTCTCAGCTCGTTGTCGCCCATAGCAGCGGAGATGGACGAAGTGGTCGACATTAGGCGCCGGTCGATAATGGGTTGTCTTACCCTTATCCTCAGCAATTCACTCAGAACCAACTGCAATTAAGATTCCGGTCGAAGAAATTTCAGATACAGATAATAACTCACAGTCCGAACCCGAATCCAAAAGAAATCAAATAACAGAAATTCATGTTTTTTTGTGCTGTTTTCATTATGTATATTTTATTAATTTTTGAGAAATTTATTTTTAAAGATCTCCCCGCCTCTCCATCGAACATTTCACTAATTGACGCTAAATAAAATTAAACTAAATTACCTACAGGAGAATTATCTATACGGT
This sequence comes from Pseudococcus viburni, assembly GCA_033439095.1. NCBI lineage: Eukaryota > Metazoa > Arthropoda > Insecta > Hemiptera > Pseudococcidae > Pseudococcus > Pseudococcus viburni. Next base: position 289,650 of record JAVBJF010000406.1, on the reverse strand, counting down.
CCATATTCATAACAAATCGTATATTTTTTGAAAGTTAATCATGAAACTTCGTGCAAATTTTTTATCGCAAAGAAATAAATTCATCTGGTCTACCCACAAACGATAAATATAATGAATGACGAATGATCAATAGTTATCAAATAATAGCATTAAATAGTTATCAATCATTAACTCATTATGCTAGTTAAATAGATGTACCTGGCGTCAATGTGTAGATGTAATTAGTTCGATAATTTGGTTAAAAATCAAATTTTAAATAGAACTAAGTACGTATCCAATAGAAGTAATTTTTCTTCAGAGGAAATATTCGTGTAATGTTGAAAAATATGTGAAAAAATATGATTCATTGTTTGTGCGCTATTACAATAACTCCGTAACAATCATAGCGATTAATTTTAAAAATTCTACTCAAGGATCTACCAGATGCCTACTGCCTAGGTACTAAAAAAACTCTTCCGATGTCGATTTCAAGTAAGTGAAGTTCACATATCATTACTACATCTGATAATACGCATTAGGGCAGATTGAAAAAACTGAAAAAATTAGAGTCTCTTGGCTATGAAGGGGACTGAGCTAAAACCCCACAAAAAGATGCCCATTTCTGAAAAATTTTGGGTTTCATCATTTTCAGTTCGCATTACGATCCCCGTGGTACTTCACGATCACTCCCCTGAAAAGATTACAATCAATTTTTTTTTATTTCGCCAGCTTTTTCATATGTGATATAATTCGAGTTGAAACGCTCCCAGAAAATTTTTCAGAAGCTAAGGGGGTCCAAAGTAGAGTAATTTTCAAAACAAAAAAAACTTTGTTTTTCGTGGTTAAATCATTCAGAACCCTGTTATTTGAAATCGTAACGAAACTGAAAAGATATGATTTGACTTGTTGAATCTCACGGTGTGTTTGGTTCCATCACTGTTGATGATTTGATCCCTCAAATTTTTGTTAAAAAGCTGAAGATTAATGCTTTTTTTCGGCGAAAAAAAGTGAATTGAAAATATTGAAAAATGTAGGTATGTATATGAATATCATTAGGGCTGAGATTTTTATGCGCTATCAAAACGATTATAAGCGCTTATAAAAAGCGATTAAAATTGCCTAAAAAAGCATTTATATGCGCTATCAAACCCCACCATGCAGCATATCAAAATGTAGGTATTTTTAATCTGAATGCGGAAATGCTTTCAAAATTACTAAATTAGAATAAGGAAAGAAGTAAAGTGAGAAAATCATCGAACTTTTATAAAATTATGAATTATGAGAAGAAAAAAAAATCGAACTTTTTATTTTAAAATTTTCGTAAAACGATGCGACTACAAATCGAAAACTCGTTCGACAAGTCACAGACAAAATCTTGAATTTTTTTTTAATTTTGAAGAGTTGATTTTTTTTAAGCTCAAAATTTCAACTTTTATGCTGTTTTTTAGTGATTTTTTTTCAAATATGCGAGAACGGTCGAAATAAGCGTTAAATAAGCGGTTTAAGGGCCTTTTTTTTGGCTAAAATAAGCATTTTCAAGCAATTACGTCGAAATAAGCAAAAATATGCGATATCAAATTGCATAATTCGGCGTAGAAATGCATGAATCGCAAAAGAAACCATGGTATGCGGTATCTACTATCACGCTATCAAATATGCGATATCATAAAAATCTCAGCCCTAAATATCATAAATAGGGAACGGATTTTTATGAAACTTCCTTTTTTTTTCAAGTCAAAGATGATAAGGTATATTATAGAAATGTTTGCGAATCGAAAAATTTCCTGTAAATTGAGCCCAATTTGATACGGCATATTTTGCATATTTTGAGCTTAAATGCATATATTTGCATATTTTAGACCTTGAAAGAGCATATTTCGTCATATTTCGGCTATTTTTCACTGTTTTCTTGCATATTTCGCAATATTTCAAAAATTTCATCCCACAATTTCGTTTTTTAGAAATTTTTCACTAGCAAAAATGACAATCCTGCAAGAAACAGCCAAAAAATTTTTTAAATTTTTTTTAAAATTTTTTCCCCGTGAATTGAGGGAATTTTTCTATTGCAAATATTTCAATGTTCACATTTTACTCTCATGTTATGCACCTAATTATTACGTGTAATTCTGTTTAATTCGTAATTTTGTTGTAATTTTTATGAAAAATAATTTGATTCAAGTGTTTTTGACCAAATTAAACGATTTTTGATGATTTCAAGTGTTACCATGTAGTTAAGCTCGAGAAATCCTTTCCAGGGATACCCATCTCGATGTTCCCACTTAGACCCCACGCCTTGAGAGGGACTACAAATTTCTCCCAAAGAGTTTCAATTTCAACTATATCACATAATTGAAAAATTGACGAAAATTGCCCTCTAAAAACAAAGATATTGAAAAGTTCCACTTTCATCCCTAAATCACTCATCCAAAACTCTTTGAAATTGAGTCAGCATAATTTTTTGGTAGGTACCATAATCATTCACTCAGAAAAAGTGAAAAATTTCACGATAAGTACCTACCCCGTAATGTATTTTGTACCACAGCCATGATTTTTTTTTTTTAGAAAAATTTCATCAAAATATATTCTTTCTGATTGAAAAATATTTTTGTTTGATTTTGAGATATTTAAAATGACCAATATGAGATCGGCCAAGATCAAGAAATACCGTATTTAAATTCGCGATAGGTAATTTTTCAACTTTTTCGTAGAGGGCAGAAAGTGGCATTAGATTGGCCTTTTAAATTTACATGAGTTTTTTCATGAATTTCGTGTTTGTTTGTGGGGGGGGGGGGGATATAACCGGGTAACACTAGAAAAACATGAGATGAACATGTTGCCTATCTTTATAATTGAAGGGGCGAATGCTGCTTACAAAAAATTACATAATTTTTTTTGGATCATGGGAGTGGACACTACTTTGAAAATTGAACAAATTTTAATATTATGACTTTTTGCCTAACTTCAAAATTGAAGGGGCTACAGAAAAAATTGTTTTAAAAAAATTCTAAAAGAATAAATCAACCAAGGGAATGAATAGTATGTTGAAAATTGGACAAATTTTGTCTCGAGAACTTTTTGCCTAACATGAAAAATGAAGGGGTTACAGGTCATTCAAAATAAGTGAGGTTCAACAATTTTTCTAATTTTTCCCATTTTGAATGACCCGTAGCCCCTTCATTTTTCATGTTAGGCAAAAAGTTCTCGAGACAAAATTTGTCCAATTTTCAACATACTATTCATTCCCTTGGTTGATTTATTCTTTTAGAATTTTTTTAAAACAATTTTTTCTGTAGCCCCTTCAATTTTGAATGGGCAAAAAGTCATAAGATGAAAATTTGTTCAATTTACAAAGTACTGTCCATTCCCATGATTGAAAAAAAAGTTTACGTAATTTTTTTGTAAGCAGCATTCGCCCCTTCAATTATAAAGATAGGTACCTAACATGTTCATCTCAAGTTTTTTTTAGTGGTACCCGGTTATATCCAAAAATAAAGTATGGACTTCCACTTACGAAACATCCTATAAAAACCTAATTAACCACTTTCAATAAATTTCCTCCTCACTGACCGTAGATTTTTCCAATCGGAAAAAGCTTTTACTCAAGTGAATCCTACTTTAAAAACTAATCCAATCCTTTATTTCTAACCACTTGAAATCTGTTTCGCATATAGGTAGTACCTACTATTTTTATGTACATTCAGATTATTACCTACCTATTCTTAAATTACTATAATTTTGCAGGAGTACGCCGCACCGGCGCCGCAATGCCCGAATATGTCGAATTATCGCCTCCCTTATCGCGAAATATCCTTCCTAAGGAAGCCATACCGACTAAATTATTGTCATTACTGAAAGGAAAGAACGTAGTCGAGATTGGTCGGATTTTGAAAAATCAGTCGTTCTATGCCGATCACTTTTACGATGATCCGCATGAAGGAACTTTACTACATATCGCATGTCGTTCAAAAGGTAATCACGAAATCGTCAAAATACTCCTCGCTCACGGTGCCGATATCAATTTAATAAATGAAATACGCGGTTCGACTCCAATTCACGAAGCGATAGAAAATGACGATATCAAGACTTTCGATGTATTGCTGAACAGTGGCAAGTGCAACCTTAATTTGGACGATAGATCTGAGCTCAGACTTACGCCTGCTATGAAAGCAGCTTACCTCTTTCGTGCCGATATGCTTCGTAAATTATTAGAAGCGAGTCCCACTGCTGCGGGTAAAAGCTCCGCTCGGCGAAAGATATCAGTAAGTAAGCAAACTGTGTATTGCAACTGGCTCTGTAACAGGCTATGGTTATTGTCTTATTGTAACATATGGGAAAATGGTCAGTGAATCTCGAGTCGTTAAAGTTTGAAATAACATTTTTGAAATTTAAAAAATTTTTCTCAAATGATTTCTAGAAAACGAATATTCTGAAAGCTGAACACAACATCAGAAACTTTCAAGGACCCAACATTCCTGCGATTGAAAAGTTTTTTCCAGACACTTGAAAGAATTTTTTTTTCGAAAAACACAGTACTTACACATAAATTTTATTAATAACTGAAATTGATTGGGGGGGGGGGGCAGAAAAGTTTTCAACGAATTACATTTCATAAATTGTCAGAAATTTGACGACATTCACAAAATCATTGAAAAATGAACTAAATACCTATATCACTTCATCAGTTTTATTAACTAGTAAGAACATTTCTGTTTTTTTTTTTTTTTCAAAGGGTATGGCCGGATAAGGGGTGAATTTGGTCCCAGGCACTTTTGGGCTCCTAAACACCTCAAGTCGTGTATATTGACTAGGAATAATTTTTCACAAAATTTTGAACCCCTACCTCCCTCTCTTTCTGAGCTATGGCCATTTTATTGCATAATTTTTAAGAATTTTCAATTTCAACGGAAGAGAAGGAAATTTTCTGTTCTTTCGAACAAAGTTACATCTCTTAGAGGTGTATTTATGGTAATTTTTTCAACACTTTTGGTGCACTTCTTCACGTTTTTTCGGCCATTTCAAGTTTTCAGCCGCAAAAAATACCATATTAAGCGAAGAACGACCACCCTGGAAAAATGTCTAAAAAATACGTTTTTTTATGTAGAATTTAGTTGTGTATTTGGTTTTGGCGATTTCTTTGAACTAAGGGCCGAAAATCGCGAAAAACCGTTCAGAAATGTTGTTATTTTAGTAGAATTTTCAAATTTTGAGCGTTTTATGCAGAAAGAAATGACCAAATAAGGAAACCAATTCCATATTCGTATTCAGCAGGTCAAAATACCCCGATAAACGCCATTTTGGCAATCGATTTGATTAAATGTCAAAATTCACTTTTTTCACTGATTTTTCATGAAAAAAAAGTGAATTTCGAGACTTCAAGTAGAACGATCGCGAAAAAAGTGTTTATGGTATTTCGTCATTTCTTCCCTAAAACGTCCCCATTTTCAAGTTTGAATCTGGCTTCTCGAGCAAAAAAATTACAATACACAACAGTTAATGTCATATTCGTGTTCTGCGAACCAAAATTAGTCGGAAATCGAAATCTTTCCATTTCAAGTCTTTTGAATCGCATTTCGGCTACAGAAACCGCCCAAGAGGAGTGATGGTGAATTTGTTTTCCACGTATCCTCCATGTCTTTGACATTAAATCGTGCCAATAAGTTACAATATTGCGGGATCAGATCTCGAACAATAATTTTTGAAAGTTTTTCACAAGAATCAACATAGCAATTCATGATTGAAAAAAGCTTCACGAAAACAAGAGCGGATATCTCGTTGTTGCACTGTACAAAATTAATTCATTATTGATTTTCTAATTGGGGGGGGGGCATTGGAGGTCAAAAACACTAGAACACCTTTTCTTCGAAAATAAAACAATATTTAAGACCATAACTTCGCCATCAATAGTATTAGAAAGTTGAACATTTAAATGAGAGGATTTCAATTTTAAAACTATGGTACCACACAACGCACAGTGGGTCCAATGGACAATTTAGGCGGAAAAAAGTCCCATGAAGCTTTTTCAAAATTTTTTCGGACGAAATATACCTATGTAATTTTTAATGCTGAATCCAAATTCAATATTATTTTTACATCAGGACCCTTAGGGGAGGGGGGAGAGGGGTGAAAAATGTAAAATGGGGGTTGAAGTTCTACATTTTCAAGAGTTCTGAATCCAAATTTGATATAATTTTTGCACCAAGACCCTCGGGTGAGGGGGTGAAGAGGGTTAAAAATATAAAATAAGGTTGAAAACTAATATGGGTGTCCAAATCTACATTTTTAACGGTGCTGAAAACAAATATGATATTATTCTTGCATCAGGACTTAGGGGGAGGGGGTGAGAGGGGTGAAAAATGTAAAATGGGGTCCAAAGTTGATATGGGTATCCAAATCTACATTTTCAGGGATGCTGAAAACAAATATGATATTATTTCTGCACCAGGACCTTAGGGGAGGGGGTAAGAGGAATGAAAAATGTAAAATGGGGTCTAAATTTGATGTGGGTATCAAAATCTACTTTTTCAAGGGCGCTGAATCCAATTCTGATATCATTTTTACACCTGGCTGGGGGAAGAGGTAAAGGGGTCAAGTTATGTTGCTAACAAAATATTTTTTTTATTTTTAATAAAAATCATATGTTATAAAAAAAATCACATCTTCACGCTCATCGCTGGTTCCGGGGTTTTCGACGCTATCGTCCATAATTTAATTAATTTATATCCCTCCCAATAAATAAAAATTTTAATAAATTATCTTCAATTTGAATTACATTATAAACATTTTTCGTTTTTCCCATTACCTAATTAAAAATTTGATCAATTATTTTAAAAAATTGCCTACTGAAATTACATCTGTCAAATTTTTCTACACTAAATTATTTTAATTTCTTTTCTTTAAATCAGATCAGATCATATTACATTTTTTAAATACTTCTTTCCCATTAATAGTACAGACATTTTAGCTAAAATAAGGCCCTAACCCGAAAAAAATTAGCAGGAAGGGGAAGTTTCGTATATAAGCTCAGTAAGGTATATATTTTAATATTCCTGAACTTCCCTAAAATCGGTGAATATTTTGACCCCCTTTTGGGGGGTGAGAGGGTTCAAATTTTCGTTTTTCGACTATAACTTTCAAAATTACGAATTTACGAAAAAAAAGTTGAAACAAAAATTGTGGAGCATAAAAAAACGAACAATTTTGTTACTTACAATTTTTTCCTAGGACGTCATGGGAGGCAGCTTGGGTCCTCGAAAAAAAAAAAAACAATTTCAAAAATTTTCCATTACCAGAAAAAATCACCAAAAATCGGGTTAATCGACTTTTAGGAGCGGTTCTTTTGCATAGTACATACATCCTATTACTATGTAGAATAAGAAAAATGTATAACCGACCCCTTATCTCAAAGTAGGGAGGTGGACCCTCCGAAGGAAAAGTCGCATTTCTCCCCAAGCGTAGCTCAGCTGCAGTGCAAAATTCGAAAAATTGGTTCAAACAAACGTTGTAGAGCATAAAAACACGAACATTTTATTTTTTTTACTTTTTTTCTACGTGGTCTTGGAAGCGAGCTATCGCAAAAAGAAAAAAAATCGACGTTCGAAATTTTTTCATTACCTCAATAAAGTACGAGTGTGTAAGCCTGGTAAATTAAAAATCTATCGAACCATTGGTCGAACTAGTGTGGTTCTGAGGTTTTCGTGGGCGCTGAACTCGATTTTTATGATGAATTGACCCCTGGACCCAAGTTGAGTCTCAAAAGGAGAGTTTATTGAGTTGATAAAAAATTTTCCAACGCCGCGCTGCTTTTTTTCTTTTTGTAATAGCTCGCCCCCAAGACCACGTAGAAAAAAAGTAAAAGAAGTAAAATGTTCGTGTTTTTATGCTCTACAACGTTTGTTTGAACCAATTTTTCGAATTTTGCACTGCAGCTGAGCTACGCTTGGGGGAAAATGCGACTTTTCCTTCGTAGGGTCCACCCCCTACTTTGAGATAAGGGGTCGGTTATACATTTTTCTTATTCTACATATTAATAGGATGCACTAAGTATGCAAAAGAACCGCTTCTAAAAGTCGATTAATCCGATTTTTGGTGATTTTTTCTGGTAATGAGAAATTTTTGAAATTGATTTTTTTTCGAGGAAATGGCGTCCTAGGAAAAAATTGTAAATAACAAAATTGTGCGTTTTTTTATGCTCTACAATTTTTGTTTCAACTTTTTTTTCGTAAATTCGTAATTTTGAAAGTTATAGCCGAAAAACGAAAATTTGAACCCCCTCACCTCCCAAAAGGGGGTCAAAATATTCACCGATTTTAGGGAAGTTCGGGAATATTAAAATATATACCTTACTGAGCTTTAGGGTGGCACTTATTTTTCAACTTTCGAATTTCTATTGGTACCGGGCTGGAATTCGTTAGGATATACCCCAATATGATGTAAAAAAAATTTCAGCTCGATTCATTCATATTAACACGTGCCCCACCGGCCTTGAAGTTTGAAAACACACATTAGCCCGTGCTTTCAGCGCTATACCCGCGACGCGCCGTGGGGATTCATGTTAACCGGGCGACGCAACGCGGTTCATGTTGAGCTATGAAATGAGGCGTGTAACTTACAGAAGTTGACTGTGTTTGGGTCATGGGGATGTTTGGAACTAAAACAACTCTGAAAGTTTGATTAAAATAATATTTCAAAAAGTTAATCAATATTTAAATGGGCAAAAAATAATCCTTAAGCTTTCCAAAGAAATTTTTTAATAATGAAAATATCAAAAAGAAGTACTTCTTTCTATATTTTCAAACATGATTTTTCAAACAAATTTCACTGAAAATCAGTGTTTTACTGATCTTTTAGTCAAAAATCAAAATTTTTCCAGTCAATTCCCAGTTAGTCAAAAAAAATCAGTAATTTTGTCAGAGGCGAGAGAAAAATAACTGGTTTTCAATCTTTACTTCTTAAATTGACATAATTATTAGGTAGGTACTCTCTAAATCTGAATCAGTCTAATTTGATGGAATTCTGCTTTTTTAAACCAGTGTGACAAATTTTACTGAAACACGGTGATTTTTTACCGACCTTTCTGCCAAAAAACACTAATTTCTCACTCACTTTCCAGTTTGTGAGAAAATATTAGTACGTACCCAATTTTGACTGAGAGAACAGAGAAAAATCACTAATTTTTAGTTAAATATATTCTGCTGATTCAAAAAGACAGAATTAGAGAGTTTTAGTTTTACAGAAATAATTTTTCTCAATTTCCGAGAAAAACGAATTTTAAGTTTTTCAACATGAAAAAAAATCCATAAAAAGATTTTCAAGTTCAGATTTTGCGAGAAAACTGTTCTGTGGTGTTCATTTAGCTGCCTTTCAATAAATTTTGCAGTGTTGATCAACCGGCCAAATGGGCCTTTTTATCATGGAACGGCACATATTTTGATATTTTGTTTTATTCTCAATCTTCAACACGTGTTTCTGAGCAGATATAGCATTTTTTCGAAGTTCTACCTTCACAGTGTGAAAAAAATATCTTCTGTAGAATAGAAATTCGCGAAAAAAATTTTTTTTAAATGTTTGACCCATTTTTACTAAAATGTCTATATCTTTGAAACTAGAAACGGCCAAATGGGCCCTTCTGTCTAGGTACTCCACACATTTCATCGATTATTTCAGAGCATTCAAAATTTGGGAAAGCAGCGTGGTAGTAAGTAGGTAAACTATAGCTAAGTAATTCAAAGCCATCAACTTTTTTTTTGCCCATGTAAATCTTGATCAGTTTTTATAATAATATTATTTTAATTGAAATTCTGGAGTTATTTTAGTTCCGAACACCCCCACGACCCACACACAGCCAACTGTCTTTAGTTACACACCTCATTTCATAGCTCAACTGAACCGCGGCGCGTCGCCCGGTTAACATGAATCCCCGCGGCGCGTCGCGGGTATAGCGCTGAAAGCACGGGCTCATGTGTGTTTTCAAACTTCAAGGCCGGTGGGGCACGTGTTAATATGAACGAATCGAGCTGAAATTTTTTTTACATCATGTTGGCATATAGTCTAACAAAATTCAGCCCGGTATCGTTTGAAAAGTGAATAAAATTTTTTATCCATGTATACAAGTGCCACCCTACTGAGCTTATATACGAAACTTCCCCTTCCTGCTAATTTTTTTGGGGTCAAAACCTAAAATGTCTGTACTATAATCAAAAACTTGATGAATTTTATTCAACTTATGTAAATTGCATAAATCAAATTTTTTAGGGCTAAATTATTCTTTTATTAATTTTTTTAAATTATACAAGTCGACTCATTTTTGAAATACCCCTTCTCATTGAATAAAAAAATCAATTGTGGTCAGATGGAACCTCTATGTTTTTAATTGTGTGTATTCAACTTGAATTGCATAGGCTGAACACAAAATGAATTATTTTTCGAATATATACCACCTCCCAACAGTTAAAAACTCTGTCAATTGCATACAACTCGTATTACAAAGGTCAAATTGTTTTAGGGTCAAACGTCTAGTAGTCTAATAGGATGGTCGAGGTAATTTGTAACGTGAATTTTATTAATTCAACTTTGACCATTTTGCAGGGCCATGAGTTGGAGTCGAGCAAAGTCCTGCCACGATCAACATCGGTAGTAGATTCAATGGACCAGGGGACCGTATTGCTTTCACTGTTTCATGGAATATTAGACGCGAAAGATGTTCCGAACGAGGCAGCAGATAACCAGAAAGGCGACGACGAGTACAAACGCGATTTTCGTAAATGTCTGGATCATATTTTAGACAAAACGCCTCGTTCTCAGCTGAAGGTGAATTCTCGCGACCGAGACGGAAACACAGCGCTGCATTACGCCGTCAAATTAAACGACCAGCAAACTGTGCTACGTCTTCTGAACGCCGGTTCCTATCTATGTAATGAAAATCACGCCGGTGAGGTTCTTTTAAAATCGATCAACCCGAAGACACTCGAAGAATACTTGAATAGTTGTATTTCCACCAATGCTCAATCGCCGATCCGGCCAAACTATCAGATTATTTTCAATTGCGAAATTTTAAAACCTCCCGAGAATCATGCCTTCATACCAGAAATTGAACCTTTGCTGGAACTGAACAAGGTGCCCGAGCTCAGAAGCTTCCTCGAGCATCCAGTTCTGCACAGTTTCCTAACCGCCAAATGGCATCTTACGAAAAAATTGTACCACCTTAATGTCTTATTCTGTTTGGCATTCTGTCTAACGTTCGCTTCATATATATACTACAATCAAAGCTCCAGCAGCAAAACGTCAAATGACGGCTTGAATTCCACCTTGAATCAATCGACGCAAATATCAGCCTCAGGTGATTTATTTAACAATGCTTACCCTGGCCACAACAATCAAAGCTCTAGCAACATATCACATGATATCTTCACATGCACCTTGAATCTATTGAGATCAGTTCACAATGACGTCATAAAATACCTTCTACGAATATTAATCTTAATATTATGTGGGATTCGGGTGCTCAGAGAATTCCTTCAGATTTGCATTTCTATCCGCAAGTATTTCAGTTCGCCAGAAAATTGGCTCGAGATTTTATTAATTATCGCAGCGATCGATTCGCGGGTCTCGACCTTCAACCCCGAACAAGGTGCGGCCGTTCTTCTCGCTTCGAGCATCAAACTAGCCTTACTAGTCGGCCAGCATCCAAAATTAACCATCAATACAGAAATATTCAAAACAGCGACGAGCAACTTTTTGAAATTTCTGAGCTGCTATTCGATTTTAATTCTAGCGTTAGCCTTCATCTGTAATATTTTAAAAATTGACGGCGACGTCAACACCGACGATAAAATAAGTCTCCACTACCATCTCTCGTACACCTTACTTAATTCAATCGTCATGATTAAAAAGCTAGTAGAAAATGTTGTCTGGAGTGATCTCGGCCTCACAGACATGTTATCCTTATTGAACGTATTTTTCATCACAATCGTTCCATTCAGCCTTTTCAACCGTTTAACAGATGACATTCACGTGATCAGGCAAAAATCTCGATTGAACGATATCGTCTCCAAAATGAATTTTGTCTGGTACGTTGACGTCTTGTCCGGCGTCAACTTCGGCCCGGTCATTCGTCTTGCCAAGTACATCGTGGGCTTTTGCTACCGTTACTCTGGTAAACTGCAGTGTTGCCAAAATTTGAGCCACCGACGTCGGTATCGCGCCAGATACATCAAACTTTTATCCATCCGGTCGCGTCTGTTTCCTGATGTGTTGCATGATGGTAAAATTCGCGTTTTTCCGAACAGGAATATGGCTGCACTTCTGGTCGACGATTTGACTACGTCTTCGCAAAAGTCCTCGGTCTGTAGAATGGACGAGAATATTGTGAAACGTGCCACGGAAATTTTAGAAAAACGGAAACCAATAAAAAAAGGTCGTACGGTACCACGACGCAGGGTTTGGAATGGAAGACGTCGCTCCTCTGGGCGATTTGTCGAAGAAACCGGCGGGCTGCGGTCGTTAAACATCAAAAAAGAACTGAAATATGTTTACGCAGCGATTGACGAGTTGCCGAAATCACAAAGCCAGCGTGCCACTGTATCCCCGGAAATCAACTCCGAACCAGCAGATGGTATTCCAGATGCAGTCAGTGATTCGGCGAACGAGTAAGACAGGGGCGTAATCAGCAGATGGGCAGGGTGGGCCGGGCCGACCCTGAGCAGCACCCGGCCCGGCTCTGGCCCACCCGGAGAAAAAGGGAAAAAATGAGTTAAAAAATCCCATAAAAATAAAAATGTTTAATTACGTTGAACAGCATAAGTTAATTCTGCTTAGCGTCGATACTCCACTGTCCACTCCAGCCGACTAAACCAACGTTTGACATTTCCGTTTCACGACTGTTTTTCCTCCCCACTTTAAAATCTTGAGAAAAAGTGAAACCTTTGGTTCAGCACAACCGTTTGGATTTTGAAGTAGTGAAGGCCGAAATGTGCATCGTGAAAAACAATAAAAAGTTACGAAAAAGAGAAGAAATGCCGCGTCAGTGATATCACAGACGTGCTAAAAATGCTAAAGGAATTTAAACTCATATTTCAAGAGAGTTTTAAATTATACACCATCGCTATTACAATTTCTGTTTCCAGCGCATCTTGTGAACGTACTTTTTCATGTATGAGACGACTAAAAAATTATATGCGAACGAGCATGACCAACGAATGTTTATCGAATTTAGCTGTACTATACATCGAAAAAATTTATCGAAAGACATTGATATACAAGAATTTATAAAACTGTTTATAAAATGTCACAAGAATAAGCGAATTATGTTAGGTACCATATCTTAAGTTTTTTATTCATGTATTACAATGTATTCGCAAACACGAAATTAAAAATTGAAGAACGCGATCTCTCATTTTTACTCCCCCCCCCCCCAAAAAAAAACACAGGACATTCGATTTTTGGTGCCCACCCAAAAATTTTTGGGCCCGCTTTGGCCCACCCAATCATCAAATTCTGATTACGCCCCTGGAGTAAGATTCCGAAATCTGCTAAGTAGTCGGTTTTGTTAAAAATACATTTATGGAACAACTAGTGCATGTATGATAGTAGTTTAGACTTGAGCTACCTGCGTTCAGGTGGTTCGAGGATGGTTGGGTAGTTTCAGAAATTGGTGACTTTTAAATTTTCAAAAAAATATTTGATTTTCAATGCACATAATCACATTTTACAAGACTTCGTTCTATTATAGGACAGTTGTAAAAAATGGCGATCGAGCAGTTCAATTTTTTGTTATCTTTCTGGAGGTATTTTCTCCAATTCTGATTGGTGCTGGTCAGAAATGTCACATTACGCTACATGAACTGACCAATCAAATTAGGAGAATTTTACCTCCAGAACGATAACAGTATGTAAACAGAGCCGCCGCCATTTTTTACAATTGCCCTATACCATATATACTTACATCTATATCCAATAAAACATTCGCAAATGTTTTTTTCTTTACGTCTATAGACTAGACCCACGAGCTGTAAACTTACACATTGGAACCAGGCAATAACTGTTGGAAGGTTATTTTTAAATGGGTTTTTATTTATTTCATTTATTTTACTATTGTTTAGTCCTAAACACTTAACCTCACCTCACGTTGACATACAGTTGTTCTGAAAAAATCGTAGTTTTGAAAGGGCCCGGAAGATAGCTTCATTTCTACAGATTCAATTTTTCATTAATTACCAAATTCACACAAAACAGTAAAAATGAGCAAAATGAGCAAATGAAATGTAAACAAAAAAAAAGATAAATTTATTTCCTTAGATAAATACATTTTTCCACAAGTATAATAAATTTTTTTTTCATCAAAAATGAATAAAAAAAAATGTATTATAGTTATATTTTTCCAAGTCCAGCTCTTCAGCATTTCTCTTGAAAAAATGCAAGTAAGTACCTGGGGTTTTGAGTGGCCCAAGACGTTCCTCAGACCTTACTCCATGACCTCCGATAGGCCTCACTCGCTCACTCCGATTCGTTTGCTCACAGCAGAGGTGAGTATTTCAACTTTGAAATTTTTTCCAAGTTTATCAATTTTTCAAAAAATTCCAGAAAAAAATGCAAGGCAGTACCTGGGGTTTTGAGTGGCCTGAGACGTTCCTCATGACCTCCGATAGGCCTCACTCGCTCACTCCGATTTGTTTGCTCAGAGTTGAGGGCGTTTTCTCAAAGTTGGAATTTTTTTCCAAGTTTTTCAATTTTTCAAAAAATCCCAGAAAAAAATGTAAGGCAGTACCTGGGGTTTTGACGAAAGCGACGGCTCCGGCGGCGATGGCGACGGCTCCGGCGGCGATGGCGACGGCTCCGGCGGCAGCGGCACCAGCAGCGGAGGAATATCGTAGGGGAGTGTGTGGTAGAGGCGGACGTGGCAGAGGGGGACGTGTCATCCAAAGACAGGATTTTGTACCAAGACGTGTACGGTTACCATTCAATGTTGTCATACCTCTTAATATGGTATGTAATTTCATTTTTCAGATAAAATGTTCTGTTTCTTTGTAAATAGGTTATATTCATTTTCATTTTGCAGGATGAAGAGGAGGAAATTGCCTTGTTCATTATCAGAACCCTGTCAAATATCCTGTTGAGACAAAATTAAACTCAAAACAGAGGAAACGATGTGTAAATCAACGCTTGTAATCACTTATCAAAATCGAAACTTCTTTTTTTACATACGTGAAATAATGATTGAAAAATTTTACTTTAATATATTTTGTATCATGTAATGTTTATGTTTGTATTTGTAATCGCTTATCGAACCTTTTATTTACATTACTGTTAGAAATGAAAATTTTGAAGACATCTTAGCTTTTTTTTTTAGAAAAAATCGTCAGAAAACACTTCAGACGTTCCTTCGAATATTTTGTATTATGTAATGTTTATGTTTGTATTTGTAATCGCTTATCAAAACTTTTTTTTTACATTCCTGTAAGAAATGAAAATTTTGATAACATTTTAACTTTTTTTTTTAGAAAAAATCGTCCAAAAACACTTCAGACGTTCCTTCGAATATTTTGTATTATGTAATGTTCATGTTTGTATTTGTAATCGCTTATCGAAACTTTTTTTTTTACATACATGAAATAATGATTAAAAAATTTTACTTTAATATATTTTAACAGAAAAAATATTCGCTACTGATTAACGAAGTGTATGTATTTTGTCAATTTCTGTCTGACATATTTTTTTGGCGATCTAACATTTGCATCATAGACGTTGGTAAATTTTCCTGTAAGAAATGAAAATTTTGATGACATCTTAGCTTTTTTTTTTTAGAAAAAATCTTCTGAAAACACTTCAGACGTTCCTTTGAATATTTTGAATTATGTAATGTTTATGTTTGTATTTGTAATCACTAATCAAAACTTTTTATTTCTTCAGTTTTCAACGTACTATCCATTCCCTTGATTAGTTGTTTTTTTAAAAATTGTTTTTGAAAAAAAGTTTTTGTAGCCCCTTCAATTTTTGAGTTGGGCAAAAAGTCATGTAGTGAAAATTTGTTAAGTTTTCAAAATACTATCCATTTCCATGGTCAAAAAAATTTTTTGACGTGATTTTTTTAGAAACTGCATTTGCCTCTTAAATTCTTAAGATAGGCAACATGTTCATCTCAGCAGCTGGCCCTATCGAAGCTGTGAAAAAAAATTGTTCGCATTGAGTAGGTACCTAATAAAAATAATCCAAAAAATATTTCACCTGTTCTATGGTTAAATACTTACCAACAGTTGTAAAGATTTTTTTATATTGGTAAAACTGAAACATTCTCTTTGTACGAGATAATCAGACAGCCATCCGGAGAATGATGCTGCGATCCACATTATCAAGACTGGTAAGAAACTTAAGAAACCGTTCTGTGTAAACCAGAAATTGAGAGAATAAAATAAAAGTTAGGTGGAGATTATAGTTGATGGTGTTGATCGAAAAAAATTTGGATTTTGATGAAAATGTTTGATGCAAATTATTTTGAGCGAGACATCTTTCAGGAAAACCACATTTGAGAGAAAAAAATGATTTTTTTTACCATTTATGGGCAAATCGAACCCCAGGTACTGACTTGCATTTTTCATCAGATTTTTTTGAAAAATATTTTGAGAAAACACCCTCACTTCTGGGCAATCCGATCGGAGTGCGCGAGTGTGGCCTATCAGAGGTGATAGAGTATGGTCTGAGGAATATATCGGGCCCTTCAAACCCCCAGGTACAGACTTGTATTTTTTTCTGGAATTTTTTTAAAAGTTGAAAAAGTTGGAAAAAATTCAAAAGTTGAAATACTCACCTCTGATGTGAGCAAACAAATCGGAGTGCGCGAGTGAGGCCTATCGGAGGTGATAGGGTAAGGTCTGAGGAACATCTCAGGCCACTCAAAACCCCTGAGGTTTCATGTGATCCCAATAACTTCCCCCCGCATCCCCCCTCTCCACAATTTCCATTTTCAAAATTCGGATAGCTGTATTCAAGGCTGTAAAACAATTGATTTTTTAAGGTAACTTGAATACTGAGCTCTCAAGGGGGAGGGGGTGCAATGGGAACTTTTTGAAATTTTCGAGTGGGGTATCGTTTTATATGTATTTTGGACTTCTAATTTCATTTCTGAAGTCAATTTTACCCTAACTTGAAAATTAAACTGACTATCTCAAATGTAAAATATGTATTTATGAAGGATTGAAAAAATTAAAATAAATGACTTTTTGAAACGAAAACGCCCTTTTTCGTAGTGCCGAGGATTCTAAAAATGATTTGAAATACTTAAAACTGCTGCATTCTTCGAAATGACTTGTTTGATAAACATGCAAATTTTCATAGACATTTTCAGGCAGCGAATTTTTATGATCCATGGACCTTGATCCTCGATATTAAGAAATTCTGTCTTCATTTTATCGCCTCTTGTCGGGTTTACTTAAACAAGAAAAAAATGATACTTCTGATAAACCAATTTTACATTAAAGCCAACTATCGAGTAGATCGCCTTATTTCACAAGGTAGGCAAATTATACAACACATGACATAGAAAAGTAGAATACTCCTGCCACTAGTTTGAAATAGGCGAACGAAAAATTGCAGGGGCTATTTCACCAATTTTTTTTAATTTTTTCTCTCAATAGAAGCTCCTGTTGCAACAAAAAAAAAAAAAAAAAAAAAAAAAAAAAAAAAAAAAAAAAAAAAAAAACGGCAATGATAAAATCATTTCATAATAACAAAACAATCGCAATAATGATTGGTGCTTCAAGAATGCAAAAAATCACTGAAATGTAATTGCTTTCGAGTTTGCGAGGGTACAAACAAAACTGTTGAAAACATGAAAATTTTTATAATTATGAAAAAGCTCGCCTCACATTGACCTCATTTTTTCGGTACGCAGATTGTCATTAAAAAATGCTATCGTTATAATTTTTTTACAACGCAATTAGCAGGTTAGCAAATCACTCCATTTATATGTAACTACCTACTCAATTCAATTAGATTTTTGTCAAAATATTTATTTATCAAAATACATAATGTACGTACAAAAAAAAACCGTATAATTTGGTTTTCCGCTGAGAAGTAGATCGTATTTTCAAGTTCACATTTCTACAACTTGGACTGCAAGGTAAGATTTATCATTTTTCGTACGATAGGGGAACAAAAAAAGCTAAGTAGAAGGTTACATTTTATTCGTAACGTGAATGCGGTTTTATAGCGCAATATGATAAAGAAAAAATTTTCGCGTGAAGGTGATGGGTGGACTCAAAAGGTGACAAGTTTGTACTACGTGTAAATTATGGTGTACTTGGTCGACGAATTAATAAATAATTACGAGTACCTATTTCACATAATCTATTTGTTCAACTGACGACAACATAACAGTTGAAATTTCAGTATACTTTTGATTTGTAGAAGTGTGATAAAAAAATGAAAGGAATGGTGAAATTTCGAGGAATTTTTTTAAATAGAAATTTTGTGTAATATGTTTTGTTTGTTTTCACCGAGGGATTGTGCAACAAGTGATAATTTTTGAAAATATAGGAGTATTTATTTATTTTTTTAAAAGAAATCGAGTTGGAATGATTCGGTTAGAACTTATCTTAGATACTTGAAAGAAAATAAAATTACATTTTCAAAAATTGTTCGCAATCCTTTTTCTAAGCAACTTGATTTTCTTAAAATCGGCTATTTCAAAGGATTTATGATCTTAAACCTCCAAAATTCGTTCAAAGATGAAAAAAAAAATTGTTAGATTCGAATTCAATGTACGCATGAAAAGGTTTTCGATGTATTACAGGTTAAAAATTGGTCAATTTTCCATATTCTTCTACCTGAAGTGTGAGGTTCCACTCCTTCCCCATGATAAAAAAATATATAATGGGTATTCGTATTTCACAATTTTGAAACGTGTGCACATAAACTCCCCGCTGGCGGGTCAAACCACTTGAATAGCTGTAAAAACTTTTTTCGAAGTTGGGATGTTCGAATGATTTTTAAAAATTAATATTATGAAGTAACATTTAAAAATGGACTTATGTATCCCCAAAAAATACAATCATTTTCTCGTTTTTTGTTTAGGTCTGGATACGTCTAGGATCTTTAAAAAGAAAAAAAAAAAAAATTTTCACTAAACAATTTCCCAAAAATTAGACAATTTCCCAAATAAATTGGATCAATTTTTTAAGAAAAATATTGGAAATTTTCTAAAACATGGATTATTAATCATTCGAAAAGCTGACAGGTTTTCGAAAATTGAAGAATTTTCCAAGACTTGGACAATATTTTTAAAAGAGTAGTATTTTCCAAAGATCCAAACCTCGGACGATGTATTCAAAAACTTGAACGGTTTTCCCCACAGCCTACACAACTTTTCAAAAATTAGATTTGTAGGGGAAAGGGAGAAGGTTTGGAACAGGGGGGAGGTTTTGAACGAAATTCAATCTACGAACTGAGCCTACTTTTTGGATTGCTGATGATTTTAAATTGAGGGTCGGCATCGTTAAAAACAGATGAACTAGTACCATCCAATTTTACTTACAAGTTCGCAAATGATGACTGATTTTGTGTTTTGGGGGTTGATTTTTCGTAAAAACTTTTTTTTTTGTTTTGCTGTTATGCTTGTTAGAATACATGAAAAAAAAATACTAAAAATACGGACGAACTCAGTAAACGTTTCTCTTTCATATGAAACCAAGATATTATATTATAAATATCTTCCATAGAAATTAATTGGTGAGGGATAATGTTGAAAATGAAGCAGGGGGAGGATTGGAACATAGGGGTTTTACATATGGCGTTCAAAACTTTTCCCACTGAAAATGGGGGAGGGGTGCATTTTGTCCCCTGTGGGACCCAAAATTTTGGAAGAGGGCTTATGGGCTTAATGAATTCAGATTGATGTACTAATTAAGGATCAATCATCACCTCATCCCAAAATTAATTTTTATGGCGGTGAAAGCTATCGTTCAAAACCTCCACCTATGGCGCTGGCGTTCCAATCCTCCACCCGTTCGAAACCTCCCCCTCACAAAATTGAGGGTGCATTGTGGCCCCAATGATGCCCAAAATTTTGGAAATGGCCTAAATGGATTCGGGCGATGTACTGATCAAGGATCACTAATTACTTTATCCTGAAATCAATTTGTGAGACTGTGAAGGCTGTCGTTCCTACCCCCCCCCCCCCCACTTTTCGATAATTTTCATAATTAGATATTTTTTTAAACAGTTAGATGATTTTTGAAACCAGTACAGTTTTCCCATAATTTGAAGTATTTTCCAAAAAATTAAAACAAGATATTTCAAAAAAAAAAATTAACAAAACATGTAATTTCAAAACGGATTTTTTTCTAATGAAAAAAATACCTGAATAATGAATATTTGACATTTTTGAACTGAACGGGATTCAATAACATGGAAATGACACCAAAAAAAGACCGATATCTCAATTTCAAAAAATAGAGGCTGAATCCTCCTTCGGACCTCCTCCACCCCTCCCATGGAGTTTGACGATGGCCTTCCAGGCTCAAAAAACTTCTTATTGAGTCCGTGTTCATCACACTATATTTCCCACCTCTGCGGCCATTTACCGTTTATGTTCAAAAAAATTCAATCTGCCACTGGACTACTGATGCTAACCTCACTAGAAATTACAAAAATCACAAAAAAGATATGAAATAAAGTGAAAATCAGACAAGTGGTGTACAATTACGTATTCTGGGGTACAATTAAACAAACATTTTTATCAACCAAAAATTGACCATTTTACGAGTGAAGAACGTTGTGGAAAAATGTTTTTTTGCGTTTTTTAAGATGTTCCACCACCTGAAAAAATCTGAAAAAATTCTGAGACACGTGAAATACATTGAGAAATGTAATAAAAAAATAAAATTTCAGTCAGCACCAAAATTGTGTTTTCCATGGCGATTCGAAGTTTTCAAGGCAAATTCAAGGTCATTATAGTGGTTGGAAAAATCAGAAAAAATTTCAGACTACTCCCCTCTAGTACCTCTACTTACGGGTTAAGTTTGAAAAAATTGATTAAAAACTCGCCGAGATAGAATTTTTAGCTTGGAAATCACGTATTTCGGGACCCCAGCCCCCAGGGGTGAGATAAAAATTCGCTCATGCGCTTCAAAATCATCCTCTACGAGATAAATCGAATGATATAAAAAAATATTACAAAGTTCCATCACAGGCCAGTGACCTCCTTACCACACCAGGAGCCTTTAAGACAAAATGATGAAAACCCCTGGTGTCCGAGTCGAGAAAATTCGGGAAAATAATACATCATTTATCGAGTATAAGGTAAGAAAAAACAAAAATATTGCCATTTTCGTCGGAAATTTCCAATTTAGTTTCAAGAGAATCGTCAAAAAAAATTGTGAAAAATATAATAAATACATACAATGTTACCATAGACAGTTGCCACCAATTATTTTCATTCGAGATATCTGAACGAGAAGAGAGCAGAATGTCTCCTGAACTGGCCTAGTTCAAATTTTCATGTATTTTTTCAAGACTTTTCAAAATTCTTTTCGTGACCTTCAAATCATTGTTCAGAAAAAAGTATCATAGCAAAGAATTGAAAAAATTGATAAAAATTCATTGTAGTCCTCAAATGACAAGAAGGAAATTTTTTTGTGAATTTATCTTACCAACATTTGACTTTTTTATCACTGTTGGACACTTGGTTACATCAATTACTTAGCCCATTTCCCTCCGTAGTGTGGCGAAATATCCAAAAAGTCGAGAAAAATAAAAAGACTTCAAAATGCTCAAGTAAGTAAATAATTTCTACGTATCATGTTTTCAAACTGCCATTCAACAAATTTTATTCGACAACTCTATCTCTCTCTCTCTCAAAAAAACCATCCTTCTTGTAACCTTCTACCCACTCACCTAACGTCAAATTTCTTTAGAAGAACTCTCAATACGTAGATATTTTCATCGAACATCTTATTAATTGATTTTCCACTGCATTTTTACCCCTCCCTTTCATTTTCCCATTCATTAACAAGAGCACTTATTTCGCGCTCGAAAATGCGCCTCAAACATTACGCCGGCTGCAACCAAAGATAAAATTTAAATCTCGAGTCTGATGGAAATTCTCTCGGTGACGCGAAGAACAGATAACCAAACAGCTGGCGTTTTTTTTTTTTCATTTCATTGAAATTGTAAACAACGTGGGCGTCTCGACGACGGTTCAAGAGCGAAGTCGGGGGAAACATCGTGGCTGTAAAGCGGCCGCGATTGAGAAACCCTGCCCTAGATTAACGCTGCGGCGTTTTTTCCTTAAAGATGTTAAACGACTTTCTAGTACGCTTTTAAAGTTATTAACGCTTATCGCGAAAAGCTCGTAATTTCATAGAATGTCATGAGCATTCTTTTACGAGTGATAAAAATTTTTTTTCGTCGTGTTCGTCGAAAAGTGAAGAAGAACGAAGGGGTAAATGAGATAGCGAGAGAGAACGAATAAAAAACAACGACAGGATGGGCGACGATGGGGGTACAAGACGGGGGCCGAAGTGCAGCGTATTCAATTACGCAGGTGCACGGAATAATTTCAAATAAAAAGACTCGACGTTGGCGAGCTGCTTGCAGATATTTGCGAAAAAAACCGCGGCTGTTTAATTCGAACGAGAGAATTTGTGTTGAAAATCATCGAAATTATGTGGTTTGACGGTAAATTGACCATAGTTGCGGTATGTTTTTGCTTATCGCTCGGTGGTGTCTTCGGTTCAACGTTACGGAAACGTGAAGTGTCTTCGAAAGATGCTGATAAGTCGACCGAGGATAAGAATGATTCCAGTATTTGGGACGATGTGCTGGGTAAGGATGACGACGATAGTTGGTCAAATGATTCGAGCAATAAGACCAAAGATACCGGATCTTCTAATGATTTAATCAAAGATTTTGATTCGGACAATGATTCCAAGGAGGGGTCGCGGAATTCGACCAAAAATACCGGATCTGATCGCAATTCGACCAAAGACTCTGATTCCAAGAAAAAATCAGATAAAGAGTCGAAGAAGAAGGCGCCATCGACGACCAAGGCTAAAAACTCGACCAGTGATACCAAAAATGAAAAGAACGACGCCAGTACCGACGGATTGAATGGCTCAGACACAGACGATATTTTCAACTGGCCCAATGATCAGGGATGGAATGGAACCAGCTCCAGAAACGCCACCAAAGCCAGCAACGTTACTTCTCCCAGCACCAATTCCACCACAGGTCCGAATACAACTTTGGAAAATTCCAAAGCCAACTCGACCACTGGTCAGTCAAACGGTACCTTGGACAAACCGCAGAATAACTCCAGCCCGAGTATTCCAACTCCATCTCCAGCTACCAACTTCACTTCGGCTGAAAATGTAACCTCCCAGATACCACATCAGAACGTCACCTCGACAAAATTCCCCAACGCCACGACTCCAACTCCGGAGACCACCGAGACCAACTACAGCACTGGATACTGGATACCAATCTTCAACTTCGGCAATAATTTCTATTTATTGACCAACAAAGGATACGCACAGCTGGTGAATTTCCCAGCCCCAATCATCTATTCCTTCAAACCGGTATCTGTACGACCCGCTGGTGCCAAACCGACCCGAGGCCAAGGCCAGCCCCGTGAAGAAGAAGAGGAAATCGTAGAAAATTTCTACGACAATGGAGCTAGTTTCTCGGAATGTTACATCGACATAAATATGGGTAATTTGATCCCGAATTCGTATTTTGGCAGCTGGGTAGCGGTGTTCAAATTGGAGCAGGGTTGGCATTTGCAAACCTACGGTGGATTCGTGCCTTTGGACTTGACCGGAGAAGAAGCCCCGCTGACGTATGTATTTGAACCGGTTAAATATCAGTATTCTACTTTGGAGAAATATTCGACTGAGGCTAACCAGTCCCAAGGGACAGATGACGGGCTTGCCAACTGGAGCGAACCTGTGGTGGTTGAAGAATGACTGATGGTGGTTGAGTAATCGAGTATACGTATAATTATGTAATTTTATAAGTTACCTTTTAATATTTTATTCGTTACCGTTTTATTTATTTCGTTTATTTACTTGATTGGATTTTTTTCGTAGATTAATAAAGGTTTTTTTTAGTCGTGTCGTGTTTATTTTAGGAGAATTTGGTTTTAGGTTCTTTCAGTGGGATACATGTTGAAAGGATTCTAAAATCCAAAATGCTAAGTATAGTTTTTCGGAGGAGGGGAGAAGGGCCAATTTTCATCAGATGCCGGAAACTGATTTATTGCACTTTCACTGCTGCAATGTTTTTATGAGAAATTAATCTAATGCAGAATATTCTATTTTTAAAGGTGGAAGGGGGAGGCTGGAAAATCAAAAATTTTCCATTAAATGAATTTTTTCTGGTTATTTTTTCCTCAAAGTACTTACAATTTTCCTCAATTTATTTGATTCGAAATGAGAATTTCTCAAAAGAAGTAATAATTTCAAAAATGTTACGATTCAAATACAATTTTTTCTACCAAAAATACAATTATGTATGAGGACGAAACGCCTTCAATGCTTTCCGTTTGGTCTGACTTGGCATTGATTGATCATTGTAATCGATTTCCTTCAAATTCAAAAAAGAGGAAAATAGGAGATTACGATTCGTATGCGGATGCTTCCTTTTAAACAAAATGAACACATGAGTGAAAATCCTATTTCGACCTCTCATAGCGTTTCATTACAATTTTTTTCAACCTCAAAAGCCCAGTGAGACCCAATTTTCTCCAAACCGTTTCAATTTCTTCTTAAATGATCGAAATTTAGAAAATACTCCATTTTTTGAATGATATCGACAAGATATTATCGATTTTCAATTTCTTCAATATCTGTATAGGTACCTAATAAAAAAGAATTTGAAAATTTATCATGAAATTTCCAATGAAAACTTTTCATTAAAAAAGGTAAGTACACATCACGTGCAATTTTCTACTTTCAAATCTAATTTTTACGATTAAAAATGAAATAGAATATGAGAGAGAGAGAGAGAGAGAGATATTATGCATCTGCCCCTGGTCTCTCCTTGGTCTACAGTTTATTCTAATGCATCAAATTCGATTTAAAATTATCAAAATTTGAATCTAGAAATTCGTTGATCTTTCATCTAATTTGAGATATCTTACAAGGGAGGTTTCCAAACTCAAAGTAGCCAATTTCTTGAATTTTGACGAATTTTTTAAATTTCAAAATTACCTCATCGCTCTGCAGAATAATTATAAAGATTTGATGTAATCAACAAAAAAATGCTGAAATTTGGTATATATCTTATTTTTGATCTCCCGAATTGATTCGCGGCGGTTTTGAGACTTTTGGGGCCGCTAGAAAATTTTGGAATTTGCCAGCACTGAAGAAAATTTCATAAAAGTGGTCTATATAAACCCACCACTATTAATTTGATTGATTGCATAACTTGAAATTTGAAGTACATTGATTTTTTCAGAAAATTTTTCCGGAAGAACAGATGAATTTTAACTCGAAATGACGAATTCTCTAGAACTGTGCTTTAAACGATTAAATGGGTTACCAATTCGGGTAATCTGCGATTATTTCATATGAACCATTTTTATGGGATTTTCTCCAGTGCTGGAAAATTCAAAAATTTTCTGGAGGCTCTGAAATGTCTCAAAACCGCTTCCAAACAATTCGGGAGGTTGAAAATCTGGTATTCTTACACCTCCCCCCCCCAAAAAAAAAAGCTCACTCTGCCAAATAATCTTGATGTTTTCAAGGTTCGTATAGAAAAAGTATGGTAGGAGTAGAATAAGGGGATCAAATCTGCCCGGGAAAGCTTTTCAAACGATTCCAATGCCAAAAGGTGGACCATATCGAGAAAAAATTTTGACAAATTTTTTGAACCTCTACCCTGCCTACTTTTCGAGATAAAGGCAAAAACGTGTTTTTCAGGTATCAATGAGGGTTATACTAACAGAAATTTTTTCAATTTCTTTCAGTCATTACTCTTCGAGTTATGCGGTTTTGAAATTTTCAAATCACCATAAATCTCAAAATTGGGAAATATCTCAATCACGAATTTTTTTAAAGAACTGTATTATTTTTTATAGTAGGAATTAGTTTCGAGCGCGTAATGTACGTGCCTCTTCCACGCATCATCGTCGGGCTATCGGGATGTTTTGCGCCTATTGCACAGTACCAAATTATGCAGTTTTAAATTTTTTTTTGACCATTTTCCACCACATGAAAAATTCTGAAATTTTTATGGCATATTCCTACTATAAAAATACATTTCTCAAAAAAATTTCGTGATTGAGATATTTCCCAATTTTGAGATATGGAGATTTGAAAATTTCAAAACCGCATAACTTGAAGAGTAATGACTGAAAAAAATTGAAAAAATTCTTAGTTCCCCTTATTGGTAAGAAGCCACAGACTTTTTATCTTGAAAACAACGTGAGAAAACGAAATAAAACCTGAAAAACACGTTTTTGCCTATATCTTGAAAAGTAGGCGGGGTGGGGGTCCAAAAAATTTATCAAAATTTTTTCTCGATAGGGGCCACCTTTTGGCATTGGAATAATTCGAAAAGCTTTTCCGGGCAGATTCGACCCCCTTATCCTACCATACCCTTTACGATGAAAAATTCGAACTGCTCATGAACTTTTCGTTTACTTTTTGGGTTCGGATTAAAAATACGAAGGAGGGGAGGGCAAGCACAAAGTTACTGAAAATGCTGACTCCATATCAGAAGTACATTTGTTCCCCTCCTCATGTACAGCCCTAATTATTTAACCAGAGTAACAAGTACATTGTGACCCTGGATAGAGAAACCACCCTTGTCAAAAATTGATTTTTGAGTTGACACTGATTTTGGGCCTTTCAGAAGGGGTAGAATCAAGGGAGAACCTCATTTTTGACGACCAATGGTGGTTTCTATACCCAGACTCACTTTTTTATTGAGAAATTGATGTATTTTTTTGTGTTTTTTTTTTAATGGGTCAGATTACTTTCAGAAAAAGCATGATATTTTTTCTTCATTTAAGGTGAGAATTTTTTTTTTTGAAAAATGAACTTCAATATGCGGAGAAATATTACGTAGAATTCAATTTTTTGGCAAATTAAAATAAATTTTCGCTAAAAACTGCCGAACAGGAAAGAAAATCGCAATGATTGTGGTACCTAGATATACTAATTTTCAAATGTATTGAAAAATTGAATCATTTAACCGCAGCGAAAATTTCTGAGAAATCCCCTATTTGTAGGATAAATTTATGAAGTTATGAGGGAAATTTGGTCTCATGTTCAAATATCGTGAAAAACTGGAAGAAAATTAATTTTAATGAAAAATTTGAAGTTTTTGGGCTAAGTACAAGACTTTTCTATCATTTGAAGGAGCTGTGGTTAAACACTGTAATTCCCCATCTCCACAAAAGCTTCAAAATTTCCAATAAACAGATCAAATTAGCTCTTTCATGAATACTTCCAAGGCCTGGAATAAATGAAATGAAATGGAATTCTGCAATGAAAACTGTTAAAAATTTAGAATATAAATTTTTTAGGCCATAAAGCCTTCTTCTCATTGCTTGAATTTATAAATTTCGTTTGTAAAATATATATTTGAATTTTTTGGTAATTAATAACACAAGTACGTAGGTAGATAATTAAAACGTTTTCGAATGGAGAATTGGATGAGTAGGGAGGGGGGGGGGGTCCATAGAAAATTTTACAAGATGATGAAGAATCGTAAGATGATCTCAAGGTTAATCATACATTTTTTATTAAATAAAATGAATCGACACTGAATTTCAAAATCAGAAAAACTGTCGAAGTTATTCTCAATTTTTTGATTTTTCAAAATTCAGAAGAATTTTTGAGGTGCTATCAACTCTCCTCCTCCCCCACTTCATCTTTCTTTCGATAAAAATAACTTAATTGGACTTGGTTTTTATTTTACTCGTAATATTTCACCAGTCATATGAATTTTTCTCCTGTGACGTTGAGAATGGGCAATCATTCTGCGCCTGACAATCGAGTCGTATGGATTGCATACTTAGATCTATCACTTTTTCATTATTTTGCCAGAGTTTCATCGTGAACAATTGAACACATATCTATTAATTTATAATCCGGTTTAAAAAGAAAAAAAGTTACCTCGGCGAAAGAAATATTTCGATCGAAAAAAATTAATGAAAAAAATGAAACGGTAGTCTGGCTGCGAATTCTCGACGTATCGCTTGCTACGTTTTTTCCCTATTAAAAAAAATTGGCTGCATACGGAAAGAAGAAAGAACCGTTTAACCGAAAATGCATCGAAAAGATTATCTGCGCGAGATAGTCTGTTATGATGGAAATTCGTATACGACAAATGAGTTATCTCACTCACGTTAGTGCTCTTACTTCGATGCATCACCCGAAACGAATATATTTTCTCGAGAATAGACGACGATGATGGCATATTATACTACGTATCGCGTGTCTAAGGCGGCCCTGTTACCATAATCACACGCTTGATTAGTTTTTTCAACGGATATAACACGAGGAGAATTTATTCGGCGCAATTTTTTTCTTCTTATCGTCGAATAAATCGTATTAAAGAGATTCTATTTCAGCCAGCGACTGAAAATTCGACTAGGGCTGCTTGGGAAATAAAAATGAAAAATTCGATTGGCGACTTGAAGAATATCATTGAGAGTTTGGAATAAAAAAGTGTAATTTACGGATTTAAGAAAATCAACGAGAAATTTTCAACGTTCAAGTCGAACTTGCTAGAGGAAAAAATATAAGAGAAGGCCGAAGAGGGGGTAGGGTGTTGGGCAACAAATAACAAACATCTTTGCCAGTTGAATTTTCGCGTTTGTTTTTTTATTAGGGTATTTTTTCATTACCCAAGTTCCAAGTTCTGATGCTCATTTTTATTTATTATGTTTTCTGTTCGATGTGTACGTGTGTCGCGTGTGATGTTTTTTTTTTTTTTGGAAAAGAGGAGGGCTCGTCTGTCGTATCTTATTCGCGAAATATATTGGGTAAACTTTGTTCTTTTCCACTTATCGGTTATTGGCAATAAATTTTTTATAAACGGAGAAAAAAGTTTGGTTGAGAGGAGGAAATAGAGTGTACTTGTGAACACGATGATGTACAATGCATATACTCGACAAAAAGTGTACATTTTGACATTATATTTTCTACGATAAATATTTTGAATGGCAGGGATGCCAGGAGAGTTGGGGAAAATCGTCGACATGCATTTTTTGGGGAAATTTTTTAACGTCGCGAGTTATTTTGCGAACAATTTAGTCAGGCGCCAGACTGATAGTAAAATATATTTTCTTGAGCCTCGAGCATAGAAATATGTATTAGTGATTCGTAGTTAAAAACAATTTTGTATTTGTTGATAACCTGTAAGTGTGACTGGATTGATTGAAAATCACGTCGAGATTGTATTGAGCGGGAGGGGGGCGGGGGTACAAAGAAGATCGAGGTAACATTAATTTTCCACCTCGGATGATATTAATCTGGTTCCAAAGAGGTCAAAAATAAAATAAAATTGTTTCATTTGCTGAAAAATTGGTTGAAAAGCAAGTTAAAATTAATTAAATAGCATGAAAATCATCCAAACATCAATAAAATTTTGTAAAATATTGTTATAATCATCGAAGCGGTGTTGAAATTTTCTCAAATATTATAAAAATCGTTCCAATGGTCGCTAAATTACTCCAAAACATCGAAAAATTATTGAGATTGGCTCAAAAATTACCTAGGTTGCGTTCAGGTTGGGTTGTGTATACACAAAAATGACGTCATTTTTAGGTGTATACAAAAATTAACCAATCAGATTGTTTTCGTTCCTGAAAGATTTTGATCCGAAAAAATAGTGATAAAAACATACAAAGAAAATAATACTGTAATCATTCACTATAAATTCAAGGCAAAAAGGTTCCTTTGCTAACCATCAGTTTTTAAATTTTTATTTTTGAAAGGAATGAATTCGCACATCCTCTAAATTTCTTTATATGTTTAAACACAAAAATGACGTCATTTTTGTGTATACATTTTCCATCCTGAACGCAACCCTACTCACTTGAAAATGGGGAAAAATTGTCTCATTATGATTACTTATTGTTTAAAATGTTTCACAAATTTTATGAACTGTTTTTCAAATGAAATTTACTTCAATAATTGACCAATTTTGCTCGGACGAGGCTGAATGAGGAGAGGTAGAATATCCAGGTCTTCCCCTTTCCCTCTTTTCCAAATAAATGAAAAATTAAACAATATTTAAAGTTGAAAATTTGCAAAAATGATGATTTTTTGGGGAAGTTTTCATTTTCGGATGGAAAAATTGTATCAAAAAGTTCTATTTAAGACGGAAATTTTTGATTTTTTGCCCTTAAAATTAGCCAATACCTACACAATCAGTTTCGTTTCTGAATTTTGTAAACAAGTTTTGTAACACTCTAAAACGACTTTTGTGACAGTTTCATTTGATTTTCAGAACTTCTGCGGTTTTTCGTAGCTTTTATAAAAGTTATAATCTTCATTCAAATGGCTTGAGAAATTCCTTGATCATGAAAATAAATTTCAATTGATTTTTTTAGAAATTTTTGTAGCAGTACTGCCACCTGAAATTTTATTTGAAAAGTGTATGCAGGTCCAAATTCGGTGTGCAGCTATACTATTAAATTTTAAAAAAATTTCATCAAAATTCATTTTTGGAGACCAAAAAAATGCTCACAATACCTAATTCTTTGAAATAAAAATTTAAAAAAAAACTTAAATCGTACAAAAATTATTTTTAAAACGAAAAAATGATAAAATATTGAATAATTTGATGAAATATAGCTGAATGCTCGCAGTTCAAAAAAAATTCAAGCATTTCTAAAACTCATCAAAAAGTTTGTCAAGATATTTCAACAGTTTTAATTAATTGACCTGAAAATCTACAGAAATATGCAAAGTAAAAATACTAAGAAAAGATAAAAACAATTAAAAATTGTCTAATTCGAACCTAACAATTTGAAATTTTAATTGAACAACTTTTGAAGCGAAAAATTTGGAATTTTCCAGCGTTGGAGAAAAGCCCATAAAAATTAACCATAGGCACTTCAGCACCGATAATCGCGGATTATCCATATTAGTGACTTATTTGATCAATTAAAACACAATTTTCCAAAATTCGTAACTTTGAGTTTAAATTTGGATTTTTTCCAGGAAAATTTCTTGCTCAAAAATGTGAATTTGAACTCAAAATTACGAATTTTGGAAAATTGTGTTTCAATCGATCAAATAGGTCACCAATATGGATAATTCGCGATTATAGGTGCTGAAGTCCATATGAACCATTTTAATGGGCTTTTCTCCAGCGCTGGAAAATTCCAAAATTTTCTGATGGCTCCGAAACGTCTCAAAACCGCTTCCAATCGATTCGGGAGGTCAAAAATAGAGTATCTACCAAGTTTCAATTATTTACCTTAATGTATTGTATACGCATTAGGTGAATTTTTAAATTTTTCCCAGGAAAATTTCTTGTCCAAAAATGTGAATTTGAACTCAAAAGTTACGTATTTTGGAAAATTGTGTTTTAATCGATCAAATATGTCACCAATATGGATAATCCGCGATTATAGGTGCCGAAGTACATATGGGCAATTTTTATGGGATTTTCCCCAGCGCTGGAAAATTCCAAAATTTTCTGGTGGCTTCGAAACGTCTCAAAACCGCTTCCAATCGATTTGGGACGGTGAAAATAGGGTATATACCAAATTTCAGTTTTTTTGTTGATTAGATAAAATTTTCATATTTCGCACGGTCGGTGGAGGTAATTTTGAAATTTTAAAAATTCTCCAAAAATTGAGAAATAAACTTCAGCACCTGAAATTTTGGATACGGGGTCCTGTTATGATGTACTTTCGATTTTTTTTGTTTGGGCTCAAAATTTTACTTAGAGTTGAGATACCTCCCTTGTAAGAAATTTTACCAAAATTTTTCCAAAGATTTGGACGCCAGACTGGAGCAATTTTACGACTTGTAAAACAACTTTTGTAGTATTTTATAATATTTTAATGATATGTCTACATACAAAAAAATATTACAAAATTACAATTAATTTTGGTAAATGATTTGTTTACTTATAGCGAATTTTTATTTCATTTCGAAGAACGAGTAAGAATTTCAAAGTAGAAAACCATACTAGAAAAATAACCATAGAAATCCCATATTTATCGACATAATTTCATTCTTTTCCTCATACGAGCAAATATTTCAACGCAAATCATTTAAAACGTAGTGGTGTAAACGTAAATCTCAAACCAATCAAATCCTTTCCTCGTTCAATTTCTTCGCCCAAATCTTTCTCTTACTTATGAGATGCGGAAACTGAACAACTTCCAAAACAAATCTAAAGGAAAACTCGACGATTGATTGTAATAATTTTCTATTACCGTTGAATATCATACTCTGACACGTGCAAGAGCCAGAAGAGACAAAAACAATTTCATCGGATCGCTTTTCTTCGTCGTCTCGTCGTGTTTTTATCCACTAATAAACCAGACAGGGGCAAAAAAACAGAAAAGATGACAGAATCACAACAAATATCATCGTATATAACTCGACTTTCACGTTTCCCTAGAAGCGAGAACTTTTCGAATCATTCTTTCGAAATAATATAAAAAGCTGATAAAAATAAACGCGAGTGAAGATTTATCGAAAACTTTTTGCTGGTTTCTCGTTCGTTCGTGTTTTGCTCTGTTGATACGAAAAAAACATCCGGCTGGAGAATAAAGCTGTGGGAGTAAAGATGCTGGTTCTTTTTCTTCAACGTAAGTAAGGTATTCAACCGCCAATTGTACATCTAAGCAAAAATTCCCACAGGGAGATGATTTCCATGAAAATCCGCTTTTCTTTCTTCGTACGCAAAAGGTACTTTTATATCGTTCCATTTCCTTTACCGTATCCCTAAGGCATATACCTGAGTACATAGGTGTCCCAAAACTCTGCTATCTCCCTGGAGACTGCTTCTTATCACGAACTATCTACGTATTTGAGGTCAAGAATGACCATAGGGTGGGTCGAAAAGAAACAAATCTCGAATTTTGGCGAAAATTGGCGAAGTGTGTAGTCTACTCTGAGTAGGAGTTTTCAAAAAAAATTTCCAGTCACAGCCCAGAAAAGAAAAGAGCCAAGAGCCCCCAAAATGGGGACATTTTCAAAAGTGTTTTTTTGCCACTTTCGGGAGTTTCTATTTATCGTGCACCTCCCTGAACCATCGATCCAATTTTTGTATTCTACAAGAGGGTTGAAAAGTTTTACGAGTAGATCGCGAATTTGAGGAATTTTTGATTTTTACCAAATTCGAACTGCTCACTCGAATACCTCAAAATTGAGCCAAAAATTTTTGTGGTCACTTAGAATGGTTTTTGATGACATTTTTCTAAAACTTTTCAAGACAGTTCTGCCAAATTTCGATTCACGAAATTGAAAATTCAAGTCGTTGATTCAGTTATTTGAAAAGTAAGCTAAACAATTTTTATTTTATTTTAAGTGCCGAATACAAGAACTAAGCTTAGGCATTAAAATTAATTTTAAATTAATTTTTGTAGGAGACTTTTCGAAAGTTTTCCCAGCCTCAGTCCAAAAAAAGGAAAGAGCGAGGGGTCCCAAAATGGACGCATTTTCAAAGGTGTTTTTTGCCACTTTTGGGAGTTTCTATGTATTGTACACCTCCCTAAACCACTGAAAACACAAACCAAAAATGAAGTTCGATTTCGCTCAATTTTTTTTTACGAGTTCCCTTTGATAGTCTTTTCGCATAACCACGACCATTTTCCTTCTAACCCTCAAGAGGGCTGGGGGGGGGGGTGTCAAAATTATCCAACTTCGCGAGAAGGCTCAAATCTCAAAATTGGCTGTACTTGAGAAAAAACTGTTTGCCGGGTTAGAAAGAGAATTTATAATGAGATTCAAAAACCATAATCACATTTTGAAAATCTCAAAATTCAATTTCGGCGGTAAAGACTCAACTTTCATAATAAGTTCAAAAGATGAAAGCTACAATTTAAAAATCTGAAAAAATTACAATAAGTAGCTATTTTTTCCTTTTTTCAACCAAAAAATTTTCAAGGTGGGATCTCTACACCCCCTGAAGGGTACAAGGGTCCACATTGGCTCCATGACAGAAAATTATGATTTTTTGCCAAATTACCAAACTTGAAAGGCTGATATTTTGAGATCGATTGCATTTGAGCGAAAATTGTTTGCAGGGTTTGAATGAGAATTGATGGGAGATCTAAAGACGATAATCACATTTTGAAAAACTTCAAACTGAACTTTTGTGGCAAAAGCTCAACTTTCATGATAGTACAATGGTGAAGGCCACCATTCAAAAATCTGGAAGAATTACAATAAAAAGCCCTTTTTACCGTTTTTTCGACCGACAAATTTTCAAAATGGGATCTTGACATCGCTAAGGGACACGAGGGACTTTGATTTTGACCAAAATTCAAAAAAATTGGAAAAGTAAAGTAGGACGTCGATTTTTACTAATTCGAAGACGCTGAGTCTGAATATGTGACCTGGACTACGGAAAGGTACCTATAGTCACAAAAACCAGGTTTTCGTTTTTGATAGATTTTGATAGAAAAAAGTATGCTCCTTCCAATGAAACAAACCGCAAACACCAGACCTTCTTAGATTTGCTGTAAATAACATCAGTTTTATACTAGGAAGCTTAGTTTTCGACATATTTTCAATAAAGGCTGAATTTTAACTTCCAGCTGATATATCTCGAAAGCATCGCTTTCTAGAATAAAACTAAGTGCTCATAGCAGAAAGGAAATTTGACGCTCTACAATTTATGTTCTATTCATTTTTTCTGTAGAACCCTTTCTTTGCTCAGAAAATTGACTTCAAGTGTCAAAAGTTACCAATTTTTTGTTGAAATTTGTTTTACACTTTTTGTTAACTTTTGTCACTTGAAGCCTATTTTTTGAGCAGAGGAAGGACTCAACGGAAAAAATGAATAGAACATAAATTGTAGAGCGTCAAATTTCCAATCTGTAGTGTGCAATTAGTTTTTTTCTAGAAAACTAAGCTTCAGTCGAAAGTTCAAAGTTCAACTTTCAAACGCGACTTTTTTTATTAAAACGTGTTTTTCTCGAAAAGTTGGTTTTTGCTTGCGGTCCCTTTTCGTAGACCAGGTCACATATGTACTCAGTTTTTTCATCCGGCCCCTCTAAACCTCCTTATTAGCCCTCTTGGTTTTTGAGGGCACTGAATTGGAATATTTGCTTATTTTTTAGATTAGGCCCTTCAGTATCTCCCTAGCCCCCCCGCCCCCTCAATTTTTGGGAAAAGTATATTTAAACAGGAAAATAGCATGTTGCACATCGATTCTCATTAACTTGAGGGCGCAGAATTCGAATATCGGCCAACTTTTTTATCCAACCCCTCTCCCGTGCTCTAACCGACCCCCTTCCCAAAAAATCGTAATTTTTCACTCATGTGCTTTTAAATACTGATCCATGCAAGTGTTGCAAGTAATGAGAACAAGTCTTAAGTGATCAAAAATCGATTATTTTGATAATGGATTAATCAACGTAAAAAATAATCGACAATCGATTAATCGATTATTCAGCAAAAATGATCGCATGTTCGATTATTTTATTTTTGTCCAATTTTGACCCCCAAAAAACGGGAAAATTCTCTAAAAATTTCTAAAATTCAAGCTACGGCTCTCTTCAATCCGAAACGGCGCTCAAAATTTGTAAGGATCTCTGAGAAACGTGTAATTTATACTAAAAATAGTTCAATTTTTACTGTTCATTTCATTATTTCAGAATTTAAAAAAAAAAAGGTCAAGGATTTTTGATCAAGAGGGTTTTAGTCATTTTAAGGAATTTTTGAAATTTTTGTGGCAGCTCTGCTCTAAAATAAAGGAAAAATCGTTCGAATTTTCCACTCCAATTATAATCCATTAATCGAAGGGTCGATTATTTTTCCCATCGATTAATAGATTGTCGATTATTTTCAAATAATAGATTTTGTCCAACACTATTGAATATTTCGAAAAAATTTGAAAAAACATTCTCTTTGTAGTAATATTGAATGTATAGAATTTTTTTTTATCGATACACCCTCCTGGACAATTAGGGTGGACGAAGAAAGAAAATATTGTTCAAGAAGGTAGTAATTTCTCAAAATGATTGAGTTGGCATTGACCAGAAGGTTGGTAATTATGTAAAATATCATTTAAAAAAACTTCAATAATCAAAATTCATCTCGAAATTTTGAGAAAATCAGCCCCTCTGAAAAAATTTGCAATTCTCGTCGACATTCTACAAAAATCACCCAGCTATCCACTTCTCGATCTGATTACACAGAGCGACAAAAAATTTTGTTTGCTCTGTTTCTGGGTTCTCATGCCGAAATTCTGTTTCTAGACATCAAAATACATCACCTTGCTCAATCTTGACTTCCAAAGTTTGCTTTGGGGGTGGGGGAGCCAAAAAACTGATTTTTCGAGGTCAATAAGCCTGAGCATTACAAAAAAATTGAAATTTTTTTTTTGGACTAATCTTGTAGGAAATTTTACGGCAAATCCAATGCCGCAAACCGCAGACCTCCGTCTCTTTTTTAAAAAAAGTTACAGCTCATTCTTTCCAAAATTTTGTGAAAAAATCGCATTTTTTTGTTTTTTTTTTCGCAAAGAAGTGAAATTTGAGAGAAAAGTAAGGGTTTTAAGGCCATAATGACCATGGTGAGAGTTGTAGGAAATTTTACGGCGAATTGAATGCCGCAAACCGCGGACCTCTATCTCTTATTGAAAAAAGGTTACAGCTCATTCTTTACAAAATTCTGTGAAAAAAATCACATTTTTTATGACTTTTTCGCGAAAAAGTGAAATTTGAGAGAAAACTAAGGGTTTTAAGGATAAGCTGTAACTTTTTTTCAAAAAGAGATAGAGGTCCGCGGTTTGCGGCATTCGATTTGCCGTAAAATTTCCTACAACTCTCATCATAGTCATTATGGCCTTAAAACCCTTACTTTTCTCTCAAATTTCACTTCT
Source organism: Pseudococcus viburni (assembly GCA_033439095.1). Classification (NCBI taxonomy): domain Eukaryota; kingdom Metazoa; phylum Arthropoda; class Insecta; order Hemiptera; family Pseudococcidae; genus Pseudococcus; species Pseudococcus viburni. Next base: position 252,654 of record JAVBJF010000406.1, on the reverse strand, counting down.
TTGCGAAAAAAAAAAACAAAAAAATGTGATTTTTTCGCAAAATTTTGGAAAGAATGAGCTGTAACTTTTTTTAAAAAAGAGACGGAGGTCTGCGGTTTGCGACATTGGATTCGGCGTGAAATTTCCTACAAGATTAGCCCAAAATAAATTGACCTCAAAAAATCAGTTTTTTGGCCCCCCACCCCCCAAAGCAAACTTTGGTCAAAAAAAAATTTTCCTTTATTAGTTACATAAAAGCAACCCAAATTTGGCAATGAGAACCCAAAAACAAAATTCGTGTCGACCTGTGTTATCCTTCCTGTCAAATCTCATTCTTAAATCTCAATCTTTCGAATTTTCGATAGACCAAAAAAAAAAAAACACGAGAAATGCGACCAACAAAACTACTCACCTAATTTACCTAAGACGTATAAAAATAAAACACAATTAACCATACCCAAGGAACGAGCTACCGACGAAACGGTAAAATGCTAATTATATTTAGAAGCTTCGCAGCATCTATACTATGGAATACGTAAATGTATTATTTGTTTAGCTCAGCTACACCTCGATCGTCATTTCTTTCACTTTTTCATTCACCAACACGTTGTTGTTGGTTTTGCCGGCGTTTCCGCTGCCACCGCTCTCTCGTTCGGTGTTGTTTTTATTAACGCCGAGGTTAGTTTCTTCTCGGCTAATAAATATATGCAAATTTATCTCGCGCAACTGAATTTTACACCGAGCTCGCGCTTATAATTGGATTAAAATAATGAAAATTCTCCGTCTCTGTCTTATTTCTCGCCAATTCTATACCACACTCGCCGTATCTGTCTGTCTATATTTTCTACTGCGATAGTATTTCTCTTGACGATGCTGCGTGGTGCATCTCCTTCCTGAATTTTCGTATCTCTACGTACAGAATATAGACTGTGTACTCTCAGAGTAGGTACTCGTATTTTTACTCGAATCGGAGTCGAGATCGTCATATCATTTTTGTGGCATGGCATCTCGACCCAAGGTGGAGTACGAGGACAAAAAAGGTTGCTGCGAAAGTTGTATTTCAAAGATTTCAAATCCCTAATCTAATGTTTTAGGATTTTATACGTCGACTTTGTCTGTTCCCTCTTCATCCTCCTTCCTTCGGTTTTGCTCTTCGTGCCAATTTCGCAATCAAAAATAACCCCGAATGAGTTTTTTGCGCGGTTTTACGTCGATCTTTCTCTCTCTTTATTATTCGCAGTCTTTACTCAAACATACCCATTTTCGTTTCAATACTCCGCGTCTTCATTTGTCGTCTTTCCCGGAACGTTATACGCTTATAAATATGTACATAATTTTCTTCTTTCGAAGATACGCCATCGTCGTTTCCGAAGTTATTCTGTATTCGTATAAACGTACTTCGACGTCGAACTACGAGCTTAATTTGTCACCAGACAGACGAGACGACGATGAGGATTCGTTTCTAATTAAAAATCAGGATTAAATGGCATCGTAGCTGTGTAGTGAGCTCGTCAAGGTGGGGTAATGCTAATGAGAAAAGTGCTATACTAAATGAAATAAGATTTACAGGCATCATGGTGAAATTCCGAAGAAAAAAAGTGACTTTTAGTGACCTTTTTTGAGAGAAAAGTGACCAAAAAATGACCAAAAAGTAACCAAAAGTAACCAAAAATTCGATTTTTTCGGGGGGATTTTTTTACAGTTGAAAGAGGGCCGAGAATTCCAGAAAAAATGAGGGGAGAGGGTCAAAATTCAATGAAAAAATTAGGTAATCTAAAAATCTAATTTTTTTAGTGGCACTTTAGAAGGCAGATATACATAATTATTTAATTTAACAGATTTGAGCAAAGAAAAATTGAAAAATTACGAAATTTTTGGAACAAACAATTAATTATATGACCTATTTCTACTCTCTAAATCTAAATCAGTCAATTTTCGTAAAACTGTTGTCTTTTTGAATTAGTGAAATGAATTTATTTAAAAATCTGTGATATTTCAATTGTTTGATTGATTTATTTTAGTCAAAAATATTGATTTATTCTCTCAAATGGGGAATTGATTAAAAAATCAATTACTTTACTGATTTAGAAAAAAAGAATTTTTACAAATTTAGAAATAGAATTATTGAAATACTGCCCGAGCTTAGTGAGGGCAATTTTTTTTTGAAAAATCATTTTCAGCTTTCAATTTTTTTTCTTGAAGAATTTTAAAAAATAGCAATTTTACGTAAAAATTTGAATTTTTGCTTGAAAATGCGAAAAAAAGTGACTTTGAGAGGAAAAAAGTGACTTTTAGTGACCTTTGGATGAAAAAAGTGACTTTTAGTGACCAAAGCCGAAAAAAGTGACCAACACCGTAAAAAAGTGACCTGCTTTGATGCCTGGATTTAATTCGAAATAAAATAGAGGAGGAGGTAGAGATTTTGGTAGAGATTTCGAAAAAAAATCGAAAATTTGAAAATGAAAAAATATATATGTAATTCGGTTGAGAAATCAGATCAGGAGGTGAATTAATTCGGTACCTATTGATTTTTCAATTTTTCAACGGATTATTAAATTTTCACAGAATGAAACAAATGTGTGAAAGAAAGAAGTAGATAAGCCTTTCTTGATGAAAAACAACCATAAATATTTACTTCAAGCATAATAAGTGTTTGTACGTAAATAACTTACCAAAATGCTGCGAAAATCATAACTGAAGGAACCAGCAACGCCATCTTTCATTTCATTTCATAAGGAAGGCATTTTCACAAAACTGCTTCGTTAAAATAACACTTATTTTGACTGCTTCTCAAATTTTTAGACCTGCGATAGAAACAAAAAATGCAACCCAAATATGAGAAGGAGGTCATAAAAAAGGTCTTGGTCAGAGTGTCAAACTGTCAACTGGATTGGTCTCTCGAATTTTCATAATTTTTTTCCAGAAAAAATTACCATCGCGAGAGAAAATTTATCAGGAGGATAAATAGTAAAATCATCATCATCATTTGTTTATTGCCTCCGCAATGCTGAAATAAAGGAAGAAGGTATGAAAAACTATTTTTTTTATGACTTCTATGACTTGTAGACATTGTGTTGGTGAAGGTCTACAGGGTGTCCACTATATTTCAGGAATTCAGGAATGATTTTCCCTGACTTTTCCAGGTTTTCCAGACCAATTTTTCAACATTTTTCAGAACTTTTAATTATGATATTCGTAAACCAAGGGGGAGAGGAGTAATTTTTCACGTGATCATTGGTAAGAATAATATAAAATGCATGGTGGTCCAACGATTTTTTTTTTCAAAATCACTAGATACTTTTTATGAAATCTTTAAATGCTCCTCTTCGGGCCAAAAAATTTTCAATTCAATTCTGAAAATTTCTGAACCCACTCAACTCCCCCTCACCACAAAAATTTGAAAATTTGAATTTATTACCTGCAGAAAAAATTTCAAATAAAAAGGAAAACTAAGTATTCCAATCCAAAATTAAGTTTTGAAAAATGGATAATAAATTATGCCAGGGTGTCTACCAAACCAAGCGAATGAAAATTCGGATTTTTCCCGGCTAAAAATTCAAAAATTTCAGCATATTTTATCCTCACAAGATGTTATTTTTTACCAAATCTGAGCGCTTGATGAGGGGTTATGAGGGGATTCTAATAATAAATTCACATTCGACGAACCGTTCACAAAACATCACAAACAACATGCCAATCGCGTTTTTGGATTTTTTAAGATGAGAGTGTCAAATTCAAAAGCGAAGTACATATTTGAACTCAACGTCCCAAAAAAATATAACGAAGAATATATCACGATAATACAGGTGCAGATATTAGGGAGGGAGGGGGGACAAAAACATGTCCTCCGCCAGATGGCCTAAAATGGTTTGCAAAATGTTTTTAAAAAATGTTCAATTTCGGGTTTTCAAACGTAGGTGCTCGATTTTTTTTTCAATTTTCGCTTTCGCGTTTTTGATTTACATAAAATAAATCTGTACTCCAAGAATTCTTTCAAAAACATCACCATTCTTTGTTTTCATCACACAAACTTGACTTTTTACTATTTTTTGACGCTCTTCTAGAAGAAAATTTAGGATAAAAACTTCATGCCCCATACAATTTTCATGTGGTTCGATACTGTACGATATTCTCATGCATAAAAATTTAATTTCCAGGAAGGAAGTCCGAAGCACAAAATAGCTGGATTTTTTTTTAGGTACCCAATTCGGACGCCCATGGCCAAGGTCTGGGAGAAGGTAGAATCCAGAAACTGAATTTATATTCGAATTCGGCATCTCAAAATCATAAAAAAAAACATTCCACTAAATTTTCCGATTTTTTTTTGTTTTTTTACCAAATTCAGGAACCGCGAGGTGGGGGGAGGAAGGAGAGCGGGAGCGGATCTAAAAATTAAGCACATATTTGAACTCAACATTTCAGAAAAACATAATCTATAAATCTATATGCCACACGTAATTTTTCCATTTTTGAAAGAATTTTTATAAAAATAATGGGAAACTGCTCTCTTCCAAAGGGCAATAAATCCAAGAATAAAAATTATTGGTGAAAAATTTGTCCATGATGAGATGTATCCACTGTATTTTTTACAACTTCTTCATAAAAATTTCAACTTTCTGCTTTGAAAAATTTTATAAATAGGTACCAAACTTTTGAATCGATGTACTTTCAAATGCTCAAATGATGCAAGCCGATGAACTCATGAAATTATACAATGATCGAGGCTTGAAAACATTTTTGGAATAGCATCAAATAACCCAATGCCAAAAACAAATTGTACGGATATGAAATGTTTTTATGAAAAACTTTTAACAAAATTGACAGAATTTTTGAAAAATTGAACATTTTGCTCTATTTTGCTAAAAGCTGATCCATGCCCAAAAAATTACTCCTCGCCTAATTCATTTGATTATTAAAAATTATTACCTACCTACACTACACCTTGAGAAAGTTGAAAAAAATTCTTTCGCAATAATTTCAATTTTTTCCAATTTCTAACTTTGGAACTTATTATGCACCCCCCTCTCCCCACAAGAGACTTTTCGAGGGTACTATCACCTAATTCGTATTCATAGCACAATTTTTGAGCACTCAAGTTAGGTAATGATAGACACAAGTCCGAAATCAGTTATCGTAGACACCCCCCCCCTCCTCCAATACTTCCAAAATTCAAAGTCTTTGTTGAATAAGAATAAAAGTCTCCTTCTCCCAAAAAAGGCTTGATTTTATCATTCTAAAAACCCTCTTTTATCGTAACCTACATTTTAAAAATAAAAACGAACAAAATTTCACCTCTCTAAAAACACAAGCACTCGAAATTCGGAAAGATTTATCACCCACACGGCAATTACCCAATTATATGCACACAATCTACAATTCATAAAAATCCGCGTAACATGATTTACTCGCCATTTAACCATTCGCTACACAGCGGGTTACGTCATCGCATCACATATCGTCGATATAAAAACCATAACTATAAAAATGCACTCGCAATCATGTGCAGTTACGACGTAAACGTATGTACCTTTACATGTAGTTCGTAATTTACCTACAGCACATTAATTCAATTACCCTGAGATCGTGAGATCACCGATGGTGATCACGAGATAATTACACGAATCGAGGTATAAAATTCCTCTACTGTCGTCGCGAAAAATGAGAAAACAGCGGGAATAAATCTTTTTTAAAAAAATAATGGATTTCTGTGGCGTCAAAATTAATCAAAGTATTCCTTCGAATATGAAGGTATTTTCTCGAATATTCTATATATTTAATTATAAAGTTAATTTAGCAAGAGTTGAATAAAATTATTTGATTTCGTTTGATTCCAATTCAGTGATAGGGTCGCACAGAAGAAAAGATGGCAATTTTAGAAAATTTGGACAAAGTCGCTGGAAGGCTGGGATTGAAACTAAATCGAAATCGTATCATTGTTTTTAATTCAATAAAGTCGACGAGAGGAATTTTCCTTGGAGGAGGATTTAGAGCACACTCAGAATTTTTTACAATGATTTATTATATTTTTTCAGTGAGGGAGTAACATTTCTAGGTAGCAACAGTGTCAAAGTAAAAAATTCAGAAAAAAACGAGGTTTATGCAATAAAGAATCGAAAAATAAAATGATTAGGTATTGAAAGAATATCTCAAATCACAAAAAAAATCATGCAAATGAATGCGAAATTTTTTTTAAAATTATGCTTGAAAAGGAAAAAAAAAACAATTTTTTGAAAACTTCATTGGCCATTTTTGGCCATGGAGAAAGCTGGTAGGTACTGCAAAGGAGGAATACGGAAAATTTGAGATCTAATATTATATAAATCTAAAATGTTTTATCAAATTTCAATAAAATTACCCTCTCCCCAACCTGATTACATCACAGTAAGACGCCAAAAATTACAAACTGGCCGAAATCGTCGTATAGTAATTTTTCGTGCTTTTTTTTCAAATTCAAAAAAAAATAACTACGAAATACCCCATCACGTTTTTAGACATTTAGACAACACAGACAATTTTCGCCGAAAATTTCCATTGTTTTTTCACCGTCATAAATTACAATTTCACAGATATAAATTCTCACGACATTGCTCGCCAAATTCAACTTACACGTGCATGGAACTCGATAAAAAAAACATAAGAAACTCCTCGTCCTTTCTTCTTGAAATTTTCACCACATTTCTAATTTAAAACGCTCGCAGTAAAACGCTGATTTCATTATTTTTGTATCTAGCCTATTTGAACTCCTTAAATTCCCCTTTTCGTCTCGTTGAACGAGGGATTTTCAACTTTCATACGCAAAACAGACAGTTTACGTCGGTTAAAACGTCCTCATTACATTTTCTCTATTTTTCTCGACGTTCGGGCCTCAAAAAGAGAAGGAAAACGAGAAAAGCTTAATCGAATTGCATAAAACGAGTTTAAGAAAAACGTCCTTTTAAACAGCGAAAAACACGACTTGTAACGCTTCAACTTTTTTCGTCAACGATGTTCGAATAATTTTCAACATTTTCAGTACATTAAGCTCGAACATCTCAACAAGATGAAATATTCTTTTTGTATAAACTTCATAGACGAAAAATAACAGCGAAGGAAAACGTGTACATTGTCGAGTGAAATAAAGAGTAAGCGGGGCGAGAAAGACTGTAGATAGACAACGTAGGGCAAAAAAACGAACAGAACGTACTATAGTTTAAATGAAACCACTCAAAATGTTTTTTTTTTCGTCTTTTTTGCAACTCGATGTACCCTGTTAAACGAAGACATTACAATAACCAAGGGAAAAAAGAATCATGTTGGAGAGAAAAAAAATATAAAATACTTTCAGAATACGGAAAAAATACAGCGACAAAGCTGAGTGAAATACGAACAGAATTGCGAACTTTTTGGTACCTAGACTAGATATTTTTTCCTATACTAACAGGGGGTAGCCCAACTCGAAGTAAAATTTTGAGCCCAAACAAAAATAAATCGAAAGTACATCATAAAAGAACCCCATATCCGAAATTTCAGGGGCTGAAGTTCATTTTTCGAATTTTGGCGAATTTTTGAAATTCAAAATTACCTCTCATCGCCCTGCAAAATATGAAAATTTGATCTAATCAATCAAAAAATCTGAAATTTGGTATATACCCTATTTTCGACCTGTCGAATCGATTGGAAGCGGTTTCGAGACATTTCAGAGTCACCAGAAAATTTTAGAATTTTCCAGAGCTAGAAAAAAGCCAATAAAAGTGGTCAATTATAAACTTCTGGACCTATAATCGCAGATTACCAATATTGTTGATCTATTTGATCGATTGAAGCATAATTTTTCGAAATTTGTAACTTCGAGTTGAAATATACATTTTTTGGTAGAAAATTTTCCACTCGAAGTTACGAATTTCGGAAAATTGTGTTTTAATCGATGAAATAGGTCACCAATATGGGTAATCTGCGATTGAAGAGCTTAGAGTCAAAACTCATATTATCCACCATAAACGATTTCGAGAAAAACGTAAAAAACTGTTTTAGTACACTCACCGATCATCAGGAGTGCTGAAATCGTTTAAGAATAGAATTTCCAGGAAAAAAAATGTTTTCGATCTATCGGCTATCTTTAAATGAGAAGAGACGAATGGCAAATGCGGTTTTGTCTCCAACATACATTTTTTCAACACTTACAGAAAAATTTTGTGGGACCAAAGTTGTAGAGCTTGAAAAAGGAAATATTTTTTGTTGTTTGACATTTTTGCCCTAATTCAATCGTCTTCAAGTTATGGACCAGTTCCGAAATCTGGTTCTTAACTCGAAAACGATTAAACTAGGACAAAAATGTCAAAAGACAAAAAAATTTTTATTTATTTAAATTCAACGACTTCGGTACTGCGGATTTTTTTGCTAATTTTCTTTTCTCCAGATATTTTTAATTTTTCAACTCTAAAATTTTTTCATCTAGAATAAAATTTTTACCAACTCTGAAATTTTTTCCTTCAATTTTTTTTCAGGTATAAAAATTTTTCAACTTTGGCATTTTTTTCAAAAATACATAGTTTTCATTTTTCAATAATTCTAGAAATTTTTTCTCAAAATTAAATCCTTTCTCAAATTTTTTTGCTCTCGAAATTTTTTCTCAGAAGTTCAATTTTCACAGATTTTGAAATTTTATTAGCTCAAATGTTTTTCTCAAATTATATTCCAGCTCTGAAATTTTTAGAATAAAAAAATTGGTTGAAAAAATTGAGCTGAAAAACATTTCAAGAAATTTAATGTGAGAAAAATTCGAGAGAATATCAAGTTTTTAAAAATTTTAAGATCAAAGAATAGGATTTTATAGTCCAAGAGCTGAACCTACCGAAAATGGGCCGAAACAATTGAAAGCTGGGACCTGTCCCAAAAGTTAGAGTATAACCCCCTATTTTGAAAACCACCAGTCTGCCGATCCGCAGCTGCTGCTTTTAAGTACAGCGAAAGCTCGAAAGTTCACAATTTTCATGAACTTTCGGCCGAAAACATTGATGGTCGAAATTGGTGTCAAATTACAGGATTTTTTGCACTGAATCCGAATATGTAGGTCTGCCGGCCCCTAAGTGCTGCCTAAGCCCCGGCAGACTGAGTAAAAGGGGGAGAAAATTCGAAAAATTCACAGATTTTTGGTAAAATTCTCATGAAAGTCCCAAAATTGAGTTGAAAGAGGTTTATGAGTGGTTTTAAGCAATATTCAAGAATAGAGATGACTTTTTAACTTCAAAATTTCACAAAATTTTCCCATTCAGGGGGTGGGGGGCGTAGGGAAGCATCAACGAACACAGAATATGGACATGTGATACATCAAAATATACGTTTTCTAGGTCGTAGAACTCGAATATGACGATTTTTTTTCATGGGGGGGGGGGGGTGGTACCCCTTCTCATGAAACATAGACAAATTCACAAATTTCCATTTAAAAAACCAAAATTTCGCGAATCACTTGATTTTATTATTATTATGTTTGTTTCTCATTTTTTTATTTTACCATTCCCTTTTCTATGTCTATTCCAATTTCTATTTCTTTTACCTACATAATTTTTTTCAAATTTTGCTTTTCATTTTTTCATTTTTCATTATAATGAACGTGTTTAATTACGTTCTTGAATCAAAATTTGTGAATTAGTCTATGTTTCATGAGAAGGGGTACCACCCCCCCCCCCCCATGAAAAAAAATCGTCATATTCGAGTTCTACGACCTAGAAAACGTATATTTTGATGTATCACATGTCCATATTCTGTGTTCGTTGATGCTTCCCTACGCCCCCCACCCCCTGAATGGGAAAATTTTGTGAAATTTTGAAGTTAAAAAGTCATCTCTATTCTTGAATATTGCTTAAAACCACTCATAAACCTCTTTCAACTCAATTTTGGGACTTTCATGAGAATTTTACCAAAAATCTGTGAATTTTTCGAATTTTCTCCCCCTTTTACTCAGTCTGCCGGGGCTTAGGCAGCACTTAGGGGCCGGCAGACCTACATATTCGGATTCAGTGCAAAAAATCCTGTAATTTGACACCAATTTCGACCATCAATGTTTTCGGCCGAAAGTTCATGAAAATTGTGAACTTTCGAGCTTTCGCTGTACTTAAAAGCAGCAGCTGCGGATCGGCAGACTGGTGGTTTTCAAAATAGGGGGTTATACTCTAACTTTTGGGACAGGTCCCAGCTTTCAATTGTTTCGGCCCATTTTCGGTAGGTTCGGCTCTTGGACTATTACAGTTGATAATAATTTAGATAAATAATATTAATAAATGAAACATTTTTAGCAAAAATGAAAATCAAAGAATTGATAAAAAATAGAAAAATTTTGAGGAAGAAAGTTTAGTGAGGAAAAAATGTATTGAAGTTGAAAAAATTGATATTAGGAGAAAAAATTTCGAAAGCTGAAAAAATTACAATTTTCAAGAAAAAAGTAAAAATACCAGGTTGTAGAACGTATAAAAACTTCTTCAGAATCCGTCATAAAAACGAAAAAAAAAATTGTGGTAAAAGTGAGTTTTGATTCTCAGCTCCTCATTTTCTCCCTGAAAAGGGTCGTATGAAAAAAGCACTCCTTCAGAATCCGTAATAAAAACGAAATTTTTTTCGGGGATAATGTGATGTTTGACTCTCAGCTCTTCAATTATATCTGAAGTTCATACCCAAGGACCACTTTTTATGGGCTTTTCTCCAGTGCTGAAAAATTCCACATTTTTTTGGTGGCTCCGAAACGTCTCGAACCCGCTTTAATCGGTTCGGCAGGTCGAAAATAGGGTATATACCAAATTTCAGCTTTTTTCGTTGATAAGATCAAATTTTCATATTTTGCAGGGTGATGGGGTAATTTTGAAATTTCAAAAATTCGCCAAAATTCGAGAAATGAACTTCAGCACCTGAAATTTTGGATATGGGGTTATTTTATGATGAACTTTCGATTTATTTTTGTTCGGGCTTAAAATTTTACTTTTAGTTGGGATATCTCCATTGTAAGATACGTTTATTCGACCTAAATCGATGATTTATTGCGAATTCAGCGAAAAAAAGTGGCTATTCATTTCCCCCGTAGAAATATATTCAAAAGCTTAATTTTTTAGCAGTTTCCTCCTCTTTTTTTTACCATCGCGTCGATGATTAACGCTACAACAAAATGAAAACCAACCGAGTCGTCGTTGCCCCTCGTCTCTGCCTTTTTTCCCCTCATCCCGAAGGATTATAACAACAATAACGAAAATACGACGATACTATGCGTACCTAATATAAAACACTATAGTCTCTTAATCTAATTAATTACTTCGCGGGGTCTTTAATTTCTCCCTATTTTTTTTCATTTAATTATCCTTCTTCCTTCCTTTTTGTTCGGAGGTATAAACGCGTACGATGTAATGCGAAAAAAAACAAGCCTCGGTGCTTTGAAATTCTCGGATACCGTTGAGTATATTAACGAGTAAAAAGTCGACTGATTCTGAGACTTACACATTTCTCTAATTTCATTTCGTAAAAAGAGAGAAATTTTCCTGGTTTGTTTATGGTTTTGTTCGTTAGCAGAGATTACTTTCGTAGGCCTATATAGTCTCTCGTCATCGTCGAGGTCGTTTTCAAAGAGCTTTTTATTGACTGCACAGGTGCAGCTAAAGCAGCAAAATAGCGTAGAGTCGATTATGTCTGATTTGATTGCTCGAACATTGACGAAGAATCGAGAAATGAATTCGACAACTTTCGCGTTTATGGCGTTTTTAATGATCAATCGAAGGAATTTTTACGAGCAGATAACGAATTTCAAACTCTTTCTTGGGATTGTTCTGTTGAGCTGTGAACTATGGAGCCATTCGATTCGGTAAAATGCCAGTCGAGGATATTTTATGCGATTATAATCACACCAGCTTCGTATGGGGTCTGCTATTTTTATCGTATGTTTATCACCCGTGTTCTACTGTTCGGCTTTGGACAACCAATACAACGAACATAATGCTTTTTTGAATTTATACGTGGATATGGTATCACTGGATCTAAAAAATTAAATTCTGGCTGTTTTTTGGATTTTTATTCATTTTTATAGCATTTACATTGCCTTAAATTTTTTTACATCCTGTTTATCCTTCGATTGAAAAATTCAAGAAACAGCAAAATGTTGAAAATTCTTGTCTTTTCATAATAAAATTATTTTAATCCTTGCTATTTTTTGGTTTTCTCGCTGCCGAAGTTAAATTCTTGATAATTTTTGGTTTTTCGTGGTTATTTTTTGGCTAGCAGATGTCTTGATAGAGTACAACAAGTTTTAACATAATTTCAAACCAAAAAAATAGTTTAAATCCCCCCCCCCCCCGAGATCGGCACCAATAATAAAAATTCGGCTTCCAAGTCTTGACGTCATCGCACAACTACAAATGCAAATACCAGTTCATGTACCAATTTGTGTACTTTTTCAAAAGGGGGATCGACGAAAAAATTAACATTGATTCTTAGAGTTCTATCGTTTTTTCAATTTTTCTCAGTTCTGATGTGTTGAATTTTTTATTTTTTGATAATTTTGACGAGTTAAGCTATCAAATTAGTCAAAATTGTCAAAACAAAAAGAATTATACACATCAGAAATTTAAAAAATTGGAAAAACTATAAACCTCCCATAAGAATCAATGTTAATTTTTTCGCAATCCCCCTTTTGAAAAAGTAAACAAACTGAAAATTTGCATTTGTAGTAGTAAATGTGACGTAAATCTGAAATTAAAAAATTTTAAATTCGTGTTTTTTTAAGATAAATCTTACGATGGATTTGTTCGCTGACAAAAACAATTTTTTTTTCCTCTGTCTGTCATTTAATAAAAAATACTTAATTCGAACAATTTCAAACCTGACGTAATAACAAAAAAAAAGAAACAAATTTCACCAAGTCGAATTCAAATTATCGTCGCAGTTTGAAAACAAGCCAACGTGCCTTCAATTGTTATCAATATTTTTAGTAGATCAATTTTTTTTCAAAATTTCGATGAATTAAAAAAAAATTACTTACTTACTGGTTACTCTCATTTTTTCGTATATTTGTAGATCATTCGTGTTCTGTACGAGCCCTAAATAATTGACAAGGAAATTGAAACTTGGCACATATGAACTCATTTTTAAAAATTCAAAAAGTGGTTCATTGTTACTAAAATAGAACAGTCGGTTTTTCACGTTTTTTTTTTAGAAAAACTGAATGAGTGTGGGGGGAGTGGGGGGGTCAGAAAATTGGTCATTCCTAGATCATGAAAAAATCTAGGTAAAATTTCACCATTCAGATAATTCAGACTGTACTCTTGGCACCAGGCTCTTGCAGAGGACGAGTAGGAGGAGGAGGAGGGGTTTCTTCCGGGACTCGAGTTTTTTAGGCAGCCTGCCAGGGTTAAAAAATTTTGTCTCTTCACTACGAGAACCCTCAAACAGACCACGAAATTGGATACCACGCTTTGCTTTCTACAAGGTCGTTGAAAAGTTGTAGAACGAAAATTTTCAAATTTTTTCATTTTTACCAAATTCAAATCGTTTACTTAAACACCTCAAAATCGAGCAAATATTTTTTTTCTTCGCCCAGAATAATTTTTCAGAATCTTTTATGATAACAGTGCTGCCAACTGCATTTTGATTTCCTTACTAAATTTTCATAAAATTCGAATTGTTCATTCATGCAGTGGCTCGAAAAAGTGAACCGAAAATTTTTAAACATTAAAACAAATTTTATACAATTTTTTGAATTTTAACAGTGCTACGAATTGAAATCTGATAAAAATTATCGAGAAAAATCAAAATGCAGATGATAGGAACTGTAATGAATTTTTTTTGAAAAATTTTACTCGGAAATTATTTCTGGTGAGTAAATAATTTTATTGGCTGGATTTCGAGGAGTTTCGGTCAGCAGTTTAAATTTGGTAAAAATAAAAAAATCTTCGAATTCGCAATCTAATACGGACTTTTTAGGTTTTGACCCAAAAAAAATTAGCAGAAAGGGGAAGTTTCGGATATAATCTCAGTAAGACATGTATTTCAATATTCCCGAACTTCCCTAAAATTGGTGAATATTTTGACCCCTTTTTGGGGGGGTGAGGGGTTCAAATGTTGGTTTTTTGGCCATAACTTTCGAAATTACGCATTTACCAAAAAAAAGGTGAAACAAAAATTGTAGAGAATTAAAAAACAAATAATTTTGTTATTTACAGTTTTTCCCTAGGACGTCATGGAAGGGAGCTGGAGCCTTCCAAAAAAAATCAATTTTGAAAATTCCCTATTAACAGAAATAATTATCAAAAATCGGATTAATCGACTTTTGAAAGCGGGTTTTCAGCATAGTATATCCCATTACTATGTAGAACAAAAAAAATGTATAGCCGACCCCTCATCTCAAAGTAGGGGGGTGGACCCTCTGTAGAAAAAGTCTAGTTTTCCCTCAAGCATAGCTCAGCTACAGTGAAAAATTCAAAACATTGGTTCAAACAAACATTGTAGAGCGTTGAAAGACGAACACTTTACTTTTTTTACTTTTTTTCTACGTGGGTTTGGGGGCGAGTTATCGCAAAAAGAAAAAAAGCGACGCGGCGTTCAAAAATTTTTCATCAACTCAATAAATTACGCATAATGTAGATCTGGTATAAAATTTAGCGAACCGATAGCCCAAAAAGTGGATTTCTGGGGTTTTTGTGATCACTGAACTCGATTTTTATTATCATTTAACCCTTGAAACTAAATTGGACCCCAAAAGACAAGGTACAAAATTCGGAAAACATTTTTGAACGCTGCGCTAATTATTTTTCTTTGTGCGATAACTCGCCCCCAAGACCACCTAGAAAAAAAGTAAAAAAAGTAAAATGTTCGTCTTTTAACGCTCTACAATGTTTGTTTAAACTAATTTTTCGAATTTTTCACTGTAGCTGAGCTATGCTTGAGAGAAAACTCGACTTTTTCTATGGAGGGTCCACCCCCCTACTCTGAGATGAGGGGTCGACTATACATTTTTCTTGTTCTACATAGTAATGGGATATACTATGCAAAAAAGCCGCTTCCAAAAGTCGATTAACCCGATTTTTGATAATTATTTCTGTTAATGGGGAATTTTCAAAATTGATTTTTTTCGGAAGGCTCCAGCTCCCTTCCATGACGTTCCAGGGAAAAACTGTAAATAACAAAATTATTTGTTTTTTAATTCTCTACAATTTTTGTTTCAACTTTTTTTCCATAAATGCGTAATTTTGAAAGTTATGGCCGAAAACCCAAAATTTGAACCCCCTCACCCCTCAAAAAGGGGTCAAAATATTCACCAATTTTAGGGAAGTTCGGGAATATTGAAATACATGTCTTACTGTGCTTATATACGAAACTTCCCCTTTCTGCTAATTTATTTTGGGTTTGGGCTTTATTTTAGCTAAAAAGACCGTACTAATCTGCAACTGTTCAATGCTTTCGGAGAAAGCAAAAAAATAAAGATCAGACATGAGTGATTATTTCAAAAAAATTGAAAATTTTCCAAAAGAGGTATAATGTAGATTTTTTTACTGAAAAGTATGCCCTTTCGTCCATTTTTATCCAATTTTTCAATCGTAGGTATTAACTCTGAAAAATAACATTTTTCAAAATTTTCCAAAAAAAATGAAGAATAATTGTGGAACGAAGTTTCATAAATGGACTTGACGTGGATTATTTTTCTCCAAAAAATCATCAGCAGAGACTTTCCTTGCTCTCTCCCCTCCAACAATATCCTGCCAATTTCTTCAAAATGAATAAAAATGCACTGTGCATATCACAGTTTTTTTTTCAAAACTTGAAAATCAGTAAAAATCGCGCAGCCAATGCAAACAAAGATTTTGTTTAAAGGAGGATGGCATTATTCTTAAATTCAAAATTATTTTAGATTCCGTCAGGAAGAAGGTGAGACTGGCAGGAGGCATATTCAAGGAGAGTGCCTGGACCCTTTCGACGATAAAAATTTCATAAAAAATGGAAAAAATTTAGCTTTGGAAGATATTTTTTTGGAAAATTTTCACCCTTGTACATATTAAATACTCGAGTATTTCAATTTCTATATTTCTATTACAGAAGTACATAGAATGGATATTTTTTCAAAAATTTTCAAAATTATAGATTCTATGGCTTTTTTGTGACAAAATTCCATTTTCTGGCTGCGTCACCGAGGAGACCCCTTCAATCAACAAAATATCAATCTCTTTCACAAAAAAATTGCAAATTTATGGACTCGACAACTCACCGACTCAGCAATCCAATCACCTTAAAACCCGATTCATTTCCGTACATATCTGGACAAAAAATTCAACATTTGTACAGGAAAGAATCGCACAAATGACCGCATCTCGACACTCGTTACCAAAAGGTTATAACCTCTCGATGGAATTTTTTCCGCAATCTTGTTCAGCGCATAATCCGGCCGAAAAATTGCGGCGCGTCGTACTTGTTAAACAACTCGCTCGTGCCCATCCGTGGCATAAAGCGGGAAAGGAAAAACGAATAAACGAAAACAACAACAAGCGAGTAAATCTCGTAGCTGGGCAAATTGCTTATAGCGATATTATACGCAGTCTCGAGTCAGTCGACATTACATAAGAAAAACGACCGAACCGAAATTAAAATATTTACATAATGTCGTTGCAGTCTGGCACTTCTCTCGAGTACCCACTTCCACTTTCCTCCTTATCCGGAGCCCATTTCTACCCGTCTAGCGTCAAAACTCCAAATTTTGCTGTGATCCGTACAAAAAAATTACTCGTATACCTTTCATAATCGTAGAAAAAATTGTTTTGATTAAGTAATTAACCTGCTTTTTTCTTCATTTTTGTAGATTTGAGAAATTACGAATTTTTTTGCATTAGTTAATTTTTCGTATACTTGAAAGGTTATGTAAGTATGCAGTTCGTGCATTTTCTGAAATTATGCAAGAAATCTCGTTGCTGCGAGAAAAAGAAAAATAAAGGAAGGAAAATACAGCTCCAATTTAAAAGGAAACATCGCATGAATGACTTTTGACTTTTGAATTCTCATAACGATCAAAGTTTTTTTCGTATTTAACCACCAACTCAACCATCACGCCAGTTAATCTTCCAAGTTTTTTAATAAATATTTCGGCTCGACGTTATCACTGATGCGAAATCACGTGTGAAGAGGGGGATCATTTTTAAGAGAATTTTTCTAAATGAGGCGAAGAAACGTGTAAAACATTCAAAAAGTGAAACTAAAAAAATAATTAAATCGTATCTCGACCGATTTTCTTCACGTAGATTTAATATAAACGTATCCGCCAGCTCAGGTCCTTATCACGCCATAGAACCAAAAGATGCATACGTTGCATCGTTTCGAAGCTAAATATGGCAATGGCGTGTTAAAAAACGATCAACAAAAATACCCACACTAAAATCGGTCCTTTGAAAATGGAAAAAAATGAACGGTTATTTTGTTCGAGTTGAGTACATTGCACGCGTTTAATGACGCTAATAGGTACCTAAACCTACCTATATGTATGCAATATAGAAACACGAAATATATACGAACCCACGCTCCCAGCTGTATCCAGTTTTACTAATGAGAATATAGTTTTAACTAATTGCCTTTAATTTTCGTTTTTTTTACCTTTCTCGCTCGCATTGAGTGTATGCGAGTTTTCTCCAAAATAGACCACTTTACGCCGATGATGAGTTCACATCGAATCGAGGTAATTATAACGCGTACTTTTTTACAATAATGAATATTGTGAGCTTCTATTGTACAGAATTTTCGATAGATGTGATAAAATAATCATTGAAGATGCATCAGCTCCAAATTCAAAGACTAAATTCAAAGGTTTGCCAAAAAAAATTGCAAAAATTGTACATAAAAATTGGTTAAAGATTTAAGAAATATTGAGGTTATTAGACCTTCACTCGAAAAACCAAACAAGCAACGAAAATCAGAATCTCAGTTTGCAACAGTGTACATATGGAGGAGGGAGAACTACAAAAAATTTTTTTCCTAAAATAGTCATACTTTAAGACTTCTCGAAAATAGAATTTCGATGTTGCAAGCCCAGATTTACTTCAAAGTTCGAATTTTTTCAACCCTTAATTTTTTTCAAAGCTGTATCCAATTTTAGAATTTTTTCCATCAGCAAAATATTTTAAATTTGAATTTTCTCAAAATTTTTCCAACTTTGATTTTGGCAATTTTTTCGATTTCATATTTTTATTACTTTTCAAAAAAATTTTCAATTATTTATTGAGTTGAAAAAAGTTGAAAAACAAAAAGTTTAAAGTTTTAAAAAATTCGAAGTGGGAAAAAATTTATTGTAGAAAAAAAATTGAAATTATTGGAAATAATTTTCGAGTTGGAAGACATTTAAAAAAATATGAGAAAATCAAAGTTGAAAAAATTTTCAATAGCAAGATTTTTTCCATACTTACTTGAAAATTTTTTCCTTCAATTACAATTTTTTCGATTTAAATTTCTCTAATTTTGATTTTATAAAAAAATTTTCTAGTCTAAATATTTTTTTCAAAATTTATTCAACTCGAGAATTTTTTTCAATAACAAAAAACGTGAAGTTTGTACTTTTTCATTACATTTGAAAAAATTTCCAGCAGTCTCCTTTAGTGTTCCTTTTCCTTTCTTCGTTTTTTCATATTTGAATTAAAAAAAATTCAACTTCATGTTTTTCAAAAGATTCTACAACTCAATAATTGAAAGAAATATTTAAAATATGAAATTATTTAAGATATATGTGTAGAGATCAAAATTAAAAAAGTTTTGAGGGAAATGAAGTTGAAACAAGAAAACTAGTCTCTGGGTGCTTGTGAAGCGGTAGTTGTAAGTTTCTCTGTCCCAGAAAATAGTAGCTTGGGTTGAATATCATGAGGTTCCAAATAGATCGTGAAGTCAACGAATAAAAAATCAGAAAATGTAGATGAGACATCGCGACAAATTCTAAACGGAGGTAGAGCGAATATGAACACAGAAACAGGTTGACAATGCAAAAATGACTATCTAGGAGGAACAAAGTTTTGATAAGCATGGAGGAACAAAAGCCACGAAAGTTGGGAAAGTTCAAAGTTGAGAAATGTGTATTACTGAGAAAATTTTAAAACTGCATACGATTGAAAAAAATTTATAATTAAACAAGTTGAAAAAATTTGAACTTGGATCGCCAAAATCCAATCTGCGTCTAAAATAATAGTTCAGGCATTTTAGGAGTTGACCCCCAAAAATTAAAGCCTGATTTTTTTTTCGCGTTTTACGTTCGTAATGGTAACCCTCCGCTACCCCCAGGGGAGAGGTAAACGTCCGCTGAAAACCAGTTTTTCGTGAATATCTCCTCAAATAAGCCTCAAAATTGAAAAGTAGTTATGAACAATCTTGTTCTACGCGTAATTTCCTATTAGACAGGTTCGTTTTTTTTTCGAAAACGCCCGCTTCTTTGCCCAAAAATTAAGGGTGAAAAATGCCTATTTCTTCAATATTTACAGTATTTTTGAAAATAATGGAAAGACGAAGCTAAATGTACCCAATTGGCATGCCAAAAACCTAATTTTTGACACCAAACAGGAAAATTTTCAAAATTTTGAATTTCACCCCTCACCCCATAACTTTCATGACTGACATATCGTTTTTGAATCCTTACGACGACGCAAAGAAATGTTTCGTAGAAAATTTTCATGTTTGGTGTCAAAAATTAGATTTTTTGGCATGCCAATTCGGTACTTTTAGCTTCGTATTTTCATAATTTCCAAAAATACTGTAAATATTGGAAAAATAGACGTTTTTCACCCTTAATTTTTGGGCAAAGAAGCGGGTGTTTTCGAAAAAAAACTAACCTGTCTGATAGGAAATTACACGTAGAACATGATTGTTCATAACCATTTTTCCATTTTGAGGCTTTTTTGAGGAGATATTCCTAAAAGTTTTGATTTTTTCCAAAAATGATGTAAATTGTTGAAAAATAGGTGTTTTTTACCCTTAATTTTGTACTTTGAGGACCTCAGTACACCCCCAAGAAAGCAAAAAAATTGTGAGTTTTAACGTAAAGTAAACAAAATATCAAAAAATTTACAAAACCGAACAACGTTTTTTCTACTCAACGTCACGATGAAAAATTATTTCATTCGATGATTTTTTGGGGTAAAGATGTTTCCAACAGTCTTGAAAGACTTGCGGGTCTAGGTCTAGGCCAAAAACTGAAAAATTCAAAAACCAAGGCATCATTGGATTGCTCTCGTCGAGACAGATTGAAACAAATAATCACAAATATCTCCCATCCATTGAGATTGGGAACCATCCAAGAAAAAAAAGAAAAAAAGTTACCGGTTACCTAGTGCAAAAGCTAGGTAGGTAACCATCGATTTCGTCTCGTTATATTCACTTCCGAGTTTTGGTCCATATTTCTCAGAGTTGAAAAAACGGAATTTTTCACAATCAAATGTCCGTATAACATGGAAAATCGTCTGTGCCTCGGCCAAAAATCGACCAAAATTCAAAAATTAGGGCATCATTGAAAAAATTGTGAAATGTTTGAAAAATATCTTGCCGAGATGCTGCTTTTGCATAATGAAGTTTTGTGAGATACCATGGAAAAATGATTTTTTCACATAGGTACCTCTAAAAAAACATTAAAAAAGTAAAAAAAATAGACAGCAGAGCCACTTTTAGATAAAAACATCCAAACATAGGTACTTAAACTTGACCATCATTTTGGCCAATTTTTTCAATCAAATTTTGTTTTTTAGATTTCATAAATTTGGATTTTAAGGACATGGAGGGGGGGGGATTTTCACCAAGCTTTTTTGAGGTTTAGGCACAACTTTATGGCCATCAGACATCACCACCAGTCCATGCAAGTTTCAAAAAATAAGGCGAAACGAACCACCCTGGTGTTCTCTGTGTTTGTTTTTCTCTCAACATTTTTCAATTTTCATAAGATATTCCATATGAATGAGTATTTGAATGCTTGTTTTTGAAAAATTTTCACAAAATTTCTGTGGAAATTCACTAAGTCGTCCGATCTTTCTTTTTTTCTTTGCTTACATTTTGTTAAAATTTTTCAACATTAGGTTGATTGAGGAAGTCCTGTTCCAAATCTTATTTAAAAAATTCATGAAAATTACCAACACTACGAATTTTAGACCAAAATTCCAACTTCACAGCCGTCTTTCCAATCGCTTAATATACCTATAATTAATGTGCGACGTATTCAAAAAAATTTTTTAAAACTAGTTTATCGAGTACACATTCGAAAGAGTTATTATTAATTTTTTCCACTAATTTTACCGCATTCGGCATCGATTTCCAAATGGTTTCAACACTTCGAAAATATAAGTAATTTTCGTCTACGAGTTCGAACCTCGTATTTCGTAATTTTGACACTGTCTCGCGTTCGTACATTCGATCAGTTGTCTTTTTCCCGTTAGTGGTACTTTCGCTTCGACAGGTTTCAAATAGATACATACGTTCGTACGTATTTTTAATTAATAATTTCACGATTTTCTATATGATTATTGAGAAACCACAACTCGTTCGATTCGCGCGCGTATAAACTGCACTATAATTTAGGAGCACCCTGTGCGCTATATTCGTGCACATATATGAAATGCATCCGAATCACGAACCGATCGATTTAATTTTACTGTTACAAGTGGCTCACACCTCTGTGTATCTGATCTAATCTCTATATGCCGACGACGCGACCTTCTCTTCCGGTTGAAAGAAATAGTGGTAATTGAGAAAGGCAGGAGACGGAAAGTTCTGATTTTTCGGGCTGACGATGAGGACGACTCGTTTCAAATGTAAATTTTTCAAGTTTACTGGTCCCAGTTTACGTAAAGGAGGTTCTTTTCATTAGACCTTTGCGGCGAGCTGTTGTACGATTATTCATTAAAATGTAAAAAGCGTACGACGAATTTTGATGAGATTCTCGCCACCTCGAGGGGGGAGGATTTGAAAATATTCGCCATTTCTGCTTACTCCGGCGTATTATTCAATTATGGGCATTCAAATCGAAAATGATTCGGAGTAAGAGTTTGTACGTCGTGAAGTCGAAATAGAGCATTTTTGCTTCAGACGAAGAAGTATAATTAATGAAAATACCAAGTAGAAAAGTTTCCAGGAGTTGAAAAATACTCGATGGCGTGCAGAATACATATTCGTATTAGAGAAAAGTTAATTTGAAGGGGTGAGGGAGAAAGGGGGTTGGATAAAACCGCAATTTTGGCGAGACATTTAGCAGACCAGCTTCAATACACGTTCAACGTGTCTGGTGACAAATCACGAAGGGCTGTAATCGACGTTGTCAATGGACCGGGTCATGGGCTGTCAGGCCTTCTGATCGAAAAGGAAACAGAAACATAACTGCAGGACGACGATAATAACTCAATGTCAGCGTATAATTTGCGGTCGATTACGCGTCTTTGAAAGTTTATGGTTCGTCGTCGTAGACGTATATTTTAATTTGCGAGGGGGTTTTGGTATCGTGTGTTCATCTAGAAACGAGGGGGGGGCTTGGGGAGGGGTCGAAATGCCGTCGAAGCAGTAATTCCTCGAGCCAAGGAAATGTTAACCTATCAAATAAAAAGGTAGTTCGGGTGCTCGACTCGAATATATATCAATCGGTCGAGAAGAAGGTGGATGTGGCTGGTGTCTTTTTGGCCTAGATGTCGTGTGCTTTTGAGGTACCTACGAGTAAGAGAATACGATGCTTATGTGGTAATGTGTATCTTCAGCTAGGATTCGGTTGTTGTAATTTATGAGTAGGCGTTCCGTACGAAATTGTACGAATTCATCTGTCTTATTTTAGAGGGCGTTCTTTTCCGTATGCTGGAGTTTTCCAACTGCTGAGAAAATAAAAACTGAATTCATCAGTTTTTATTTTTTGCTGAGTCATGCAAACAACCTGCCGGGATATCGATAGGTACACCTCATAGAGGACCCCAAGGTGCACTTCTGGTGAAATTTTGAACCACTTTTTATGCGTAGGAGGGGAGGGGGAATTTTTTAATGACGAATTCTGAACTGAATTCATCAGTTTTAATTTTTTGCTGAGTCATTCAAACAACCTGCCGCGATATCGATGGGTACATCTCGCGGAGGGCCCCGAGGTCCACTTATAATGAAATTTTGAATCACTTTCTATGCATAGGAGGGGAGGGGGAATTTTTTAATGATGAATTCTGAACTGAATTCATCAGTTTTTATTTTTTGCTGAGTCATACAAACAACCCGCAGAGATATCGATAGGCACGCCTCATAGAGGACCCCAAGGTGCACTTATGGTGAAATGTTGAACCGCTTTCTATGCATAGGAGGGGAGCAAGAATTTTCTGAAGATAATAACTACTTTTTGAAGTTTTTATTTTTTGTTGAGTCATGCAAACAACCTGCCGGGATATCGATAGGTAAATCTCATAGGGGACCCTAAGGTGCACTCAGGGTGAAATTTTGAACCACTTTCTATGCATAGGAGTGGAGGGGAGATTTTTTAAAGATATAACTGTTTTTAAAATTTTTATTTTTTGCCAAAAAATTCCCCTTCCCCTCCTATGCATATAAAGTGGTTCAAATTTTCACCAACAGTGCACCTTGAGCCCCTCCACGAGGAGTGCTTATCCATATCACGGCAGGTTGTTTGCATGACTCAGCAAAAAATTGAAACTTTAAAAAATATAGTTATATCTTTAAAAAATTCCCTCTCCCCTCCTATGCATAGAAAACGATTCGAAATTTTACCAGAGGTGGACCTTGGAATCCTCTATGAGATGTGCTTATCAATATGCCGGCAGGTTGTTTGCATGACTCAGCAAAAAATTGAAACTGTTCAATTTGATTGGGAATTCATCATTAAAAATTTCCCCCTCCCCTCCTATGCATAGAAAGTGATTCAAAATTTCACCAGACGTGGATCTCGAGTCCCTTCACGAGATGTGCCTACTGATATCCTGGCAAGTTGTTTGCATGACTCAGCAAAAAATGAAAACTGTTGAATTCAGTAAAGAATTTATCATTACAAAATCCCCCTCCCCTCCTATCCATAAAAAGTGGTTCCAAATTTCACCAATAGTGCACTTTGAGACCCTCCACAAGATGTGCTCATCGATATCGCGGCAGGTTGTTTGCATGACTCAGCAAAAAATAAAAACTGATGAATTCAGTTCAGAATTCATCATTAAAAAATTCCCCCTCCCCTCCTATGCATAGAAAGTGGTTCAAAATTTCATTATAAGTGGACCTCGGGGCCCTCCGCGAGATGTACCCATCGATATCGCGGCAGGTTGTTTGTATGACTCAGCAAAAAATTAAAACTTCAAAAAGTAGTTATCATCTTGCGAAAATTCCCCCTCCCCTCCTATGGATGGAAAGTGGTTGGAAATTTCACCAGAAGTGGACCTTGAGGTCCTCTTCGAGATGTGCCTATCGATATGGCAGCAGGTTTTCAGCGCGACTTGGCGAAAAATAATTATTCAGTACCTGCGATATAACAATTGTTTTGACCACCTCCTCTCCTCACCTTATTTTGGGTTATAGCGTCTAAGGTACTCCCGGAGGTACCCTCTACTTCAAGACATCGTAATAGTCCCGGATGAACCGGTTTTAACGTAAGTTTTATTTACTTGCTACGTGTAAATTCGCCTACCGCGTTTCCAAGACGAAGATCATCTTGCAAGCTAATTTCGCGAACATCATCTGCATCTGTGATCACTGTCAACCTTGAACGGTATTCAATTGCTTCCCTCTTGAAATCCCTTTTCTATAATTCGT
The DNA here is from genome assembly GCA_033439095.1 of Pseudococcus viburni. Lineage (NCBI taxonomy): Eukaryota > Metazoa > Arthropoda > Insecta > Hemiptera > Pseudococcidae > Pseudococcus > Pseudococcus viburni. The sequence continues at coordinate 227,949 of JAVBJF010000406.1, read as the reverse complement.
ACATATATTGCATTTGTGCAATTACGCACACTTACATTAGGTAAAGGTAAAAATTAAACAGTGAGATACCCACTACTGACTCAAATTAAAATTTTCACCCAGAACAAAACTAACACGAAAGTGCACCATAAGAGAACCGATAATATACGAAACTTAAGGTTCTCAACCTCAGATTTTGTATTTTGGCGATGTTTTGAAACTTCAAAGTCACCTCGTCACTATGAAAAATATGAAAATTTGATGTGATCAACAAAAATACGCTGAAATTAGTATACCCTATTTACGATTTCCCGAATCGACTGGAACTGGAAGCGTTTTCGTGACGTTTCAGAGCCTCCAATTTTTTTTTATAGAATTTTTCAGCACTGCAGAATGATTTATAAAAATAGTTCACATGAACTTCAGCACACATAATCGCGAATTACACTCATATTTGAGACCTATGTATTTAAATAATTAATTAAAGCACAATTTTCCGAAATTCGTAAAATTCTCCAACAAAGAAGTAGTCCCCGCCCCTCCATGACAAAAACGCAAATGGGTCCATGTTTCGCTGGTGACCCCTGTGAATCAGAAATTAACTCAAATAAATCAATCTCAATGTTAGGTATTGAACCTGGATATTCCTAAGGCACTAGATATTCCAGAATGCAATAGAATCATCGGAAAATCCACCTGCCTCAATTAGCTGCCTTTTATAATTATTTTATTTAAACTTTTTAATTGGAAATTAAATATACTTAAATTATATTAATAAAATAAATTTTATTATTAAAAATATTAAAGTAATAAAAATTTAATTATAATAATTTTTGTATGACATCTCTTGAACGAAAAAGGATCGTTGACTTCGATCCATTCCTTTCTAGATAATATCGTTGTTGGTCGTGATCCGATTTCAAAATTCTTTCCGATTCTGAATCGGCCCAACTCTGAACAAAATGAGAGGGTGGAACTGTCAAATTTCAGAAATAGAATGCCTCACTGCCTCAGTTGGGAAAATATTTTCCCAACTGAGGCAGTGTATCTTTCTGATCTTAAGATCAGAAAGATATTAACCGATTTTTTAAAAAAACTATATCACGTTAGATATCTGCTTCTTATCGTAATCTTTAGATATGCTACTCGTATGATGTTATTCAATTTGGAAGGTACGCGCCACGCGGTACTGTCAAGAGGTAAAAACTTGTCATCAGAATGTTATTAAGAATGTGTGTCTTTATACTCTTTAGCAATATGCATGTTTGCATTATTAACGAAAACGAAATGATTGAAAGTAATGAAAGTAAGTTGCCTACCTAATTTAAAAGATTTTATTTTGTGTTAAGGCTATCGACCTTACACTAATATGGACTGCTAATCCAAATGGAAGGCTTCCGGCCAAAGATTTTACGGGGTTTTACCAGAATGCAAGTGCGCATGCTCACAATGCCTAACATCACGGGATGCGGGGAAGTGCAATTACCATTTGTTTATGTGTGGTGTACCAACTACCAATCATGTGCTTTGAATCCAGAAAAACCCTGCATATTCTTTTTCCAAAACAACGTTAGATTTTTACATTGCATTAGCAGTCCATATTAAGTGTAAGGTCGATGGTTAAGGCCCATGTCCATAAGCATATTAAAATTGAGTCAACTTTTTATGCAGCCATTAATTTGTTTGCAACATTCCAGATTTTTGATAAAAACAAAACTAAATAATTCGAATATTCCCTTGAACCGTTATATCTTATTAAATTGGATGATCTAAAGAAACAATCTTGGAAAAACTATACTCAAAGCTCCTTTCAGAACGCGTATCATATCCAGCTCTTATTACAATTGGATGCATCATATTAATGTATAGACAATACGTAATTATAGGAAACGAAACTATACCTCAAAGCTCCTTTTCAGAACGCGTATCATATCCAGCTCTTATTACAATTGGATGCATCATATTAATGTATAGACAATACGTAAACATTTTTATAAGAGAAAGATTATTTTAGCTTGGCAAGTATTGGCAAGTCCCCAATGAAAGTACGCACTCTACAGGTAGTGTGGTGTAATTTACCATTATAGGATACTGATAATTATGTGATAAAGAACAATGATAGAAATGTATGAAGTTTATTAAAAAAATGTTCGATGAATTGTGTAATTTTTGCGTATAAAACGTGGTGAAGACTATTTTTGATTGTATTATTACTGTTTAAACCATCACATTTCTCACACCTTGGTGATAAAGTAATGGAAGACCACCTTGCGTATGTTACATTTTCTTCAGACAAAGTTCCGAAAAAGAGAAGTAAATCGCATGTTCAGTGCTACGTTTATGGTTATACAAGCAGGTAAATGGCTAAAAATTGCTATTTAAATATTACAAATTCATATTTTGAGCACTAATTTATGATTTCGGTTATTCATTGGATTGATTTTAGGTCAAATTGTGGTTTGTATAAGCTGCCTGATAAAAACGATGATCTCCGTAGGAAAGAATGGATATCTAAATTACGATTGGGAAAAGTTAAAAAAAATGTAGTGGTCTGCGGAAAACACTTCAAAGAAGATGACTTCAAACCTCAACGTGAGTTAGAATTTGAGAGTAGAGATCACTTCATTTTAGAAACAATGTACTGTGTACTTCAACGTAATTTTACTTTTAGAACGAGATAAAGGTAAAATCAAACGATTGAAGAACACTGCTGTACCATCTCAAAATTTACCTAAATCTATTATTCATAAAAGTCCATCGAGTGCCAAGAAGAAAGCAATTCAAAATCGGCAGATCTGTTCAATGAAAAGGCGTTTAATATTGGATCAATGGTTTGTTGATTGATATTTGTTAATTATAATTACGAGCTCTTTTTCATAATTTGTTCAATTATTATTCCTAACATTTTTTTTTTTTGTATTTACAGTGATGTTGATAATACTTGTTTGGCAGAAAGTGATAATTATGTCAAATGATTTTCACGAATTGAATACAGTCGATTTCAACCTTTATGAGGTACCATCAAAACGTGATGCTTTTACTCAGATTGGTAGCTCTTCATCCAGAGATGCATCGATTCAAGTGAATACGTTGTGCCCCGAATTCAACTTGGGTGTAAAATTCATCAACGTTATAAATAATGATCAAGCGATGTTGGTATGTACTAGAATAACGTCATTAGCGAAATTTGATAACATTTGTCATGCTGTGGAAATTTTTAGCTCTCAGCTAGGTTTGAATTATGTTAGTCATAGCCAAAGTAGATTATGCATTCGTGAGCGAGTATTATTGACCCTTACAAAGTTGAAAACAAACATCCGCATGTCTGTCTTGTGCGTTTTTTTTGGAATCACGAAGTCGCATGCTATGGACACTTTTTTCAACACTATCCGCTTATTGTATGAAGTTTTGAAAGATTATATACCTTGGCCCAGCAAGGAAAATATTTCTCAGAATTTACCTACTGTTTTTCGTCGATATTTTCCCCGCACAAGAGTAGTCTTAGATTGTACTGAAATTAAAATTCAGAAATTTTGATGCTTAGTGTGTAGAACACGTACGTATTCACATTACAAATGCTCCCACACTATCAAAATCTTAATTGGTATTGCACCTAGTGGTCTTATTACGTACGTCAGTCCTGTATTTGGTGGACGAACTTCGGACAAATTCATTTTCAATTGTGATAATGTAATTAAAAAATGTGAAAAAGGTGATTCAATCATGGTGGATAAAGGATTTTTAATCCAAAACGAATGCACTTTAGCTGGAATTGAATTGATTCAACCTCCCTTTGTTGAAAAAAAAGGTAAATTGAGCGCAGTGGATTGTACCAAAAACGCATTGATCGCGAAAGCACGTGTGCATGTTGAACGAATAATGCAGCGATTTAAAGATATTTCCCAAACACGAAGGGAGAGGGGGGATTTTTCAACAGGTAATCTAATATCTCACAATAATTATACGTTCTGCTCAGTCATCCGAGCCGAGTGCCACCAAATCAATGGTGCCACCTTGTAGAGGACCCCAAACTTTACTTCTGAGGAAAGTTTGAGTATTTTTCCATGCATAGAGTTCGAGATAAAAATTTCCAAAGTATAAGACTTAGGTTCGTTACACGATTTTTCAATTTCTGCTGACTCATGCCGACTGAGTGCCACCAAATCGATAGCGCCACCTTGTAGAGGACCCCAAACTGTACCTCTGACGAATTTTTCAGAAAAGAAAAATTCTGAAAAATTCGTCAGAGGTACAGTTTGGGGTCCTCTACAAGGTGGTGCTATCGATTTGGTGGCACTCATTCGGCATGAGTCAGCAGAAATTGAAAAACTCAAAGAAAACTCAAGTCTTTGGAAATTTTTTTCTCGGAATCTATGAATAGAAAAATTCTGAAAAATTCGTAAGTGGTACAGTTTGGGGCCCTCTACAAGGTGGCACTATCGATTTGGTGGCACTCAGTCGGCATGAGTCAGCAGAAATTGAAAAATCGTGTTACGAACCTAAGTCTTATACTTTGGAAATGATTTGATCGATTTGCAAACTATTCATCTATTCCTAAACGAAGATCAGTGCCCTCAAAAAGCATTGCAACTAGATCCCACTCACAAACTATACGAAATTTTCAAATGTCTTATTATGGTAAATCTTTCCCAGAAACTTTTCTTTCAATTTAAAAAAATTCAATTTCATGTTTTTCAAAATTTCTTTTAGCTCAATAATTGGAAGAAATTTTAAAAAATATGAAATTTAAAAAAAAACTGTTGGTAGGTACTGCTTCAAGTGATCTGACGAATTTTCCTCTTTTCCCCCCAATTTTTCGCTTGTCAGGTAAAAAAGCTATAAAATAAAGGCGAAAGAAAAAGCTTTTCGCTATGCTTTTAGCTTGCTATTTTTAAAACTTTGAACTTTTGGCTTCCGGTTTGTCACCTAAATTTGGTCAACTTTCAGCTTTTAGCTTGAAGCTTTCCGCTAACTTTTCGTCCCTGAAAATTATTCCAGCACAAAAGAGCACAAACCAAGCATTGAATAAATATCTACCTATAGTACAATTTGCGATTTTTCAAAGTTGAGAGGAGGAAAAGAGCGTTAAAAATTAAATTTCCATTATTTCAAAAAACAACCAAAAAAAAAACAAGGAACTACAAATTTTCTCAACAAGGCTCATCCTCTCTTCCTCTCTCTAGATTTTCGAATCAAAACACTCGATGCCTTACCCATTACACATCTAAAACGTGTCGAGAAAACAACCGACACCACGAGGAATACCCACGCAAAAACTGATCGAGTTTTGCATATTAAAACAACAGCATCGCTAACTTTCCATTAATAGATCCCAATTCCATATAGCGTACCAAAACATTACACCGATACGCTCCCAGGTGCATTTAATTTCCTGAATGGCACCGGCGAGCAGGAGACAGCAAATGGAAAGAAAGGAGGAAATATACCAATGTGCCAATATGCTGGTATAGAAAAAAGAAGGACAACCAGCAAAAGGATGGTCGACTGGGTTTAAATTAATAACATATCGGAACCGGTTCGACTTTTTAGAAAAATAATCATTTTCTCGCTGCTTTCTTATTCGTCGTCTTGGTCGTCTTGGTCGTCATCGAGTTCGCAGTCTGTTAATCAGATATAGAGAGCTACGCCGAGAGTGAGAGAGAAACGAGACAAAAACAAAGACTGCTTCTGAGGCAAATCGATTTCGTACACATGATTACGTGTTTTATAGACGTACGAAAATATATAGATCGAAAGTCCGGTCAATCGGGATTATTTTTCAATCTATCGGACACCTCGTCGTTGCCATATGGACTTAGGTGCTGTACGGAGCGTATCGAAGCGGCGTAATTAATACATATGATCTTGGCCTGCGCCGCACCGGTTAATTAACCTGTGATTGCGTATATTACACGCCGATACCAGTTCGGTCGGAGATGGCGAGGGCGGCGACCATCAACGCAAAACATACTCAATCCGAGTCGACGATTAATTTCCAATTCGATGTACGACGAATTTGCTACCTCCGGAGCAGCCCTTAGGACGAATAGCGGATATGGTCGGGCAAATATGGCCGAGAGGGTACTTCCAGCGGTTTACGCAGATACGGTACGAAAAACCACCATCAGCTCGGTACCAGATCGACGACGAACCGGTTACACGACGATTACGCATTTTAATGTTTTCTCTTTCCTTTCCATAATGTGCGAGGTGAGGAGGCTGCGATGCCCATGCCGCCGAACACCGCAGCTGATTCTTTGGTCAGTCTGCCACCAAGAACGTGTACTCGACTCTCGAACAAACCGATATATCGTGTGACTGCGGACGCGTGTGCTCGAGCGAGACTTCGTTTCGTAATTTTATTACAATTTTGAGTTTTTGAATTGAGTGCGCGAAGCTGGTTTTTTCTTTGGCGCCTATTCAGCGTGCATTTAACTACGAATTCGATGTATTATCATGCGTAATTCAATACGTAAATTATCGACGTTGGGATCATCGTCGACGTCGCCGATAACGATACCTGCCATCAGATTAATCGTGTTTACCACGCAGGTAATTATTGATTTTTTAACGTGCCAATTTTCACGCGAATTTACTCGTCGGTCGGGTCGTTGTCGTAAGCACGTGGTTTTTGCGATCAAGGTCGATGAGATTTTCGTACGTAGTCATCGAGGCATCTAGTACAATAAAATTCATTTTCTGATGATAAAATATTCAAATTTTGAAAGATTTTGGTATACTTTCAAAATCCTGTCATTCTTCAAATAAAAAAAAAAAAAAAAAAGCTCCATTGAGAGGATGATCTTTAACCACGGATTATTCGTACAAAGCTAAGAACACGTGAGCTGATTATAAATGCATATCGGATACGCACGATGACCGCCAATCGAGCTCATCGAATTACATCCACCAAGAAATTCAACACACGATCGCCTCACCTCGTCTTTATGTTTATTACACGTACCTCAGTCTGCGAAATGCAGGGATTCTTCAACGAGCCATTTATATGGCTCATTTAACCTCGGTGTCATTTATCAAATGGTCGTCGTGCCGCTTCGATTAATTGGAGCGTGTAAATATGGGACATTTCGTCTGTCCTAGGCGTCCAAATTTGACCATTTTGGGTATATTGAAATAGCAGAGGGGAAAAATGATTGTATTTGAAAGGTGTTTTTGGTCATTGATTCTTTTTGGCTTGCATTTTTAGGAGGTATCTTATGCAACATGCGTAATGGAAGTTTTCTTCCGGATGAGGATTTTCATCATAAGATTTTTTCGTCTCTATGAATGCTCAGTATTTTTTTCGTTCTTCGAGTTGGAGATTTTAAAGCGAATTTCTAAACTTCTTTTGGTATCATGAAAAAATTAAATCAGAAATCCTCCACCCCCCTCCCCCATCTTCCAATAAACAATTTCAAACCTGGAACTTACACTCAAAAATTAAATACCTATATTTTTTTCCTCAAAAATTTTGAATTTTGTGATATCTGAAGGAGAAGAGAAAAAGGACCTCTGAACCAAACATTTTTTTTCCTTTACTTTTTTTAACCAAAATGTTGAATTTTCTCAAAAATCAAATAAAAATGGTTTCCCCCTCTTTCCCTCGCCATCACCTCTCCAGTTGGAAATTCATCAAGATATTGATTTTTCAAGTGATTTCATAAACAAAAATCAAAAATTTCAATTTTGAACACTCCTTGTAAAATGTTTTCTTTTTTAAACCAAAATGTTGGATTTTCTCAAAAATCAAATAAAAATGACTCGACCCCCCTCCCCTCGTCATCCCCTCTCCAGTTGAAAATTCGCCAAAATATTGATTTTTTAAGTAATTTCATTAAAAAAATCAAAAATCAAAAATTTCAAAAAAGTACCTACTTCAATTTTGAACACTGCTTGTAAAATTTTGCTATGGCCTACAGAAGACTTCCTGCGCAGAAAAAAAAAACTTAGAAATAGTTTGAGAGTATATTCATAGCCCAAGGTTCAAAATTCAGCGAAATATTTCATTTTTTTTGTAAAATGATGCTGACAATTTTTAAAAAGTTGAAAAACAAGGAGTGATGTGTACCCAATTTTGAATTGAGCGCTCCTTCTGTAAAATTTATTTTTTGATTAAAAGGGTTGAGATTCCTTATGCATCCTTACATGGATTTATTTTCTTTCATTGCTGTTGACAGAATGATCTCGTGAGAGTTTACGTTCGAATTTGAGGCTGAGGGGTTATTTAAAAATACATTACTTGTAATAAATTCAGTATGACACAGAAAAGGTGGTAAATTATTAGGTACGAGGTAAATTTTTATTTAAAAAAAAACAACAACAAACAAATTCGAGAGATGAGAAATTGTTCATAAAAACAATTTTCCAGCGAATCTAGAGGGAAAATCTTAATTTTTTGGTCACCAATGGGAGTGAGGGGAAAAAGTTGAACTGGAAAAATCCTTATGTGTCTATGGCATTACTTTTCCCATCTATCCATCTTTTCTCCTCAAGAATTTTGATTCGAATTGGTGTGATATATTCAAGTCTAGATGGAATTGAAAAAAAATCAGCAGACATGATATCAACTTTTTTCATTCATTTTGTCACAAAACCTACATTTTTTAAATTTTCCCTCTCCTAAGGTGTACCTATTCTTGTCATCTTTTACTATTTTTCTAGCATAAAATTGGCCCAAAAAATATATTTTTATTCTTTGTTTAAAAAATTCAAGGAAGAGGAAAACTTGAAAATTCTTGCTCTTTACAGTTGAATAATAAAGTTTTTTGTTGTTTTCTGGTTTTCCTGAATTTTCTAGTTTTTAGACAGCTAGAAACCTCGTCTCATTCCATAATCTCACTAATTGAATTTTAACAAAAATTACTACGTTTTCAGTGTTTCTACATAATTTTTCATGCAAATTTCCAAAGACACCCCCCCCCCCCCATAAAATGGCCTAAATTCAACTTTGAAAATCTTTCAGAAAAAAAAAACAGACTTGAAGTATTTTTAAAAAGAACAACTTGATTTCACGTGGTGTCTACTGAATCCGAAAAAATTCTTGCTTTTTTCTAGAATTCTTTTACCATTTTTATGTCATTTTTCTTGCTTTAAATGTCCCCCCCAAAAAAAACCCCTCCTGCTTACCCTTTTTTTTTATGGAAAGAGAAATGTTGAAAATGCTTACGTTTTGCTGTTAGGTAAATCATTAAAATTCTTGAGGGGAAATTTTTGCCATTTTCTGTTTTTTCCTTTTTTCCCATCAGTAGGTACACACCATGCTTCATCATTTTTTTTTTCAACTCTCTCAAAAGACATTATATCGGTACTTATCAGTAGGATTCAAGGTACAAATTCAAGGTGTGGGTAAACTGAATTTTAAAAATTAAATTTTTCGACCTTTTTCCTCCATTAAAAACTGCTTTAATAGCCCAGGAGAAATGTACTTTGAAAAAAGAAAAAAATGTTAATCGCGATTTTATTGCTGAAAAAGCTTCTATATGATGTCCAGAGTCTGTGATAAATTCGCACCGCCCGCACCCCTATTGCTTTTTGAGGGGGGTGGACCCCTTATGGGGAAGAAAATTGTTTTGCACCGATTCCGCTCAAATTCGCGTGGAGGGTTATGTAGGTGTAGAAGTACTCCCCAAAAAAATTTCAGCTACCCCCGACCTCAGGGGGCTGAGCCAGCGCTTCCCAAATTTGGACATTTTTGACTAAAATGCCAAAAAAAAAAACGAGTTTTTTAAGTATAAAATCACCCCAAAATTTTAACTTCGAAAAGTTCCATGTTTTCTGTATACATTTTGAGATGACGAATCCGACTAGCCCATCAACTTTTTCATTTGGGGTGTTTAACCTCGCGTACGGCCTATTCAAAAGTATACAGATCGTGGATTTGGAGGTAATTTTTTGCTGAAAAAACATGATCTATGGACTTTCGAATGGGCCGTATGGAGGGTTAAAAACTCCAAATGAAAAAGTTGATGGGCTAGTCGGATTCGTCATCTCAAAATGTATACAGAAAACATGGAATTTTTCGAAGTTGAAATTTTGGGGTGATTTTATATTTGAAAAACTCGTTTTTTTGTCATTTTAGTCAAAAATGTCCAACTTTGGGAAGCTTTGGCTCAGCCCCCTGAGGTCAGGGGGAGCTGAAATTTTTTTGGGGAGTACTTCTACACCTACATAACCCTCCACGCGAATTTGAGCGGAATCGGTGCAAAACAATTTTCTCCCCCATAAGGGGCCCACCTCCCTCAAAAAGCAATAGGGGTGCGGGCGGTGCGAATTTATCACAGACTCTGGACATCATATAGAAGCTTTTTCAGCAATAAAATCGCGATTAACATTTTTTTCTTTTTTAACCAATTTTTCGATGCTATTTTTCCTGGGCTATAAATCAAAATTTTCACACGGGCCCCTGAAAAATTTTCAGTTAGTCCCACTATATCAGAAGTCAATTTCGAAAAACATCTGTATATCTAGAGTTGGACAAAGATTTTGGTATAAGAGGACAACCAGAAGGTGGGAATCCATCATGTTGTCCAATATTTTACTTGGCAGAAAAAGGAGTTCGTATCTTCTGATGATTTTTTTGGATGAATTTCGCGATCACCTTAAGATATTGCTAGTACATTTTTCTGATTGCTACAATTAAAATAGTTCAAAAGAAAAAAATTACAATTTTTCATCTTTTGATTTTTTTTCTTCGGTAGCCTCTCAAGTCTTCTTTGCTTTTGTAGGTAAATTTCAATTCGAAATTAGATTTCAAATCTTCAATCGTGAACTCATTAAAAAATGCCTAATATTATTTACTTATCCCTACATGAGCTGAGTAAATAATCAGACCATTCATTCGTGGTTCATTTTACAATTTTTCACCTCCCTTATGCGAACCTTGACCTTCCATTCAAAATAACAATAATGTATGAAAAAATATCCCTCATTTGTAAAAATATTTTCAATGCTATACGTGCACATTGAAAAATTCGTATAAAATTGACAAAAATCAAACCGAATTCAACAATTCTTTAACCGCACGCAACCCCTTTAGGGCTTTCCGACGCTCAATTAAAGCCCCATCATTCAAACCAACCCATCCATCACATTATACCACATATTTGTATACTGCCACCGCACCTCGTTCATAATACGAAAATTCCATCCTCCTCACACCCAATCTATCTCGACACTTCACTCGTACAAATTACATGCGCTTACGCGTTAATACCAATTTTATCTAAACCGCAATAATTTCCTCTTTAATGGAATGCCCCTGTGTAGTACTTCTGCTTACTTTATAATAACAGGTTCTTTTACGAGATACGCGAAAGCTTTATTATAAACTCGCGATTAATCGATTATTTTTACTTTTCGTTATAAACATACACGCGATCTCTTCGCCAGATAAATTTTTCCATTTGCGTTTGTGGCTACTGCCTGTTCCGAACCGGAAGTAATTATTACGCGGATTTTTTCACGTGATAATTTTCTCGTTATTTCTTTCATTTATAAATGTTCTTTTTCTCTTTCTGATTTTATTTGCTTATTGTGAACAAAAGTCACAGGTCCCTGGTATTTCACAGTTCCATGATGAAGAGAAAAAATTCGAAGATTATAAATAAGTATTTACTTATCTAACGTGATAGACGAGTCGTCGAAAGGACAATGCCCTCCATTCTGTTTTACTTGCTAAATATCTTCCTTATTTATTTCGATATTTTTATGTTTTATGACGTTTTGTGCCAAAATATTTCAGTGTAGTAATTTTCAACTAAGTACATTTACGTATAGAAATATCACTCGTACGAATTCGTTGTCGCAAATTAACATTACGAAAAAAGCATACATATCTTTGACATTTGTGATTAATGACGAACCGTGACCTCTCCGATTTCGAATATACCTATATCAGTTGTCATTTATAATTATAGGTATGTCATATACTCTGCATTTCTTCATCCTTTCATTTTTCACGCCATAATTATGCTTCAAAAAATTGAGGTTTGTAATGAAACCAGCGGCTCAATCTGCATTAAAAAATCTAAAATTGATCGAGAAACTTCAAGTTTCAGAAATGACTAACTAACAAATAGGTATTGAATAATTGCAGGCAATTTAAGTTACAACTTTAACATTCCTCTCCAATACAAATCTAAAATCCCTACTCTGACGTAACCCCCTTTCCCACACGCCTCTAGCCTTAGTTGCTGTATATGGCGTTATATAAATTTTTTAACAAATTATAAGTTCGCAGTTCGTGAGGAAAACTAAAATTCGAAAAATTGTAATTTTTTGTGCAACATTTCTAATAGATTTCTTTGTTGATGCCTTGAATCCCCTCCCCCGTCACCGTTGAAAAAATAATTCAAGAAATTTTTAATTTTCTGCAACTATAAAGGTGGGAAATTGATGGATTTTCAATACTTTTTCGCTCACTCCTTGACCAACCTTCTGAACCTTTACTGTTTTAAATTGATAATAGGTAAGTAACATTTTTTGGTCAATTTTTTAGAATTTCTTCTTCTATGATTTTTTTTCAATATTCGTGTATTTTTATACTCTGTGCGAACTCTGGTGAATTCATTTTTCATTTCAATGTTCAAAATTTTAAAAATTCGTTACTTTCTGCAAAATGAGTTTTTTTCAGCAATCGAATCATAAATTTTAGGGGTTAATCGTCAGATGCCATACATACGAGTACCATCAATCATCTTAGGTGAAATTGAGATCAATTTTTGTCTATTTTTTCTAGAATTGATCTACTGTTCCTAAAATCACGATTTGAATTTTTCATCATGATTTTCAATATTTTAAAACGATTTCTCGAAAATCTCGCAAAAAAATGTAAGTTTTTTTTGAAAATCAACATTTTTCACGTAAAAAAATCACACTTGTTGGGACAAACTACGACTACGTATGACTAGTCTGGTGACTTTTCTATGAACAAATATAGGTAACTTGAAAGTATAGGTACTATAAATGGACATTTTTGATGTGAATTTGAAAATATCGAGCAAAAGAATGATGAATGAACCGGGTTCATGAAATTTCATCAATTTTGCTGCCATTATTTGAGAAAATGCATTAAAAAATGTCAAGTATTTTGATTCAAAAATATGGTCAAGGATTCAAGTTGCTGACTCAAGCATATAAAAGCTCTCGAGAAACAATTTTTTTCAACTCCTTCAAAATATATCGATCTCATTGGTACCTATGGTCAAAATAATATTTAACAACATTTTTTTTTGAAAAGTTTGAATTAATTCAATACGAAGGTCCCAGAGCTCAGTAGGTTTTCTAAGAGGGGCTTTTCAAAGAAAAAAAATTATCCAAGTGATTTTGAAAAAAATTTTTTGCTACTTTCTGGATTTATAATCTTATTTTCATACAATTTTTCTACCCGGCGTGCAAAAAAAGCAGACAAATTCTGCTCCTTTCTGCTGAGAATTTTTGCTCTTTTCTGCTCTTTTTCTGCTCTTGTCTGCTCCTTTCTGTTCCTTTCTGTACCTTTCTAATCGTCTAATGCGCAAGGGGGGGGGGGTGAAAAAGGGTCGTTTAACGAGCAACAGGTCGTCAAAAAAGGTCGTTCATCGCGCAACGGGAGTCCAAAAGAGCAGGCAAGTGAGAATTTCTGCTCTTTTCTGTCCATTTTCTGCTTTTTTTGCACGCCGGGTGGTTTACAATTTGTCCAAAAAAAATTCTTTCGATTAAAAGTTCAAGGAAGAGTAAAACGTTGAAAGTTCTTGCTTTTCTCAGTAAAATCGTCAAAATTCTTGCTATTTTCTGGTTTTCCTTGGTATGAAGGTAAAATTCTTACTAATTTATAATTTTACTTGTTTTTCCTGTTTTTTGCTGGTAGACACTTTGAGCCTTCCGATTACATAAATTTTTGAAAAAAATTTTTTAATAAAAATTATAAAATTTATTAAACTTGAATCTCAAGGTCTGAAATTCTTCAATTCTTTTCAGTTTTTAAATAATTTCTGGGAAAAGAGAAGGAGGAGGGGTGAAATGTTTCTGTCTGGTATTTCAACAGTTCGAAATACGAGTAGCATCGATACATAAAAATTTTTAAGACATTTAATAATTTTTTTGTAAATTTTCCTCTAATTTTCTAGTCAAGTGAAACCCCTTTTCAGAGAAAAACTCGATAAGGAAAAAAATCGCCACTTTTTCATTCACTTGGCAAGAAAATTATTTCAAAAACCCCAAAAAAATACTTCACATGAATAATTTTTCATTTATCGATATTATCGTTTCACTTATCTACAGAGTTGAACCTGAACTTATAAGCAAAATAAATTGATTGGAAAGATCGAGGAGACGGTTTCTAAAGTAGACATATTTTTTTCCGAAGATCGAAGTTTTACTTTATTTTGTGATGAAAATTTTCTAAATATGTACATGAATTAACAGTTGACACACAAAAAATTAAAATGATCAATTTATACCAATAAACATTTATTTCAAAAAAGGATATTTATTCAGTACTCTCTCATTCCGAATCAGTGAAAAATCATTGATAATCAGTCAGAATTGCAGCACCGGAAAAATCAGTGAAATTCACTGATTTTCAGCCATTTTTCACTGATTATTCAAAGAATTTCACAGATTTTTCAGTTAATTTCATAAATATCACTGAGTTTTCAGTGCTGAATTTTCACTGATTTCCAGTGAAAAAAATTTCACTGAAAGCGAGTCAGTGAAAGAAAATCACTAGAAATCAGTGAAAAATCGCTGAAAATCAGTGAATTTCACTGATTTTTCCTGCGCTGAAATTCTGACTGTTTTTCAGTGATTTTTGACGAATTTCACTGATTCAGAAATAAGAGAGTAGGTTTTCGGAAATTTGTGATTTATTAATTTCTCATCATCTAAAGCTAATTAAGATCGAAAGACTGAAATATCGTAGAATACAAGTCAACCACACTAAAAACTCTAGGAAAAAACATAAAACCAGCTAGGTACCTTTGTCAGTCTTCCAGAACATCTCAATTCCATCCTATTCCAGCATTATGACAAAACCAAAAAATCCATTAGATCATCCATATTACATAATTACACGGATCAATTATCAAAACCTCACTCCCTGGCTCATACCTCACAATCCTAAGAAACACATAACCGGCACTTACTACACATTCTTTCATTATCGTTCTCGGTGTACAACACCCATTAACGCGCACACACCAGAAGAACGATGAAAAAAAATCCATTAAAACCATCTCACGTCTTAATTCCGCCAATCTCAATCTCGAACCTCTCGAGACGTCGGAGCGCCATCCAGCGCCTAAATTATGTCATTATTACGCTTAGAAATAGAGGTATTTGTATACCTGGCGATATGGAATACCTTCGTACATTCTTACGACATAATATGGTGTATTATGCGACCTAAGTGACCGTTTGAATTTCCATACAAAACATCGCTGTCTTCTCTTTCCTTCTTCCCAGCTCATTTCGCGGTTCACATCAAATATCGAATGTCGTGTTTCCTCCGCAGAAACACGTCGAGCAACGTGTGTACATCTCCGGACATTGGCACATGGCAGTCGAGGCAGAAGAAAGATGATCGCACTCTTGCGTATGAGAATATAACACATTGTACGAGGTATTTTCCGGGTTCATCCGTAACGCAAATGTTGCTTTCACGATTGAGTGTCATTTCGTCGCCGGAGTTATCTCACATTAGTTGAGAGAAAAAAAAAGCGGAACGAAAAAAAATCTTGGAGTTTCAACAAATTCACAGAGGTAATTCATTATTTCGAATTGGAAACTCAAAAAATTTCAGATTAAAATTCGTATTAAAAAATTAATTGATCTAAAATAAATAATTATACTTCAACTTGGAAAATTCATTCGAAAAAATCAAATTAAAAGTTTAATAAAAAATATTAAATAAAACACGTTTAAAAATTGACTTTTTCTGCCCCAGATCAAAGTAGAGCGGAACTAAGGGTCCTCAAAGTAGGTAGAGACGTAGCATTACGATTTTACTAGGGCTGTAAAAATCTTGAAAATTCTAACTGAAGTTGTTGATTCACAATTTATTGTGAATTGACCTTTGTCAAATACATACACTCTCTTCACAATAAAAAAAAGAAAGTAAGTATTTTTTTTCAAAAATTTCACCTTTTTTTGAGAGTTTACACCACTCGCGAGGTCGACATTTTCAGACCAGCACAAATATTGGTTTTATTGCCCCTTTGAGGCATCATATTTTTCACCAGGAGGTCAGAAGATAGAATATTTTCTTTGAACCCTTGCTATGCATTGTGTTTGAGTTTTTATCACCCGCTGTGTCGACATTTTCAGACCAGCACAAAGGCTGCTACATGACTTGAATTTTCAATAAAATTTAGAATAAAATTTCTATTGTTGGTTTTCTTTGTGATGGGATGACAGGTTGGCTATTGTGTTTATTCTTTGTTAATGTTTATTTCTCGGAACACCAGCCCATATGGTTTAATGATCTGGAGAGGCAGCTGAATAGGCTGCACATCCGAATGTACCAATTAGTACATTACAATAGAACCGCGGGGGGTAAAAAGAGTATCTGAATCTCCGATTTAAAATGACCGCGAATCTCCGAAAAAGTGTGTCCGAATCTCCGTTTCAATATCTGATCTTGCAGGGGTTCTCAAAGTGCGTTAAATCACATCGCAATGAAGTGTACTGGTATAATTACGTCATTTATTTTTTATTTACTGAAATGATTCATTTTTTCATCAATAGAGATGGGATTTTAATGTTTTAAAATTATTTTTTTTGGTTGATTGCCGGTAGGAATGTTTACAAATCTTTGCGAATCGTAAAATTCCGAGTAAAATGAGCCCAATTTGTATGAGCATATTTTGACATATTTTTAGGTAAAAAGCATAAAAAATTAACATATTTTTGGTGATTTTACTCGTTTTTTGACATATTTTGCACATATTTTACCCTTTTTTCCATTTTTACAACATATTTTGCAAAATATTCGAAAATCCATTTTTTCAAACGAAAAAAAATTTGAAAAATCGACTTTGCCGAAATGTGCTCCTGGAAAAAATTTAATTATTTCATAATTTATGAAATAATAGGTATGTTAAATAAACATATGTTTTTTTTACAGTTTTCGAATAAGTGGATAAAGTTTCCAATTTGAGCTTGTCGTATTATTGTCTCCTTCAAAAACCCTTAATTTTGATATTCATGTTTCCCCTATTTCATTTGACATATTTTGACATATTTTCGGTTTTTTAGGAATATTTATGACATAATGCATACTTCAGACTGCGAAAAGCATTTTTATGCGTATAAAACACGATTTATGACATAAAAATCCCATCCCCGAAATTGTGTAAGAAAGATTACTTATTATTACAATTTAACCCCTTTAAACTTATGGCCCAATTTTTTGATGAAGTCCAGTCGCGAAATTTCTTTTTTTGAATAATTTGACCATTGTTTCAACACAAAATTTACTATTTCGATTTATTCTTTTCGTGGTTGTTGGACGTTGCCTTCAGTGATAGCTTTTATTTTCAAGAACGTTTCGATCAGGTAATTCGGCTAGTTTCAAACTGATATTATAGACATGGACTTAGTTTTGGTCAAAACGTATGACTGTCATTTCACACATATTTGGGAACCCCTATTAATATACCTGCCTGTCTAACTTCGGAGATTCGGATACACTTTTTTAGAAATTCGCCATCATTTCAGATCGGAGATTCGGATACACTTTTTTGCACGTGCGTTTGATTGACAGTTATTAATTGGTACGTTCGGATAAACACCGGCTGAATACCATTTGGAACCAATATTCTTTAAAAATAAGCAATTAGTGACATTGTGGGCAAAAAGTGGGAGAGGGAGTACTAAAAATGAGTTTAAAAAAATTAGAAATCTTGCTGGTTCAAAAATTTTATCAAATTCAGGCTTTAGATTATGTTCAGAGAAATATATTAAAATGTGGAGGGTGAAGGGAGAAAGTGCCTGAAGTCTGAAAACATAATTTTGCGCTAGAGCCCAAAATATGAAAAAGTAGTTCAGACCTTTACGCAGTTGCTATCAATATTTCATCTCAAATAACCCACCAGAACGTGTCTAAATGATGTTCAAACTTAATTTGTAAGGAATAGAATGTAAAATAGAATTTAAAAAATATGTATATATCATTTTGGTTCAATATGGTTAGGAGAAATAAAATAATTTATCTCATTAAAATTACCAAAATTATTCACTGACGAAAAGGTATCTAAAGTCGGAACGTAAAAAATTTTAAAAATCTACTTTATGTTACAAAAAGTGGCCCGTTGAAAGTAGGGAGGAGCTTCGAAAATCGACGAGACTACGAAAATAGCATGAAATAAGATTGTTTGTGGGGATTCAACTGAACTGAGAAATACATACGCCTGATTCATGAAAAAAAGATGTAAAAACTTTAAATGGGATTTCCTCGGAATTTTGTTTTTTTGAAAGTAACAATTTTCAAAATTTAAAATGTCTCTATCTCGGCGAAAAATTGACCTAGAACGCTCATCAAGGTCATGTAAATGGAAAAGGTAGGAAAATTAACAACATTTTTGCCCCTATACCGAAGAGCCGGAGGGAAAGATCAAGTGCCAGGCTGCTTAGGAGGTTTCTGTAGCTGTTCAATACTACAGTGGGTTGGGGTATAAATTCTTGCATGGCTCTTCATCATTGGTTGCTACTCTCTCAATTATAAATCAGTGAAAATTACCGAAAATCACTGAGAATCAGTCAGAATTGCAGCACAGGAAAAAATCAGTGAAACATTTTTCACTGAAAACAAATCAGTGAAAAAAATCACTGGAAATCAGTGAAAATTCACTAAAAACTCAGTAATATTTATGAAATTTACTAAAAAATCTGTGAAATTCTTTGAATAATCAGTGAAAAATCACTGAAAATCAGTGAATTTCACTGATTTTTCCTGTGCTGCAATTCTGACTGTTTATCAGTGATTTTTCACTTCGAAATGAGAGAGTAGTGGAGGGAAATGATTTGCTTGATCACAGTTGATTTAATTAATTTTTCCATGTGTTTTCAGTCCTAAAATTGATTTGTGTGAAGTTTGATGTGATTTTTTTAAATCTTGAATTATCTTAATCCTTTAATTTACCCCAATTTTTCAAATCATTCATTTTTTTTATTGCTTTGTTAATTATCAATTTATGTTCATTATATTATACGTACAATGATAAAGGAAGCCCCATTTCGTTCGCGCATTTGCACATTGAAATGGGTAGATTCGTATTTAGCTGTTCATATGAAAATAAAATACCTACGACCAAATCCATACGGATGTGATTCAGGCACAAAAGTACAAATATACTCCGAACGACTGAATCGTTCATTTTTTCAACTCCGAGGGTGGTGAGTTTTTTTTCAAAAGTCTTTTTGATTTTACACTCTAAATTTTCAAGCTCAGAATCTTTTTCCTCAAAATTTTTCAGATTTCAAAATTTTAATTTTGTCAATGTAAATTTTTCAAATCGTACTTTTTTTCTCAAAATTTTTCAAACTGCAAAATCTTACCGACGTAAAATTTTCAAATCTACAATTTTTTCCTCAAAATTTTTCAAATTCCAAAATTTTACCAACGAAAAATTTCCAAGTTTAGTTTCCTTAAATTTTTTAAACTCCAAAATTTTTTCAACGTAAATTTTTCAAATCTAAGATTTTTTCTCAAAATCTTGTCAAACTGCAAATTTTTACCAACTTAAATTCATCAAGTCTAAAATTTTTTCCTCGATTTTTTCAAATACCAAAATTTTTTCCGTGTAAATTTTTATAAAATAGAAAAAATTACAATTGTTATGAAAAAAATTCAAAAAGGAACATAACTTTCTTTTAAAAAAAGTATTTAAAAAATTCAATAGGTACCTAGTTTTTTCATCATTTTGAATTTCCTAAATAGGTAGGCACTATAGGTACTTTTTTTAAAAAAAAATCATGATTCGAATTTAAAAATTTTTCTATTTTATAAAAATTTACGCTGAAAAAATTTTACAGTTTGAAAAATTTACATCAATAACATTTTGCAGTTTAAAAAATTTCGAGAAAAAATTTTACGATTTAAAAATTTGGAGGAAAAAGATTCAGAGTTTGAAAATTTAGAGTGTAAAATCAAAAATACTTTTGAAAAAAAGCCTCACCACCCTCGGAGTTGGAAAAATGAACCAGTCGTTCGGAGTATATTTGTACTTCGTGCCTGAAGCACAACCGTATGGATTTAGTCGTACGTAAAAAAATTCTTCGTTCGTTCGTTCGTTCGTTCGTTCGTTCGTTCATTCATTTATTCATTCATTCATTCATTCATTCTTTTTTAGATGAATGAAGAAGTTGAAAGTTGCCAAAGTTCTAAAATATGGACTTTATTTATTCACTGAGCAATAAATAAGTGGATTGAAAATTAAATTCATTATTGTCATCGCTTCACTCGAGCAGATCTTTTTCAAAAAATCGAGCTAATAAAATCTCATTATGAATGCTCGTAAAGGGACTGAAAAAAATGGTGTTAGAATGGAATTGTGTTAAAAGCGAATTCTCTTTACCTACACTTTTTGAGTGTTAAAAGGAAATTTATTCAAAAATCTACCGAAATGGGGGAGTTTATTTGTAATTTTAATAGCATTATCTATTATTGTAATGAAACGAACAATTTCTCTTCAAATTTTCAATTCTTTTCAGTGAATTTTGAGTACTAAAAATTGCATTGAAGTTGATTTTTTTTAATTTTATAAATTATGACTTGAGTTTTCTAGTCTTTTTATAAAATTTGAGTAATTTTTAGATGAAATTAGACCATTTTTGATAAATTTTATACAAAATTAGGCTTCTTGAGAACGTTAAATCCGAATTTTCCAAATCTTGTGAGCGTTATTTTAAGATCAATTTTACATTTTTTAAATAGCCCTGGTCAAGGGACCGGAAGAAATTCGCGTTATAAGCGAATTAGTGTTGTGAGTAGGAGCATAATTATGGGATTTTACTGTAATTTAACAATCATAAATCTGCTGAAACCCCCACAAACCCTTAATTCGCCAACCGAGGACTTGGAATGCCCAACTTTTCAAATGTTCCAGAGAGGTGATCCCCCTGACCTCCCCCCCTCCCCCGTCGCTAGGCCTCCAAAAGTAATCATTTTTGGAAAAATATGTTTTTTATGGGTAAACGGTAAATCTTAATTAAAATAGCGTTGAAAAAAAGAAAGGGGTCTGAAGAAGATGAATTTTGATTTTTTCATCTCCATGAACCATTGTAGCAGCTCAATTCGATACCACTTTTCGGATGACTATTGCTTGTTCAAAAGTTACAGATGTTTGAAAAATCGAGATTTTTGATTTTCTGAAAATCTAAATAACGTAATTTTGGTCAGCAAAACTCGACCAACTTTCAAGCACCATGTAGAGAAATCGTTCTGATAAAAAAATTGCATATTTTCAAGAATATTTTCCATTTCAGTGGTGCCATTGGAAAAAATAAATTTTTGCGACGAAAAATTATAAAATTCTAGTTCTTTTATCATAATTGAAAGTTGGTCTCATAAAAATATAAAATTTTCAATTTTTTTTTGTTGGTATGAAAATAGTTTTTTTTTTACATCTATTATTCTTGAATTTTGGTCAAATTTTGGTGACCGTATGAACGTTATTAGTTTTTCTGAAAATCAAAGTCTCGTTTTTTCAACGATTTGTAAATTTGTGAACCAGCAGTGGCCCTAGTCACCTTAGAGAAGGCATTGAATCGAACCACCAATGGTTCAGAGAGGTGTGAAAAATCATATTACACTTTTTTTTAGCCTCTTTTCCTTCTTTCAACGCCATTTTCATTGGGATTCCTCGTGAAAAATTCAGATTTTTTTCTCGAAAATGGCCCTAATTTGAGGACCCCCAACCACCTCTCCATTATGAACTAAGGGGCTGAAGTTTTTTATGGTGTTTTCAACTCGAGATGAACTACTCTCGTGAATTAAGTCAAATTCCAAGGTTTGATTTTTTTCCAACTCCACCCTATTAGTTTTCTCTTGCCCATACCTTGTTGAAATAATCCTTGTCATCTTGTAACAAGACGACAGCGACAGTCTGGTTTTATTACCTGGCATTACATTTGACGACAATTTAATATCGACGTTGGATTTCACTATACTTACGTTAGGATATCTCGACTAACTAACTGACAAAAAGCCATATAAATCGTATACTTAAGTGCGATAGAGACGCTCTCACACGCTGCCGACGGCCGCCATCGCCTCATCAAACCCATCAAGACTCCGTCTCGTCGTCTCGTATCGCCTCGGGATGAATTAAGCTAATACGCAGCCATAGAAGGCGACGCACATATCGAGTATTTAATTGATCTCTATAATTTATGTATTTACGACGACGCCTTAAATTACTTTCCAACATCGTGGTACATATAAAGCCAATTTATACGCAGGTATTTTACATATCATCACGAAGACGAAAAAAAAAATCCGTCTAAAAATAAGATCCATCGCGGAGGACACGGGTACCACTTTAATTCTCAGCAGCGGCTTATTTAAAACAGTCGAAAAATTTCTCCACCTTGATTCATGCATTCGACTCGACGTTTGACTTTCGCTTTTCTTTGACAAGAGCCGCAGCCTGGCGACGTTTTACGTAAGATTTCCGCCCGCATATGGACATTGTCGAACGCACGCGGAAAATTACGTCCACGTGCGATCTTATTAGGTAAAAAAAATTAATCAGGAATTCGCGGTAATTTTTGGTAATTAAAAAATTCGCCGGTGTAGCGTTCTTTTCGTAGGCGAGGTATGAATTGTCAACCGAGTTCCATATTCGAGATCAACCGATAATATTACATACGTTACGGTTCATGATCTCGAACCGTGAATAAAAGCGCGGTTCAATTTATCAAAATGTGTAATCTTTGCACATATCTTCACGTGTAATGGATCTTTTCCGGATGATGATCGCAAGCGCAACTAATTTATTATTTACTGGATGTAATTTTTGCTCGAGTTTGGATGATTATTCTGGTGTTTTGTTTTGGCCCGCAGGTACTTTTCTTCTGTGCGTTATGCGTTCATAGTTCGACAGCTGATGCACCCCCGCCGCCTCCCGGACTACATCACCATCGCAGAGATGAGGTAAGGTAAGCATACTAATTGTTTTTTTGTTTCGACCGAAGCGATTGAAAAATTAATCGAATTATGATTTTCGATGCCGGTTCGGACCAGGTGTCGAGAATTTTTTCGAAAATAAAAATTGAAAAAAAATTGAAAAAACATGAAAAATTGATTTAGAAAAGCACAGATAGCCCTAATTTTTTTGTGTTTTGTCGCCATGTCTCCTCTTCCTGTTGAGTGGGGAAAAAATTACAGAATGTAAAATATTCAGATTTTAATACCCGACAATTTTTATTTCCATTTTCGGGACATCGAATTTTTTTAGGAAAATTTTCTTTGATTTTTCAGAGTTTTGCAGACAATTTTTTCACAATTTTTCAGCCCCTTTCTTAATCACTAATCAGTCTAAAAGAAACTCAAAATCAAAAATTCATGTTTTCAGCATAATTTTTACATCGAGCTGATTTTCTATTGAGATTGTCACAATATCACATGAGAAGGAGATCGATTCTAATTCTAGGTATTCATTTTCTCTTGCGTTTTCCATATTAAACCAAGGAGAAAAAAAATTTTGTTCCAAGACCAATTTTACGAGAAAAAAAAGAATTCATTCCTGAGATTTCTATTCTCTCAATTATAAATCAGTGAAAATTACCGAAAATCACTGAGAAACAGTCAGAATTGCAGCACAGGAGAAAATCAGTGAACATTTTTTCACTGAAAACAAATCAGTGAAAGAAAATTACTGGAAATCAGGGAAAATTTACTGAAAACTCTGTGATACTTATAAAATTCACTGAAAAATTTGTGAAATTCTTTGAATAATCAGTGAAAAATCACTATTTTTCCTGTGCTGCAATTCCGACTGTTTATCAGTGATTTTTCACTGATTCGGAATGAGAGAGTAGATATAAAAAATTACCCGAAAAGAGCGTCTCAATTCGACATAAAAACATCCATTACGAAAAAGCCTACCAAATTATAAAAATTGAATTTCGTGACTATGTATTTCTCTCAATTATTTACAAGTGTTTCAAATCGATAAATTTCACGTTTGCTCCTATGAATTTTTGAATCGAATGTTGAAATTGATTTCCTTGTTTCAACATCAGATACAATTCCTACTCGTCAGAAAATGTAATTCACAACTTCATCGCAACCTGGCAGTCACTTTATGTTGAAAAAAAAAAATCAGAATAATTATGGTTTTTGCGTCCAAATTTTTCAGCTAGTTTGAATACTCCTCCCCTCCTTCGATCCACTATTTTCTGCTGACCGAGATTTTCGTTGTATTTTTGCGCGGGAAAGGATGACGCTACCCGGCGTGCAAATGGAGCAGAAAGTAGCAGAAAAATCTACAAAAAGGGGCAGCAAATTTCAGCCAAAAAGAGCAGAAAGCAGCAGACACTGAGACTTTCTGCCCCTTTTTCTGCCGATTTGTCTGCTACTTTTGCACGCCGGGTACAATAACTCACAGCT
This sequence comes from Pseudococcus viburni, assembly GCA_033439095.1. Taxonomy (NCBI): domain Eukaryota; kingdom Metazoa; phylum Arthropoda; class Insecta; order Hemiptera; family Pseudococcidae; genus Pseudococcus; species Pseudococcus viburni. The sequence continues at coordinate 203,384 of JAVBJF010000406.1, read as the reverse complement.
TCAATTATACATTTTTGTATTTTTGAAAAAAGTCTGTGAATTATATTTTTTCATTTCACTTGTTATTGATTTTGAAAAAATTTACAAAACTAATGAAACTCGATCAAACATTTACCAGCCATTTCCTTTATAAGAAATTACCATCTCTATCCAAGAATAATCAACTGAGAAGTTTAAAAAAAACAGACGAAGTTAGTAAAGACACAGTTTTTAACAAATTCGATTTCTAAAAATTTAAAAAAGTAAATAATTCTTCCAATCGAAGAATATGATTCGAAGATATTCGCATTTTCCAAGACAAACGTAATTCAAAAGAATTATCAGACTTAAGAGCATAAGCGTGCCCAGAAATTATTTAAGGGAGGGGCTAAAGATTCGAGGAAAAATAGAGAGGGGGAAATTTCAATGAAAAAATTCAGTAAACTGTCATTTCAATGACTGGCGTAGTAATTTTTTTTTAGTAGACTGATAATACATAAACAGATGTGAACAAAGAAAAGTTGGAAAATTGCGGAATTTTTTGGAACAAGCAATCAGTACACTCCTTAAATCTGAATTAGTAAAATTGACCTGTTTGAAATAGTGAAATGAATTTAAATGAAAATCAGTGATTTTTCACCGATCTTTCAGTCAAAATTATTGATTTTTTTTGACAAATTGGAAATCGATTGAGAAATTAGTGATTGGACTGAAAGATCAGTGAAAAATCATTAATTTTCAATGAAAATCATTTCACTGATTCTCAAAGGCAAAATTTCATCAAATACTGATGCAGATTTAGAGAGTTGTATGTTTATTCCAGAAATAGAATGACTAAAATACTGCCCGAGCGAAGCGAGGACGAATTTTTAAAAAAAATCATGTTTGAAGAGAAAAAAAATGCAATATTTCACATTTTCGTAATAAAATTCTTTTTTTCAAGCATACGGGAGGGGCTCGAGCTCTCTGAGCCCTCCGGACGCACTTATGCTCAAGATTACAAATCCCAAAAACTTTTAATTATTCCAGAGTGGCGAAATTCCCCTACCTACTTTTTCGGTAAATTTTTTAGAAATTTTTTGACAACTGGTTCGAATCCATCGATTCAGTTTGGCAATTTTTCATTTTGTTAGAATCACACCATTGTTTAATGTTCATAAAGGCAGATCAGCTGATGCAGTTTTTGAAAAAGAAAACCACAATTTTTTACCGCTCCCGGTAGTGCCTTGGCCATTTTCCTCCCTTCATCAAAAAGGTGCAGTGTAATTTGAGTTTCCACTCTTTTAACCCTTTGGACTTGGAAATTGAATACCATTTTTTGGCCTGCCTAAGATGGTTTTGAAAAATCACACATCGCGAATTCGGACATTCCATTATTTTTATTAATTCAAATGTTCACTGAAATATCTCAAAATTGAGTTGAAAAATGTTGCCCTTGAGAATAAAATTTGTAGAAATTAAAAAAAAATCAAAGCAATGCTGCCAACTGCATTATGACAAGATTCCTATAAAATTTCAGTTGGCGACACTGGTATAAAAAATTTTCAAAACATTTATTGGATGTAAGTATTCGACAAAAAAATTTTAGTCAATTTTTCAGGCCACTGAATGATAATTTAAAATTTCATAACAAATAGAAGAATTCAGAATGCAGTTGGCAACACTGGCGTGAAAATTTTTACATAAATTAATTCTTGAGACTAAATAATTATTTTGGTTTGATTTTGAGTTGACTAAGTGGTCGATTTTAATTTAGTAAAGATCCGGAAATATTCAATTTCATGATCTGAAACTTTTCAACCCTTTCATGAAGAGCAATAAGTTAGCAATGAGCTGAAAATTTGAAAAAGCTCGCACGAAAATCTGCAGAAACCACGTTTTAGGGATCGTCCAAAAGTGTTCACAAAGTTGGTTTAATTTCCACATTGAAATTTTTCAACCCCTACGTAAACGCAGAAGGATTTTTTCATTGGAGTTAATAAAATTGCATAACCAGTTTGCCGTAAATATAATACCGTATGTTTATCGTTATTCATTATCTACCCATCAACTCTACCACCTCGTCAATGACCATTCGTCATCCAGAACAAGGTCATCCGAGGTGCGATCTCTTACGTTAGCTCATCTGCACAGCATTGCGATTGCAATTAGTGGCACTCAAGTTTAAGGTCAACAGGTCCGGAAGGTTTGGAAACACAAGTGCATTTTTTCAGGAGAGGAGGAGTAACTGAGGTATCACACACAGATGGTGCTAACCCAGACAACCCAGCCAAAATTTGAAAAAAAAGAACTTTAGGAACCTCTGACAGTCGGAAAAGTAACCAAAAAAGTGGAGGGTTCGTAATACTAAAATGCCATGGTATGCTTTTTTGAAATAATTTTTTTAGAGCAATTTTTGATTTTTTTAAAGCAAAAATCAAAAAATTTGATTTTTTGCTCAAATTTTAAAAAAAAGTAACTTTTTTGAATGAAAAGTAACCAATAGTAATTTTTGAGGACAAAAAGTAACTAAAGTAACCTACTGAGATGCCTGCTAACCAAAAATTGCAAAAACTTTCAAAGTAGGATTACTTTGGGCACCTCGAGCTTTACCCACCATCTGGCTAGGAACCTACCGGACCTCACATTTTTTCAAGAAGGACTTCCACTCAATTCATGATTTCACCTAAAAAATGTAAAAAAGTCATTTGGGCTATTCCATGCTAAAACAGACCAAAAGTGAAGTCGGGTCTTCCGATTTCGCTCAAATTTTTTTTACGAGTTCCCCTTGGTGGTCTATTCACGAAACCACGATTATTTTTTTTCTAACCCTCAAGGGAGCTGGGGAGTGGACCTCGTGATTTTCATGCAATTGTGATTTTTCGCCAAACAATCCAACTTTGAAGGATTATATCTTGAAATAGTGTGTACTTTGGGGAAAACCGTTTGCGAAGCCTGAAAGAGAATTGAAAGTAGATTCAAAAGTGATAATCACATTTGGGAAAACTCAAATTTAAACTTTGGTGGCTAAAGCTCAACTTTCATGATATGCACAAAATATGAAAGCTACCATTTAAAAATCTGAAAAAATTATTGTGAGTAGCCTTTTTTACCTTTTTTTCAACCGGCAAATTTTCAAGATAGGATCTCCAGACCCCTGGGGGGTACAGGGGTCCACAATTTTGACCGAAATTCAAAAAAATCGATAAAGTCGAGTAACACATCGATGACTACTAATTCGAAGGCGCTGAGTTCGAATATGTACTCAGTTTTTTCATTCGACTCCTCTGAACCCCCTATTAGCCCCCTCGATAGGACCAAAATTTGAAAAAATGAAAAATGACGTGCGACCAGTCGTTTGTTGGGTTTTTGAGGGCGCTGAGTTCGAATATTTGATTATTTTTTGGATTTGACCCCCGAGTGCCTCGCCTAGCCCTCCCCCCCAATTTTGGGGAAAAGTGGGTCAAGATATTAAAATGACGTGTGGCATATCGATTCTCACTAATTTGAGTGCGTAGAATTCAAATATCGACTTACTTTTTGATTTGACCTCATAATTGCATGAAAATTACGAGGCCCACCCCTCAGCTCCCTTGAGAGTTGAAAAAAAAAAGATCGTGGATTTGCTACTAGACCGCCAAGGGGAACTCATAAAAAAAATCTGAGCGAAATCGGAAGACCCGACTTCACTTTTGGTCTGTTTTAGCATGGAATAGTCCATTTGAATTTTTACTTGCAGGGGTCGTAATACTAAAATTCCAGGGTATACTTTTTTAAAATCATTTTTTAAAGCAATTTTTGATTTTTTTAATCAGAATTTTTTTTAAGCAAAATTGTTTCTAAAACAATTTTTTAAAAGCAAAATTTTTTTTAAATAATTTTTTTAGAAAAAACCAAAAAATTTGATTTTATGCTCAAATTTTTGAAAAAAGTACCTTTTTTGAATGGACAGTAACCAATAGTAACTTTTGAAGACAAAAAGTAACTAATAGTGACCTTTCTTGAAAAAAGTAGCACAGTTACTTTAAATGTAAATTACTGGAATGCCTCCTAACCAAAAATTGCAAAAACTTTCATTTTGTTTCAAAACTAGCATTACTTTGGGCACCTCAAGCTTTACCAACCTCCTGGCTAGGGATCTACCGGACCTCACATTTTTTCCAGGTCTTCCACTCAAATTAAAGTGGATAGATATTTTGTTCACTAATATTTATCAACATCCGAAGTGTGATTTTTTGACTCCATTCTAGTATTCATATTAATACCAATAAAATTTCTTCAATGCTAAAATTTTTTGAACGAAAATTTTTTTCGTCAGTTTTGCGATACCCATCACATAATATAAAAAAATTTCAACATCTGTATTGAAAACTCTCATCACGGAAAACTCAACGTCGTGTCGCCTAATGCATCTCACCAGCTAGCTCTTTCTACCTTTCTAGCCAAAAGCTATTTCGACCATCTATACTTCTCACCACACCATATAATCGAGCAACCGAAACCAAAAAAAAAAAAATCGTAAATAATCGAAAATTATACCACATAGAGAAACCACCTCGCCGAATTTCAGTTCCCTTTTTGGAAATCCACCAATATACCAGGTATCATCTCGTAGAACCAGAGGCTGGTCGTGCCGCGAGAAAGTAGCACGTCAAACAGGTGATATTTGCCTAACACTGGCCTAGCCAACGGTCCGCAGAGTGCGTGTGTGTTGTGCAAGTCGCGTCACCTCCCGTCCTTCTCGGGTTCGAGTAGTTACACACGTACGTTTGTTTATCTTCGAAAATTAATTCCGTATTTGCATTTCACTTTCGACAAACGTACCTCTAGATACCATAATAGTACATGCATATACTTTTGTAAGTGTAAAGTACACACATACGTACGCCGCCGGCCGCTCTTCTTGTACCGCCTACACCCACCTGTTATTCGATTAGCTGCAGTAACAACAGCTTGCATAGTATGAGAGCTAATGCGGTTTATTATCATAGTATTCGTACATTTCTTAAAGGTACATTACAATTCACTCTTCTTCACCTCTCTCCCTCCCCCCCCCACCTCATTTTGGTAATAACGGCTTCCAGACGACGATGTCTGATCTCTGGGTTTTCGTCTTCGACATCGTCTTCTCCTTTACTTTTATACGAATATACAACCTTGTGTGTCGATAGAAACTATTTACACGAATATTTATTGTTATCCAGTTTCCAAAAATTTCTCTTCGATTGGTCTGCGCCGAGTATGAGATTGCGGTAGATTTTTTTTTAGCGAATTTGTTCCTTCCGGTTTTTAATCGAAATCGAATGAGCATGGAACTCCAGGAAGACAACTGGTCTTTCCTCTATCGTATTGTTCTGGGATTGAAAATAAAATGTTTCACTGGTGGGTAACTAATGACAAAGCACCAAAAATGATGATAAAAGTCAGAACTGCATAAATTTTTAAAACGATTTGAATTTATCTGCCAATTGAACGTGTCACAGCAAAGAGGACATATGAAAAAATGACGTTTTTGGGAAATCGCGATTGAAGTTTGAGTATACTTGTTTTAATACTAAAGGCTCATTCTATGTCAACTCGACCAGGTTTTGACCTTGGGTCTTCCGATTTCGCTCAAATTTTTTTTACGAGTTCTCCTCGATAGTCTAATGAAGGAATCACCGTCATACCGATCCTAATCCTTCAGGGGGGCGAGGGGTGGCCCTTGTAATTTTCGTATAATTGGAATTTTTTGCGAAATTGCTCAACTTTGAAGGAGCATATCTCGAGATTGGTTAGGTCTAACACAAATCTGTTCATGCTGTTTTGTAGAGAATTGAAATGAGATTCAAAATTGATAATCACTTTTTGAAAAGTTCAAAGTTGAGCTTTTGTGATGAAAGTTCAACTTTCATAATAAGTACAAAAAATGAAGAGCCCATTAAAAAATCTGAAAAAATTACTATGAAGAGAACTTTTAATGTATTTTTCAACTAATTACTTTTCGAGATGAGATCTCAATACCCCTGGAGGCCACAAGGGTCCTAAATTTTGGTCAAAATTCAAAAAAATGGAAAAAGTGAAGTAATATATTGATTTCTACTAATTCGAAGGCGCTGAGTTCGAATATGTGCTTAGTTTTTTCATTCGACCCTCTGAACCCCCCTATCAGCCCCCTAATGAGGTCAAAATTCAAAAAAATTAAAAATAACGTATGACGTGTCGTTTGTTGGGTTTTTGAGGGCGCTAAGTTCGAATATTTGCTAATTTTTGAGATTCGACCCTGTAGTGCTCCCCTAGCCCCCAATTTTGAAAAAAAAATGCAAAAAATGGAAATAGCATGTGTCATATCGATTTCTACTAAATCGAGGGTGCTGAGCTCGATTATCAACTTACTTTCTCGATCCGCCTCCTTCGTTCTCCACACTGACTCCAAAATTACTAAATCATTTAAAAAATCAATGTGTTTTTCAAAATTGGGGGCCAGGGGGGCACTCAAGGGTCGAATCTCAAAAATAAGCAAATATTCGAACTCAGAGCCCTCAAAACCCCAACAAACGACACGTCATACGTTATTTTTCATTTTTTTGAATTTTGACCTCATTAGGGGGCTGATAGGGGGGTTCAGAGGGGGTCGAATGAAAAAACTAAGCACATATTCGAACTCAGCGCCTTCGAATTAGTAGAAATCGATATATTACTTCACTTTTTCCATTTTTTTGAATTTTGACCAAAATTTAGGACCCCTGTGCCCCCCAGGGGCATTGAGATCCCATCTCGAAAAGTAATTAGTTGAAAAATACATTAAAAGTTCTCTTCATAGCAATTTTTCAGATTTTTTAATGGGGCCTTTAATTTTTTGTACTTATCATGAAAGTTGAGCTTCCATCACAAAAGCTCAACTTTGAACTTTTCAAAAAGTGATTATCAATTTTGAATCTCCTTTCAATTCTCTACAAAACAGCATGAACAGATTTGTCTTAGACCTAACCAATCTCGAGATATGCTCCTTCAAAGTTGAGCAATTTCGCAAAAAATTCCAATTATACGAAAATTACAAGGGCCACCCCCCGCCCCCTTTAGGATTAGGATCGGTATGACGGTGATTCCTTCATTAGACCATCAAGGAGAACTCGTAAAAAAATTTTGAGCGAAATCGGAAGACCCAAGGTTAAAACCTGGTCGAGTTGACATAGAATGAACCTAAATTAAGAAATTGAGCTGGGGAAAAAATTTTACCTTAAAATTTCATCTTTTTGCTACAAAAAAAAACAGCTCCCCCATCACTTGATATCTTTTCTATTTTTTTCCATATCGAAAACAAAAGGTTGAGTTATATGTCCTTTTTGTTGTGACAAAATTTCATTTCGACCCTTCTACGATTGATGACGTATAATTTTTCCGGAAGTGAAAATTAAAAAAAAAATCTTCATACAAAAGTTAAAGAGAATGAAAAAAGGAACATTTTCGTGAAAAAAAATTCAAATTATCTCTTCAGGGAGCGGATATATCGCACTTTGAAAAATGACATCTTTTTTTCATTTTCTTGGTTACAAAAAAATTTTAAAAATACAGTTTGAACGAATTTTATTATTTTTTCAAATTTATGGCGGAAAATTAACTAAAAAAACACTTCATTAAAATTTTTAAATTTTATAAACATCTGCACAGTGAAAAAATTAAACATTTCGCAAATTCTCGAAAATCAAACATGTAATGTAGGTACCGAAATTGCGAACTTGGCATTTTAAAAACGCCATAACTCTTCGAGATCAAAAACATATTGGAGGGTGGGAGGGAGCTCATTGGATAGAGAAAACTTCAGGCTTGTCACATCAAAACGGACATATGCTGAATTATGCCCTTTTTGTTGTGACACATTCAATTATATAAAAGTTGTGGAAATTTCAAAAGATCATTTGAAAAATCATCAATGATAGTGAAAGTACCAGAAAAGTTGTAAATGGGTTGGTAATTCTACTAAAAACATACTTTTTCAAAATGATTTTTTCCACCAAAAAAAAGGAGTTTTTTTCATTTCTTTGGCGGGAATTGCTTGTATATGAACCCAAGACCTCATTAATAATGTTGAGCTCAATTCATACTCACAGAAGGAAAGAAAAATACTGTGAAGAGCTTTATAAATCATGAATTGAGTTGAAAATGACGTATAAATCTTCTAAGAAATACAAAAATTAATCAAAATGACACAAAAATTATTTTAAATATTAAAAAGCGTAAAATTTTTTCAAAATTGCAGTAAACACGTCTTTAACCATCTAAAAATTATTAAAAATTTTATTAAACTTCTGAAAATATTTTGATTTTTTTTTAAATCGTTAAAATCTACAGAAAGTTTTGAATAATTTGTATTGAAAATCATAAATAATATTTCAACAATGCAAAAATCCTCAAATTATGGAGAAATTGGAGAAAAATGCAATAGCAATCGTTGAAAATGAGACAAAACGTGCAAAAATTGCCTAAAATGAGAGAAAATTGGTCAAAAATTGTAAAAATTATCGAAGAACTCTTTATTTTTTTTTTTCATTTCCGAAATTTCCAACGATTACACAATTTCAATAAATTGACAAAATATTGATTACGTAGGTACCTACCATACTCGTATACTTTCCATTAGATTTTACCATTTTCAATTTCCATGAAATTTTCATTATGTTTACAACATTCAAAAATCTTAGATGATACCTATTTCAAAACATTTTTCAACGATCTGAAAATTTTTTTCAAAATTTTGGCCAAATTTCACAATTTTAGTCAATTTTATAGCAATTTAAAGGATACTTTGGAGAATTTTTACTGTCTTTTAGTTCTAATAATTTTTACAATACCTATTTCAAAACACTTCAACGTTTCTTACGAACATTTTAAATATTTATCATAAAACTTTAATTATTTAATACGTCATTTTTAAAAAGTAATTCTGACAAAACACTTAATACATCTAACGTTTCAGAAAATTTTCAACATTTTCAGTCAATATTTTTAGTAAGTAAGTTTCCATTTTTCATGTTTTTGTAGAAATTTTAAACAATTTTGAACTGTTATTATTTTTAAAAAATTCAGTTGTTTGAAATTAAATTCAGAGCAGTTTCTGCAGAATCTGATTATATTTATATTCATTTAGATTACACAGTATTTTAAAGATTTATAAAGAAAATTTTCAAAAATTATTTCCCACGAGATCTCCAAAGCCCGAATGTGAAATTATACCTTAAAAATTAATGTTACCTCAATGATTTCAAGGAACCTTTTCGTGGTTTCCGATTGATTGAAAATGTGATAAGGAACCTTTAATTTTGCCTTAATTTTCAAGGTAATTTAACATTCGGACCCAAATTGAACAAATTTTATGAATTTCAATCGCTCTCCGATTTCGAATTCATGAAAAATCATTTTCAACTGTCAGAATTGCAACCTAGGGAAAAATTGGTGAAAAATATTCACTAAAGAGAAATCAATAAAAAAAATTACAAATTAATCAGAGGAAAATAAGTGACTAAAAACTACTGAAAAATCAATGAAAATTCATCGAAAATCAGTTTTTCGCCAATTCTTCCTTTGTTGGAATTTTGACTGTTTATCAGAGCTTTTTCATCGGTAAACAGTCAAAATTACTGCGAGTACAGAAAAAAAAAAGTAAAAATATTCACTTTGAAGGAATCATTGAACAAAAATCACAACGAAATTTTCAACGTTTTCCGAAAATTTTAAGCAATTTTCATAAAATTTCAACCACTAAAAGAATTTGTATATGATTTTCACGAAATGTATAAAATTTACAGGACGTCTAGTGGAATTTTTTTCAAATTTTTATGTAATTTTCCATGACTTTCCTTTTGTTTTTTTTCGTTATCCTATTTTTCGTGAAAAAACTGTGGTAGAAAAACCAGGAAATAAATGTTCAGAGTTTTTATCGAAATTAAAAACTAAAAATTTGTACGTTTTTCGTACTTTTCTGGATTGAATAATTTCCCAATGACTCGGGACAGCTAATTTTTGTAGACTAAATTGAAACAAAATTTCGTAACTCGCTATTCAATATTCGTGTTTTTTCGTATTTTTGTACTTTTCGCATTCGATACCAAACCTGAATGTTGAAAATTTTTTCAGAAAATAAAATTTAAATGAAAAAAAATTTTCTGCGGTGTTCAAATAAAAGAAAAAAATAATTGGAAATTCTTCGAATTCGTCGTTTAAAATAATGACTTTTTCATAACTTTCATGACTGGCAGACAGCTGGACGCCTTGATTTTGCAATTTCACGATTTTTCCAACAAAAATCTTGCATGTTTCGGTAGTTTACAAATTCTGTGAACTTTTTCAAATATTTTTCAAAGAATTTCTAGAATTTTCACGACACGTTCGCAGTTTCATAAATTTTACATTTTCAAAGTATTTCGAAAATATTTCCAACAATTCAAAATCTCAACCAATTTTTGATAAAAACGAAATAATTCGACTTCGTTCATCAACAGTCAACACCCAACCTCACCCAGCGACACCAATCGCCATCATCTTACCATACCCACCGAAACTCGTATCCACGCCGACTTTACAATCCGCACACGCAACCTTACAACTTTCGTAGGTATACAGAACTACGACGCGAGATTGAATCGGAAAAAATTGAATTTGATCGAACATTTCAATTACAAATGTAAATAACCGCTCTTTAACGGATCTAAGCTCTCTGTATTTTACTACTTTCTCTAAAAGTTGTCATTCTACTCCACATTCGCGCAAGAAACACAACGAGCGACGACAACCACCGTAGGTTCGCCGGAGCAGGAGCACCGTATCAATAATACCGAGCACGACGACAACGAAATATCGTGACCAAAGAACTCGACGATCGATCATTTTGCGAAAAAGTAAAATTTCCTTCTGAACGAGAGTTACAGATTTACGTGGTCACTCGTCGTGATCTTTTCCTGCTCGCAAGAAGCTCTCTCTTGTCGTAAAAAAATTCCATCCTCGGTGGAAAAATTCTTACATTCGAACACGCCTAAAGTAGCAGTCGTTGCATTTTATACGTAAAACGTATCATGATGTTCGAAAAAAATTATCGCAGATCAAGTACAGATAACAAGATCTCCTTTTATATGCGAAAGGCAGCATCGATGTCGTATTTAAATACGTAATGTAGAACATTCCATCGTGTTTCGCTTCGTCTAACATAATCATCGTCAATTTTGATTTCCTCTAATATCTCAGCCAACGATTAACATATTTTTTCTTGGCCACAGCATCGTCGTTATTAATTAACCGCAGAGTAAAGAGAAGACAATACGTCGACGATAGGATCGAATAACGGCCGCCAAACATTGTTTCTACAGTAGCACGGTTGTATTTTATCTATAGAAGAAGCGGCGCTATTTGTATGGAAAGTATCCTTTTTCATTCCGTAATGATATACAGAAAAATAGGAAACGAAATAATGAGAGGAAGCTGGCCGCGTGCTCTCGATATGTCCATTACACATCTCGTTAAACCCGCACATACGTAAGAGAAATGGTCTCTCGAATGCTTCATTATCATCATCATTATCATTGCAGCTGCGGCGCGAGAATATGTAATGCAACCGACAGAAATAAAATAAATTTATCATTTTTTGCGGTTTCCAGCAGCCACCATGGTTATAAATACGAGCAGGTAGGCCAAAGTGCCTTCATGATATGCTCATTATTTTTAGCCTCGATCAACGAAAAGTATTCACAGGAGGTGTTATTAGCCACCTCAGTCACGAGGCGATTCCGAATTCGTTCACGTGAATCTTCACGAGCGCTTCGGTGCACAACTTCAGGTTGTAACTTAGGATGTTTCCAGTGAAATTCATTTTTTTCAATTTTTTTTCTGACACAACTGAAGGAAAAAATTGTACGTAATACGTATAATTTGCAAACTTCTCACATTTTAATCACAAAATTTCAAATTATTTTCAACTTTTGTGATCATATCAACCTGAAAAATTATGGTACTTATTCTGATACCAACAACCTCCTCACGCTTTTATCAAAAAAATTGAATTTTTTGAAAATATTTTTTTTTTGATTTTGAAATGTCGTTTCTTAATCTTGTCAAAAATCATCAAAGTATCATAATTTTCCATATTGTTATGAATACAATACACTAATTTTCAATTTATTTCGCCAAAAATTGATTTTTCATTCTTTTTTGGAAAAAGCGCCAGTTTTTATCAAAAAGGGTTAATTCTGATAACAGAAACATCAACTTTTGACTTTTAGATGAAAAATGGAAGGGTAGGTAATTATGGAATAGCGATTCCAAAGTGACAATAATTCAGGAATTTTCAGTCAAATGTCAAAATTTTGCTTCTTGATATAAAAACTTGAATTTTTGTCTTTTTGATCAAAAAATGTCAGGTTGTCGAATGTATTATTGCAAAATGATAATTTCTGATTTTTTGGACATAAAATGTCAAAATTTCCAACTTCGACTTTGTGATCAAAAAATGTCAGTTTATGAAATTCTGACCATAAAATGACAATTTTTTACTTTTTGGTCATAAAAAACATACGAACATGACCGAAAATGAACACGAAAGCACCCGAAGTCACAACCTGAAGTTGTGTACCGAAGTGCTCGTGAATCTTCAAATGAAATCTCTTTCATAATATTCGAAATGAATTGACAATAGAGTTCATTGTCCTCTATATTTTTATGAATTCAATTTATTTCAATTTCATTGGTGGAAGTGTTGAATTTTCAATTTTATTTCACTAAATTGTACGTCAGAATGCAGTTTTTATTCCTCACTTTGAAATTTAATGCATAGGTGCCTAATTATTTTCAGTATCCATACAGAGAAAAAAGTGGAAAAAAATTGTAGTCGATAAGTTTAATTAAGAACTTTCAAATCATGTTGAAAACAGTTCAAATCAAGGTTCAAATTAATCTTTTTTAAAAAATTCTTCAACGACATAGATATTTTGAAAAACATGAAGTTAATTTTTTTTTAATTCCAAGTTGGAATTTTTTTTATAAATTTTCCGTTGAAAAAATTTCGAAGTTGAAAAAAATAGAGAAAGTATAAGAAATTTAAATTTTACAATTGGAGAAATTTTAAAATTTATTAGAGAAATAGAAGAAATCTAAAGTGTTGAAAAAATGCTAATAGGTAATTACAGAAATGTTTTCTTATTTAAAATGTTTTTCCAGACTAAAAATGTTTCAATTTCTTCAACTCAAAAATTTTTTCCAATACTTCTGAAATGCTTCCTCAATTTTTTTTTCAACTTCATATTTTCCAAAATGTTTCCCAACTAAATAACACAGGTCGATATTTTTAAGCTTTTGAAATGTTGATTGAAGTTTAAAGGGTAATTTTGTAACATTTTTCACGCTGATCACGAAAAACTGGAGAAAAAATGCCATCACCCAAGGATTTTTCACAATTTGAATTTTTTGTTGAACATTTTTTTTACACTTTTTGATAGCGTTTGACACTCTAAGTAAATTTTCCAACCAAAGGAAGTGTTTAACGAAAAAAATGAATAGAATGTGAGCATAAAATTTCATTTCTCTCGAGTCCAATTCAGTAGTTTTTTCTTATGAGGCTTACTTTTTGAGATATTTTCAATAAGAAAAAAAAGAAGTTGAACTTTGAATTAAAATATCTCAAAAACTAAGCCTTCTAAGAAAAAACTAATCAGACTGTACAGAAAGGAAATTTTACGCTCTACAATTCAGGTTCTATTCATTTTTTTCGTTAAACCCCTCCTTTGCTCAGAAAATAAACCTCAAGTGTTAAAAGTTATCGAAAAGTTTATAAAAAAAAGTTCAGCAAAAAAATTCAAATTGTGAGAAATCCTTGGGTGATGGAATTTTTTTATTATTTTTCTCGTGATCACGTCGAAATCTGCTGTTAAAATTAAGTACCTACCCATTACACTTCAAACAGCATTTTCTATGTCGACCTGGGTAATTGAACGAAAGAAAAATTTTTAACTCAAAATTTGAAAAATTGAGAAAATTCACCCTTCTTTTCTCTTCATATGCGTATTGGAGGAAATATTAAGAGACCGAAATTTTGAAAATTTTGAAAACATGGGAATAAAAATAAATGAAGATTTTCTCATAAATGTAGAAGATTAACACTAGCTTGGAATAATTTTGGTTTTTAAAATTCATCTTCAAAGGTTCATTTAGTGATAAACACAAATGCGAAATCTTCAACTCCACTGTAATCCTAATTTTAACATGTGACTCACAAACATGGTCTTTGACCAAAAAAATTGAAAACAAAATACAGAACAAAATGGAGAAATCGATGTTAAAAAATGTAAAAAAGATAAAATTCCGATTGAAATGAAAAAATCTTAAGTTAAAAATTAATGGTTCTAAAATTTTCCTAATTGAAATTTTTTTCCAACAATTTGAAAATATTTTTTCAATTTGTTTTTCAACATTATGTTTTTCAAAATGTTTCCAAACTCAATAATTAAAAGAAATTTAACAAATATAAAATCGAAAAAAAAATTAAAATTAAAATTAATTTTGGCCGAGTTACATGCGATTTTCAGTCATTGGAGTGGCTTAAAAATTCATTGGAGTAGAGGATTGGTACCTATTTTAGAAATTTTGTAAAATATGGACCAAAATTCAATTCTGATTATACGGTTCGATCTGTCTCGACGTCAGGATTTCAAAAATGACCTAGTTTTTGATTTTCTGACAATTTTTGGTCTAGTTACAGGTGATTTTTTATAGTCATTGGAGTGACTTAAAAATTTATTGAAGTAGAGGATTGGTATTTTTTCGACTCTGTGAAAATTGGACCAAAATCCAATTATGATTATACGGTTCGATCCGTCTACGATGTCAGGATTTCAAAAATGACCTAGTTTTTGTTTTTTTGTAAATTGCAAAATTTTAAAGAAAATTTTAAAACCGGATACAATTTTGAAAATATTTCAAATTAAAGAAATTGAAAAATTTCTAAGTGAAAAAATGGAATTTGGAATGAATTCGGATTTAGGTAGATCGTTAAAATTCCATTTTTGACAAAAAAAAAATTAGGAGCAAGTGAAAGAAAAATTAGGAGCAAAGTGAAACACTGCAAATCGTATCATCAATAATTATTCATATTTTGCAAATACAGATTACAGACGCTTAAAAGACCACAAATTTATTACAGTGTCTCATAAAAATTAGACATTTTGGGAAATAAAATTTGAATTTTCGGGATCCATTTTTAATTTCAACAATTCGTACGACAATTAAAAAATAAAGGCGAACGAATAATAATGAAAAGGTAAATTTCACTCACACATTTATAGGGTGGTCACTGACCAAGATCAAGATCGTGCACTCGTACAAACATAACCATTCACTCATCGCGACTGCGGTGGCTCATAACAACTCCCACAGTTTACACTCTCCTCTCTTTCTCATGTTACAATTATCAGTACCGACGGCGCTATCTCGCAGCATACGGGTAAATCTCCACACACGACAACGCAGTCATTGCCCTTATTACGTAATACCACAACATCGAATGACTCGGCATAAAAATCTCCATAAATTTCGTACCCGCCAACTTTTCGCAATAACTGATATAAAAAGTAGGTATATTTTGCTGACCTCGAAATGAAAAAAAATTGGCGAATTTCTCGACGTGATTTTCATTCGTCGTATCGATCGGTCATCATCGATCACCCATTGTTTATTGACCCTTGAGAAATTTCGCTCTAATAAAGACATCGACCATCGCGAATCTCAATCGTGTTTCTGATCGAATCGAAAATTCATCTGTAGGCCTTCAGGGCATCGACGATCGCGTGCAACTCGATAATTACATACTCGCAAAGAACTAACGAACGTTGTCGTTCGAAGGCGCATATAGCAACAAAAAGCAAAGATACCTGCCCATTTGCTTGGTACGAGTTTAGAAATTAGTCGAGGCCTACGTAGAATTTTTTTAGACGTTGTAGATACTCGTGCATATACCCATAGTGGGTAATTTTCAAATTAGAATGGAGGGGCTATGCTACCGTCTAGCAATCGTATGTGTGTGCTCTGCGTATAATGAAGTAATTATCTTATTAGAGAAATTCTAAGTGAGAAACGCACGTCAAAAAAAGGCAAGTCTAGAAATAGCGACGTGTTTTTGCCCTGGAGCTTTTACAATGTTGTTCTTTACTGTTTAGTTGCTCGAAAGGAGGAAAACTCGGTTGAGATGGTTCGAAAAAGGAATGGAATTGTGCTCGAGATATGAAGTATCGTTGGTTAATTGAAGGGAGGAGTACTTTTGGTAATAATTCACCAATAAACATTACAAAAATGAAATTTTATTCAAAAATGAAATTTTATTCAAAAATGAAATTTTATTCAAAAATGAAATTTTATTCAAAAATGAAATTTTATTCAAAAATGAAATTTTATTCAAAAATGAAATTTTATTCAAAAATGAAATTTTATTCAAAAATGAAATTTTATTCAAAAATGAAATTTTATTCAAAAATGAAATTTTATTCAAAAATGAAATTTTATTCAAAAATGAAATTTTATTCAAAAATGAAATTTTATTCAAAAATGAAAATTTATTCAAAAATGAAATTTTATTCAAAAATGAAATTTTATTCAAAAATGAAATTTTATTCAAAAATTTCTTTAGAAATTAATTAAAAATCATCAAAATATGCAAATTGAATGATAAGAGCAAAAAAAAAAACTTTTTCAATCACTAATCTCAAATACGGAACACAAGAAAAACCAGGCATTCAAGATAACGCTAGAAATCAGTATCTTAAATTGCTACAAAATTATTACATGGGCTCTCGGGGTGAAGATAGAATTTTTCAGGCCTAGTAGGCCCTTAAAAAACTCGAACTAGGGGGGGGACCTCCCCACCACAGACTTGAACTGTCAATTCGTATCATAAACAAATCATTCTACAACCGGATTTAAGCACAGAGAGATCAAGTCCCCCTCACCCTTTTCAATTATCATAAAATTGCATTTTTAGTCGAAAAAAATACGTAGATTCGCGTCAAAAAAAATTGGGAATTAATGACATCTTTTTTTTCAAGGAGAATTTTACAATTTAAATTGAAAAATTAGTCGAAAAGTTTTGAAAAAAAAACATTTTGTTTGAAAATTTTCAATTTTTGCTTCTTCAAAATGACGTCAACTTCGATTTGTCTTCGATTCATTTACATAAACGAGAATTTTTTTTCGGAAATCAATTCGATCATTGTTTCATTCTTGAAAGATTTACCGATCAAAAATGAACTTACTTATGAACCATCAGCCTCGAAATGATTAATCGTTTGCGAATGATTTATTCGCTAAAACAACTCCCTCAGAAAAACAACATGAAATTTAATTAGGATCAAAATTTTCAATTATATGAAAAATTGGACCATTTTCAAAATACTACCTTCTGACCCCTTTCCCATTCCAAAACCGTTACATTTAGAAATATATGTGGCATTCCATAAGAAAAGGGTCAACTTTGTCGCAAAGTTGATTTCGAGAAAAACACAAAAATGTAAATTTGGGTCGAAAATATTGATTTTTTGTTTTTGATGGATTTTGATACTTTGATCCTTCCTCTTTCATATGGGATACCCCACAACATGTGAAACGAGTTTTTAGTAGTGTAAAACTGCGATAGAAGGGGTGGAGTCGTGACGCGATTAGCGCATTCAAAAACTTTGAATGCGTTTTTCTCAAAACTATGTTTTTTCAACTTTAATTTTCAAACTGGCATAAATCCGCGAATTTTGCACGAAAAAAGGTCACTAATAGCTCATTCGAGAGGTAATTTTATCTAGTTTAATAATATGGGAGAAAAAAATTTGACCACCCCCCCCCCCTCCCGACAAAGTTGACCCTTTTCTTATGGAATGCCACATATTTTGGTTTCGATCTCAATTTTTTTAGGTCAAAATTTTTAGGAAAAAAACACAATTTGAAGTCTGCAAATTTAAAAATCAAATAAATGTAAAATATTGGGTATCAAAAATTGATCAATAGATACCTAACGCAAAATCGTTCAAAATATTTTTTCAATAATTAGAGATGGTAAAATATTAACTGCATATGTAAGTGGCAAAAAAATTATAAAATTGGTCCCTATAGATCATTAAAAAAATATCATTAAAGCTACTGAATGAAAATAATCAAAAATTTCATTTAAAATATCGACATCTTTTTTTAAAATGAAAAAGAAGAAAAAAAGAAAAAAAATAGATGAAAATGTTGCAAAAAGTATTAAAAATGAAAAAATAATGTTTAAAATGTTATAAAACCGATTGCAATGTAACAAAAAAAATTAAGATTACTTACAAACAAAATTGGAAGTTTTTGAAAATATTAAGTATAAGTTACCTAAAAATAATACAGAATTTTGTTTAAAATGCAATTGAAAATTCCGTAAAAGAAAATAAAATATGGTACGAAACAATTTTCAAAATTATATTTAAAAAATAATCAGAACTAAAAGCAAAGGAAGAGCCCAAAAGTTCAAGATAATCGACAATCGTTTCAAACCTTCTGGTGAAATTTCATGCTGCATTGAAAATATAACGAAAAATATTAAATGAAAAAAAATCATAAAAATTGTCAAAAATTGAAAATTTTTCTGATATTTGTACTTCTGATCCCTTTTAATGATTTTTACAATTCCATCACATTTTAGCCAATTCTCACTCCGCCATTTTCGATAATATTCATAACATTTTATAATAAATTTTACAAAATTCTTAAAAAAATTCAAAGTTCGAACAATTTTTACGATATGTAAGGTTTTCAATAATATTTTTCAAGACATTTTGATCAATTTTCGCAGCAAGTTTCATAAAAATTTCAATGAATTTTACGATAATTCAGCCCATTTTGAAATGAATCGTCGATTATTACATATTCTTACGTTTTGTTGAACTTTTGCAAAGGAATATTTGGAAGATTTTGAACAACTTTTACAATATTTTTGATTCATTTTTTCGGTATTTTCCAACTTTATAATTTCTTTAGTCTTTAATGTCTTCCATTAAATTTAGCCACTAATTGTGATAATCCAAATATTTTATTGAAACAAATTTCAATGTTTTTATGATATTTTGCAATATTGAAGTTTTGCAATTTTTTCGTTGTATTTCATTACATTTTCGACAATTTTCGTAATTGGTAATTCAAGGATTTTTATACAGTTTTCTAATTTCAACTTTTTCAGAAAAAATAAGAATATTTATTGCATTTCAACTTTTCAAGCTATTTCAATCAGTTTTGAAAACAATTAATTCATTAATAACAAACAGATAAGCCTGCATTCCCACAATCAATTGAGCAGTTGGCGAACAATTTACGAACGGAAATATTTCTGTTTGAACAACTGCAGTTTTGATTGAGATTCTTGGAGAATCAAACATCGAATTCAATCATAATCATCAACCCGAAATCATATGATTTATTGTTCAAGAACGAGTCATCAGGGACTAACCGTAATTGATTTATTGGAGAGAGAACAAAAATTTCCATGTATGATGTTTTTTTTTCTGATTTTTTTCGACTCGACGTAGAATTTTTTCAATTTTTCCCCATTCAATACTAAATTTTTTTGAAAAAAGGTCTTTCACTTTTCACTTTTGAAAAATTTCCGACACAATTGTAATTTTTTTCGAATTAAAAACAAGTTTTTACCACAGAAAAATTAAATGGAAGAAGGAATATGCTCTTTCTGTCCCTGTTTGTTCCGGCCTTGCGATTCGAGCACGAAAGCAATTCTTTCTGAAAAATTAATTCGACTTTTAATTTGTTCTCAAACGATTTCTTCACGGTATTTATGAGAATCACATTCCAAATTCTTCGCGGTAATTCGCCGATGAAAAAATCACAACTTCAATCTTTCCTGTTCCAAGGCAATCAATACCTTCGAACATAAATCATCTTCGAGCTACGATATTATTGAGCACCGAGGTACTAAAAATTCCTCACTCTATCAAATCACTCCCCATAAATTTTTTCAATCAGCTTAGGAAAATTCTCCTTGCATATCCGGGTCAACGGAGTCAATTACCATCACTTGGCTTCCTTCACGATACAAAGTAACACTTTCGCTAACACCTCGTCTCATTGTTCGGCCTTTCTTCGATGTGGTCCTTTCTCACACCATCGATTCCATCACCCCAAATTATCCCAATCTCGTAATCCGAAATCCGTCTGGCGTAAAATATAGAGCACGTGGTTTCCGACTTGGGCCATTGCTACCATAAAACGGTCGACCCTCACCTCGATCTTTGATTTTTCGAAACTCTCTACGATCATCGATCCGAAACACACCCCCGCCTCGCCCGAGCTGGCTTCCAATTCAATTCGTCTGAATCGTTCGATTATGCTAATGAAATTCTTATATCCAGTTGTAGCCGGGCTGTAGCGATGGCGCTTCTCTATTGTTAATGGAATGGTATATGTATTTTCTCAAAATTACCATAATATTAGGTTTCAAGTTCATCGAAGTAAACACATAGTAAAACCGGTAATTATCGGTTTCCTATACATTATCATACCGAAAAAAAAACACCGATTCTCATTCTCTCTCGAGGAGTCGATCGTTCGTCAACGGCGTCGTCGTCGTTTCACTTTGGTAATTGGAAAACACGACGGGTATTCAAATTCGATGGATAAGATGCTCAAGTCGGTCTCATCATTTCGTTGAGCTAATTGGTTCATTTTATTGAATAATTAATTGATTATTTTGAAAATTTTAAGGGACATTTTATTTCAACTTGATTGAACAAAAATTGCAAGAAGGCTCGTAGATTTTTTCAAATCTTGTATATTGAACGATTACGAACGAAATTCGAAAAAAAAGTAGTTTAAAAAAAATAACTTTTCCAAGTTCATTCCAAGAGATATTTCTCCCCAAAACTCGTTAATATGTGAAGATTGGGGGGGGGGGGTGTTTCAATACACGAGTATATTTGTCAATTCTATCGATAAAACATTACAAAAAATGAAAATAATATTGTTTTAGGTTCAGTATTGCATTTTTTTTCGAAAAAAATCTTCATTATGCAAGTTTTTTATTAATTTGTTCTTGAATTTTACCAGAGGAAAATATTTTTTTACATGATTGTAGTTGTACATATTTCTGATAACATGTAAAAATGTAAAAAATTAATTTTTTCAAGTCGAACCATACAATTTTTCCACGAGCCAAAATTTCCAAATTCCGAATTTTGGCGGAAGGTGCTAAAATCGAACCTAGACTCGATTTACACGAAACCCATCCAAAATGTTGGTTTTAATGTAAAATCACCCTCAAAATTTAATCCTCCTCCCCTCTACCACCGCCGCCGAGTTACGACACCATCCATGCTCAAGTCGATAATTTCTATTTCTGAAAGAGATGATCTAAAAATTACAATTTTTTCATGAAAAATAATCACTAAGTACATACAGGGTGTTTCAAAGTTGACCGCGCTCCTTCCAACCAGTGAGTGGGCCACTCATCCTGAGTCGAAGTATGTATGTTTGCCTAACCTTCAAACTGCAGGGGCTGAGTTATGCTCTTTGAAATTTTTTTTTTTTTGAATTTTGTTTCGCACTTTCTACCGAGCGTTACTCGACAATCAAGATAGGTAGAAAGTTGCGCTTTGCGGCAACGGATAGCCCACTTTCTCTAGAATTTTTCTATGCGGTTGATAATTTTTGCAGGTGAACTAGGGTGGCTGTACCGCATGAAATATTCGAAAAAAACGTGTAAAAAAGTTGACGATTTTTTCTATTTTTGTAAATATTTAAAAAAGTTGTCCTCTATTGAGTGTATGATTATTATTGTTTCTAGAAGAAAAAACTTTGATTTTTCCAATGGAGCAAACCTCACTCCTCTATCTTGCTTGAATCAAAAGTTATGAGCGTTTGATTTTGTGAAAAATACAAGAAAAACCTCACTTTTTTGATTTTTCAAATTTCAAAAATTTCTATCTTCGTAACTAAATGAGACCGGGATATGGGGTTTGCAGCATTCAATTAACCAAGTATTGCACTACATAAAATCGAAATAATATCTTCAAGTTCTTCATTTAAAAAAATTTTTGTCAAAAAAAATTCGAAAAATTTTTCATTAAAAATTTTTATTTGAAAAATTGAGGTATATCATTCCTATGCTGTGTAGTGTTATACTTGGTTAATTCAATGCTGCAAACCCCACCTCCCTATCTCAATTAGTCTCAAAGATAAAAATGTTTGAAATTTTAAAAATCAAAAAAGTGAGGATTTTCTTGTATTTTTCACAAAATTAAACGCTCATAACTTTTGATTCGAGCAAGATAGAGGAGTGGGGTTTGCTCCATTGGAAATATCAAAGTTTTTTCTTCTAGAAACAATAATAATCATACACTCAATAGAGGAAAACTTTTTTAAATATTTACAAAAATAGAAAAAATCGTCAACTTTTTTACACGTTTTTTTCGAATATTTCATGCGGTACAGCCACCCTAGTTCACCTGCAAAAATTATCAATCGCATAGAAAAATTCTAGAGAAAGTGGGCTATCCGTTGCCGCAAAGCGCAACTTTCTACCTATCTTGGTTGTCGAGTAACGCTCGGTAGAAAGTGTGAAACAAAATTCAAAAAAAAAATTTCAAAGAGCATAACTCAGCCCCTGCAGTTTGAAGGTTAGGCAAACATACATACTTCGACTCAAGATGAGTGGCCCACTCAGTGGTTGGAAGGAGCGCGGTCAACTTTGAAACACCCTGTAGATGTAAATGCGAGGATTTTTTCATTTTTTTGCAAAGATGGGGGGGGAGGAGTCTTCAAGAAGCTAAAAGTGTCAAAAATTCATGAGAAGAGGGGTTCATGGCTGATACGTTTCTCAAAAAGTTGATATATTCATTTTGAACTTTCAAAAGAGGATGTGAAACATATGGCCAAAAAAACTCGTTTTTTTGACACGTTCGAATGTTTCAGTTCGAAATTTTGAATAATAATCCAAGAATATAGTTAATTTTTTGAAAAATTTTCCAGCAATGAGTTTCCTCCCTTTTTCTGTTCCAATTTTCACCCCCCCCCCCTCCCTCCAAATACCTACCTACTAGAAAAAATTGAAAAATTCTCACATGTGACTAGGAGTACATCAATATCGCAACTACCTATTTTCTAAGAATATTTCAACCCCCCCCCCCCCCCCTTAAATACCTACTTAAGAAATATTGAATATGGGTTTGTAACATACCGTTAGATGCAAAAAGAAATGTACTTTCACCTCCCACAAAGAAAACTGGTTTTCATAAAACCGTTATCGAGCTACAAGTGAAAAGGATAAGACATATTGAACCTACCTCGTAGTTATCTTTCGGGCGTTCTACTCTTGGGTCCACGACACAAAGAACCATAAAAAAATATGTGCCTATCCGCCACATGAATAACTAAACATCTTCTTCAGAGTGACGACACAATTCTGGTGTGGTAAAGAGGGATGTGACCCTCCATTTTTTGTGTAAAACTGGTTTTGGTGTAACCTCTCCTATGTTAGTTTATTGAAGATGTTGGGTATTGGAATCATATGGAGCAAAGGCTTGCCCATACCCAACAACTTTTCATCTTATCACTAGGTACCTAATAAATAAATGAAAATCCTTTGATAATTATTAGTGTTTGAGCTCACCAAGTTTACCGAATTCTCAACAGGACAGAAATCATTTGCAAATATGACCATGACAACATTCATTTTCACAACACCACACTGAGAGAAAAAAGTGTGGTGATATTGACTACAAAATTGTGGCAAACCTTATCCAGTCCGAGCTTGTGGCACTTTTCACCACAATTGTGGTACTTTTTATTTCAATTACCACAACTGTGGTAGCCTACCACAACTGTGGTACTTCATATTTTGATTACCACAGTTGTAGTATTTGAAATTCACTTGCCACAACTGTGGTAGTTTTGCTACAGTTAATGGTAATTATGGCGTGCAATAATAAAATTAAAATTGTTTTTTAAAAATAAAATTCAATACTGGCATGCTTTATCCAATGATTATTCAGTTCAGGACACACATTATCATGATCTCATGTCCTAATCAATTTATTCTACTCTCACAAATTTTTTGCCCTATGTAGGATTCGAACCTGGGACCCTACACCTATAATTCCCTAAACTATGTCTGCCTAACCATTACGCCACCGGATGCGTATATAAAATAGGGAAATTAATTAATATATTATGTATTTTTGGTAAAATTCAATTATGATTTGATGGAATTACATGTTATAATTGATTTATAATAAAAATGATTGAATTTTGAAACAAAGGAGGTTTAGAAAGATGCATTAAAATGTTATGTTCACATACTTATTCAGCTCAAAATTTTACATCATGTTCATCCAATTTTTCTAATAATGTTCTGATTTCCGAATTCAATTAATTTACTATGCACAGGGATTAAAAAAGTATTTGTTGAAAGTTATCACATCATTTCACCACTTTTAAATTTGTTCTAAATCATTTTTCTCTCTACACAGCTTTATATTGATAATACCACACTTATAGTAACACATTTTAATGTGTACCACAATTTGTAGTATAATTAACCACAGCTGTAGTATATTTAACCACAGCTGTAGTATATTTAACCACAGCTGTAGCACAATTAACCACAATTGTGGTACTATTGGCTATAAAACTGTGGTTCTTTTGCTATGTGGTAATTTTTACCATCAGAATGGCGAAAAATACCACATTTATCGCTAAAACTGATAGAAATGCAATAATTTGTGGTAAATAATACCACAAATGTATTTTTTCCCAACGCGACATCCCAGACTCCGTTACACTCGGAAATCAAAAACTGGTTCCAGGATAACTCAAAAGACAATGACTATATCTGGAATGCAGTTCTGGAAAAAATATTTACACATTCATACAAATTAGGGTGGTCCATATTTTTGGTTCCAGGATAACTCAAAAGACAATGACTATATCTGGAATGCAGTTCTGGAAAAAATATTTACACATTCATACAAATTAGGGTGGTCCATATTTTTAAGCTGGGTTTATACTAGAGGCCTGCGCCGCCGGGCCGCGCCGCCGCCGCAGTCAATTTTCTCGAAATTTTCAAGCTGCCGCCAGCCGTATAAATTACGGCTGAGTCGCCACCAGCCGCCGCCGTTTGAACACTCGGCTCAGCCATGGCTTAGCCAATCGCCGTTACAATAGCAATACCTCATCTATACATCTCAGTCACTTTTTTAGTGGCTTTGTCACTTTTTTCATCAAAAATGTCAGTTTTAGTGACTTTTGCTCAATTTTACCTCTTTCCCCGTCCAAAGCCCTCGTTTAAATTTTTAGAAAATCAAATACTTAATTGAAAAAAATTAAATTTTCGCCATCGCTTCTCTCGGGCTCATTAATTTTAATCAGTTCATTTTTAAAATGATGGTATGAATCTTTTTCCTTTCTACGAGGGTCGTTTCATAAGTAACTACACACCTCTTATAACTCGAAAATGAAAAAAGATAGAAAGCTCAAATAAAAAACAATTTGTTCGTTAGGAATATCTCTATTTTTTAACACAATCCCCGTTCAAATCCGAAGTTTTGTTCCAAAGTTATACCAATTTTTAGATTTTTGTGTGGTACCAACTGTCGTCCAATTTTTGACAATAATGATTCAATGGCACAACGTAACTCATCATCACTCATGAATTTTTTTCACCTAAATTGTGTGTTATCCCCGAAAATAGGTGAAAATCAGATGCGGCGAGGTCAAGGGAATACAAAGGATGTGGGAAAACATCTCATTTGAATGAGTTGAGTAGAATGTTGATCAAGGAAGCAACTTGAAGACGTGCGTTATTGTGAATGCTTCATCCCTTGTGAATCTTTTTCTTCCAGAATCGAGTTTTATTGCCAGAAATGGATAAAATTCGAATGCAGCGAGGTTAGAGGAACACCCGGAGAGGGTTTGGGGAAACATACCACAAAAATGAGTTGAGAAGAATGAGGAAGCAGTGTGATGACATGCGTTATCATGAATGCGTCCTTAGCTCCTTACTCAACATTCTACTTAACTCATTCAAATGAGATGTTTTCTCACATCCTTTGTATTCCCTTGACCTCGCCGCATCTGATTTTCATCTATTTTCGGGGATAAAACACAAATTAGGTGGAAAAAATTCATGAGTGATGATAAGTTGCGTTGTGCCATTGAATCATTATTGTCAAAAATTGGACGACAGTTGGTACCACACAAAAATCTAAAAATTGGTATAACTTTGGAATAAAACTTCGGATTTGAACGGGGGTTGTGTTAAAAAATAGAGATATTCCTAACGAACAAATTGTTTTTTATTTGAGCTTTCTATCTTTTTTCATTTTCGAGTTATAAGAGGTGTGTAGTTACTTATGAAACGGCCCTCGTAGCCCAGACATTTGAATATTTTTTGATGAAAAAAATTACCCTTCTCATTTATCAGAGGACTTTGTGACAATCTAAAATGGAATTTTCGAAAATTTTCAGATCATTTTGGGAGGAGAGGCTTTTTTTGAAAATCCAAAAGTAGAGCGAAAAAAGCATGAATATTTTAATGAAGAAATTTCAACTTTTGGATGCTATGTTTTCTTCAAAAATTTCCGTCCTCGGCTCCTCGCTTCACTCGAACTCGATAAATTTACTCAAATTTTCAAAATTATGCTTTTCCATTCAAACATTTTTTGGCCAAAAGCTTTGAAAAATTGCTAAAAATTGAGAATAGGTAATTGAGAGAATTTTTTTACTTTGATTCATGAAGCATCAAAATTTTAAAAAATGGTCACTGTTTCGTTTCTAAAAGTCACTAAAGTCACTTTTTTGGAAATTTTGAAGAAATATGTCTGAATTCTTCAATTTTTATTAAATTTGGTGGGTGTAGCACTGAAATTTGGGAAAACCTAGCCGAAATTTGATTATTTCAGTCGGCTGAGCCGCCGCCGCCGAAAATTTTACGCGCCGCCGATAGTATCAGCTCAGGTCGAGAAAAATAATATTGAACAATTGAACAAAATAATCAAGTAGGTAATGAACAAAAATTATATAAGCAAAAAAATCTCCGAAAAAGAAGTAGGTCCCCGCCCAGTGGGGACTGAAACCCAAAGTAATGTCGATAACAAAATGTTATGATATAAAGGTAAAATCCGCCCAAAACACTTCCACCTCTTCTGCGAAAAAAAGAAGAAAAACTTTTGATAATAAAATGTTATGATATATTGGTGAAATCCGCCATGAAAAAAATCCTTACTTTCTTGAAAAAAAATTTCCAAAAAAGAATTGGCATCAAAGTCAAAAATGGAACAAAAAATAAAATAAAAAATGGAAAAAGTGGTGGGCGGACAGAGCTCTTAATCAGTAATTGAAAGTGTTTTTGTAAAATGAGAACACTGTCCGCCCACCACTTTTTCCATTTTTTATTTTATTTTTTGTTCCATTTTTGACTTTGATGCCAATTCTATTTTGGAAATTTTTTTTCAAGAAAGTAAGGATTTTTTTCATGGCGGATTTCACTATTATATCATAACATTTTATTATCAAAAGTTTTTCTTTTTATTTCGCAGAAGAGGTGGACGTGTTTTGGGCGGATTTTACCTTTATATCATAACATTTTGTTATCGACATTACTTTGGGTTTCAGTCCCCACTGGGCGGGGACCTACTTCTTTTTCGGAGATTTTTTTGCTTATCATAAAATTCCGAGTAAAATGAGCCCATTTTGTATGATCATATTTTTACATATTTTTCGTAAAAAGCATAAATTTACGTATTGTTGGTAATTTTACCTATTTTTCGACATAAGTATTTTGAGTATACGAGTATTTTACCCTTTTTTCCATTTTTCACGACATTTTTCGCAAAATACTCGAAAATTTATTTTTTTGAAAAGAGAAAAAAAATGAAAAATTGACTTTTTGCCACAATTAGTTCCTACTATGGGAGAAAAAAAATCATTTCATACTAACTGATATCATTTAGTATGCTAAAATTTTCTAGTTGTATTTTTTGCATAAAAAAAATCCGTATTAGTTAGAACAAATGTCTTATTTTTCTCCTTGAAAATCCCTGAATTTGATGCCTACATCACCCCCCCCCCCCTCCAATTATTGAACATATTTTTGAAAATCGTCGGATTTTTAGAAATATTTCTGACGTATTTCAGACCGCGAAAAACATGAATTATGCACAAAAAACACGATCTTTATGACATGACATCGAAATTCCATCCTCACTGATTTTATACAAAACTAATGACATTTCAAGTGAGTTTTGTTCGAATTGGGTCAAGGTCATTCGAATTCACCTCCTAAATCGGGGATGCCCTTTATTGCATAATTACCTTATTTTTGACCTTTTGAGTCGATTGGAAATAGTTTCGAGAACTTTTTAGGCCTCTAGAAAATTTTTGAATTCTCCAACATCGAAAAAAAGTCCATAGAAAGGGTTCAAATGTCACCATAGCTCCTACAAACGCAAATTATTCATGATCATGATTTATTTAATCGATTAAAGCGCTTTTTTCTAAAATTCGTTGCTACAGAGTTAAATCCATTTTTCTCCAGAAAAGTTTCTTCACAAAAACCAAAAAATTCACGGGAGGTTTTATATTGGTTCGGAGCTGTTTTCAATAAATTCTGGAGGTCAAAAAAATAGCATTATACGAACTTTTTGCCTTCTACAAGAAGAAAAATAGGAATTCGACTTGAGAGCAATGAATTTTGGAAAATTGTGCTTTTATCGATCAAATAAGTCATCAATAAGGATAATCAGCGTTTATAGGTGCTGAACTTCTTCAGCACTTTTTATGGTTCTTTTTTCAAAGTTGGGAGTTGCTATAATTTTCTGGAAATTCCGGAACGTCTTGAAACTGTTTTCAGTCGATTCAGGAAGTTGGAAATAAGGTAGATATATGTGAGCCTGGATGCTGAAACCACCCTTAGGGGTCAAAAATTGGTTTTTGAGTTGATACCTGATTTTAGACCTTTTAGAAAGAGTAAAATCAAGGGGAAACCTCAACTCAGAAACCAATTTTTAATCGCTAAGGGTGGTTTTAGTATCCAGATTCACATACATAAAATTTCAAATTTTTATCTTGACTAAATAAATCAAATTTTTGTCGTTTGCACTTTTTGCAGAGCCATGGGATAATTCCGAATTTTTAAAAATGCACCAAAATTCGAAAATTGAACCAAACCACTTGAAATTTCGTATAGGAAGTCTTTTTTCGATATACTTAATTTTGACACATGCATTTTTTTAGCTCAAAATTCCAATTCCCATCAAAAAATCTTTCTCGTAAAGGTATTGCAAAAAATATTAAAAAGGATTAAGAGTATGCTCTAGCTTCTTATCAGTGAAAAAATGGTATCTTAAGCAATATCGAATAAAATGTTCTGAAAATTTAATATATGCTTCGGAACAACATTATCTTTTGAGGACTTTTGAGATATTTTCAAAATTTCTCTTCCATTTTTGAAAAAAAAAAAGAAATGTTCGGAAAAAATTGTACAAATAACAACAACATTTTTTATCCAAAGTATTTTTGATTTTTTTTTTTAATTGAAGAAAAATTTTGAAAATATCACAAAAGTCCTCAAAAGATAATGTTGTTCCGAAGCACATATAAAATTTTCGGACCATTTTATTCAACAATGCTTGAGAAATCCCAATTCTAATTTTTCAGTTTTCACTGATAACAAGATTTTACAACTTTTTCGAAAACAAATTCCAATAGGTAAATTTCTGCGTAGAAAAATCTCAATTTCAAGATATCTTTTCGATTAACGAAATTCAATATAAAAACTACAGACTAATACTCGAATCATCGAATGATTTACCTCCTCTTCAATCCCACTCCAAAGGTAATTACAACCACCCGCATTGTTATCTCTCGAATCGAATAAAAATTCGCAATTATCTCCTCGATCGCGCAGCAAAATAACGCATTATTCTAATACATTTTTAATATACTCCGCCACTCGTTACTTTCCATTCTGCAGCCACATTCGAGCCAGGAATATAAATTAATCTCATTCGATAGATCCGCAAACGACGACATAACAAGACATAAGTAAGAAACCCATCTCGCACCGAAAATTACGCCTCCGCGAGTCACGTTGCTTCGCTGTTGACCTTAAAGCAGCCTTAAGAAGCGTGTTAGACCGAAGCGCAGATCTGTTGGGCAAATTTTTCACCAATAAGGTGCCAAACGCGGCCACGATGCAAAATTACCATAAGAAAGTTATCCGCGAAAACGCACAGGCCCCGGTTTTAATCTCGATAACGTGACCGGAGAAGTTCACGATACCAGGATTGTATTGTTTTCACAATTAGAGAATTTGATTTGGAACACGAGCGTAAGCGAACAGTTCTCACGAAGAGGCGCCCAATTAATTAGCCGTTTAGGAGCGTTAATGAAATGAGCTTTCTTCGTCTTCCCAGCACATGGCGATGGCGGGACGATTCCACGAGACCGCACTGGTCGATGATGCGAAATCTCATCGAGAATGAAAAAATTACACAGTTATAAGCTCGGTTACAATGGCAACGAAATTTTATAATATTCCCATCGGCGACCGGGTTCGATCGCGTATTGGCCATTATTGAGCTCCCGCCCGCCGCCACCGAAGGCGACAGAACCAGTTCCCATATAGCTTTCTCGATCAAGCCAAGAGTCTGAGGACCTTCTTTACTCCGCCGACCTTTATATCGTCGTAATCCTCTCGTCATCATCTATTCGCGCGTACAACCTTACGACATGATAATTAAATTGATTTTTACTCGTTCTTCTCTCTTTTGGTCGTAGATCCGCAACGTTACTATCAAGTCGGCAGCCTCCGATAGTAACAAATGGCGCGAAATCGCATCGTATCGCGACGATAATTGACTGGTGCAGTGGCACTTATCCAAGTTGGAAGATCTGGTCGCGATCGTAATAAAAATCAGTATTATTGCCGCGCAGACGAAACATGGCAATAGTCGAGAAAGTGGAATTTCGCTAATTTGTTGCATTAATTGTAAAAATGTAGAACATTGTGTAAATCTCGCCTATAAGTCCGATGGATCCATTCTCT
Source organism: Pseudococcus viburni (assembly GCA_033439095.1). Taxonomy (NCBI): domain Eukaryota; kingdom Metazoa; phylum Arthropoda; class Insecta; order Hemiptera; family Pseudococcidae; genus Pseudococcus; species Pseudococcus viburni. The sequence continues at coordinate 172,354 of JAVBJF010000406.1, read as the reverse complement.
GCCCCTTTGCCCACCTCCCCCTTGAGATAATATTTTAAGAGAATTTTACTCAAGTTCGATACTCTGCAATTTGACTTATCGAAGCCGGCAACTCGATGTTAAGTGGTTTGTTGCGTGCCGAACATACTGTGTCAATTTAGTGACCAACTGCCCATATAGATGTACCTCGCGAACCATATACGACAATCCACGCGATACCAGTTCGTTTCGAACAGGATATCGTTCCGAGTTCGAGTACAAATCGTAAATTCACCTTGTACGCGGACTCGGCCAATTTCAAATACCCAGAGGGGTTCACGTTTGATATTTGTACTACCTACGGAAAGATTTGCGAATGGTGAAGTCTTATGTGTATGGATATGTTCATTTTCCCGAATCAGCTTTCCCGAAAGGCATTTCCCTGAATGAAAAAATTCTGAAAATTTTTTATCCGGGTGATTTTTTCTCGAAATGCAAACTCGAAAAATTAGGCAATTATTTTTTTATAAAGTGATCTTGAAACATGAGGGAATGTCTGAATTCCAAACGAAGCCCAATTCTGCTCTAGCACTTGGAACAAACCTCAAAATGAAGTGGATTGGTCAAAGGGTATGGAGATGGACGGATAAGGGGTGAATTTGGCCCCCGGTGCTTTTAGGCTCCTAAACATCTCAAGTCATGTATATTGACTAGAAATAATTTTTCACAAAATTTTGGACCCCTACCCACCTCTCTTTCGGAGATATGGCCATTTTATTGCATCATTTTCAAGAATTTTTAATTTCAACGGAAGTGAAGGAAATTTTCTGTTCTTTGGCACAAAGTTACATCTGGTAGAGGTATATTAATGATAATTTTTTCAACAATTTTGGTGCACTCCTTCACGTTTTTTCGGTCATTTGAAGTTTTCAATCGTAAAAAATACCACATAAGCGAAGAGCGACCACCCTGGAAAAACTCCTAAAAAATACGTTTTTTTATGTAGAATTTTACTATGTATTTTGGTTTTGGCGATTTCTTTGAACTAAGGGCCGAAAATCGCGAAAAACCGTACAGAAATGTTGTAATTTTAGCAGATTTTTCAAATTTTGAGCGCTTTATACAGAAAGAAATAACCAAATAAGGAAACCAATTTCATATTCATGTTCAGCAGGTCAAAATACCCCGAAAAATACGTTTTTCGCGATCGTTTTACTCGAAGTCTCGAAATTCACTTTTTTTTCATTAAAAATCAGTGAAAAAGGTGAATTTTGAAATTTTAATCAAAACTATTACGAAAAGGGTGTTTACCGGGGTATTTTGACCTGCTGAACACGAATATGAAATTGGTTTCCTTATTTGGTTATTTCTTTCTGTATAAAGCGCTCAAAATTTGAAAAATCTGCTAAAATTACAACATTTCTGTACGGGTTTTCGCGATTTTCGGCCCTTAGTTCAAAGAAATCGCCAAAACCAAATACATAGTAAAATTCTACATAAAAAAACGTATTTTTTAGGAATTTTTCCAGGGTGGTCGCTCTTCGCTTATATGATATTTTTTACGATTGAAAACTTCAAATGACCGAAACAACGTGAAGGAGTGCACCAAAATTGTTGAAAAAATTATCATGAATACACCTCTACCAGATGTAACTTTGTGCCAAAGAACAGAAAATTTCCTTCACTTCCGTTGAAATTAAAAATTCTTGAAAACGATGCAATAAAATGGTCATAGCTCCGAAAGAGAGGGGGGTAGGGGTCCAAAATTTTGTGAAAAATTATTTCTAGTCAATATACATGACTTGAGGTGTTTAGGAGCCCAAAAGCACCGGGGGCCAAATTCACCCCTTATCCGTCCATACCCTTTGAGCTGATTTGGTTAATTTTAAAATTGAAAATAGGAATTATGAAACAAATGACAGAAAAATAAGCCCCCAGGAAGAACCAGAAGTACCTACAGGCATCCCACACAAAATTTGAAAAAAAAGTAACTTTAGGGACTTCTGATAGTCGAAAAAGTAACCAAAAAAGTTCAAAAAAGTAACCCTTTTTCTTCAATTCATTATTTAGCCCAGAAAATGTAAAAAAATTCAAAAAATATTTATTTGTGTACGTAATACATATATCTAGTATTATAAGGAACACCGAAACTATTTATTCCCATAATGAGCATAACCAAAATAAAAAACTAAAAAAAACTAAAGGGTATAGCCAGATAAGGAGTGGTTTTGGCTCCAGCCCCGATTTTTGATCTAATGCTCCCAGATTGTGTACCTTGATGAAAAAAAATTCTGGAAAAAATTTTGGCCCCCAACCCTCACCCTTTCGGAGCTATGGCCGTTTTATTGCGTCATTTTCAAGAATTTTCAATTCCAATGGAAGTGAATGAAATCTTCTGTTCTTTGGCACAAAGTTACATCTCATAAAGGTCTATTCAAGATAATTTTTTCATCAATTTTGGTGCACTCCTTCATGAGGTTTTAGCCATTTGGAATTTTTAACTGCAAAAAACATCTTAAAAGCAAAGTTCGACTAATTTTTGAAAATATCCTAAAAATGTGTTTTTTGACGTAGATTCACGTCACGTATTCAGTTTTGGCGATTGAGGTGGCGCAAGGGCCAAAAATTACAAAAAACCGTAAAAAATGTTATTTCAGCAGATTTTTCAAATTTTGAGCGTTCTACATGGAAGGAAATGGCCAAATGAAAAAACTAATGTCGGATTCGTGTTAATCAGGTCAAAATACCCCGATAAACACCCTTTTCGCGATCATTTTACTTTAAATGTCGAAATTCACTTGTTTCATTGATTTTTCATGACAATAAAATTGAATTTCGAGATTTAAAGTAAAATGATCGCGAAAAAGGTGTTTATCGGAGTATTTTGACCTGCTGAACACGAATACGGGATTGGTTTTTTCATTTGATCATTTCTTTCCGTATTAAATGCTCAAAATTTGAAAAAAAAACTCCCAAAATAACAACATTTTTTACGGTTTTTCGCAATTTTCGGCCCTTGCTCAACCTCAATCATACCAAGAGGGTTCGTAATACTAAAATGCCACTGGTGTACGAGATTTTTTTCAACTTTTTTTTTTATCCAAAAAATACCAAAAATTAATTTTTTGGTGAAATTTTTGAAAAAAAGTAACTTTTTTTAGATAAAAGTAACAAATAGTAACTTTTGAGTGCAAAAAGTAACAAATAGTGACTTTGCTTGAAAAAAGTAACATGGTTACTATAAAAGTAACCCCGTGGGATGCCTGTACCTACTGACAAAAATTCAAAAATTTTCACGATTAGCTTTTAGGAAGTACTAACCAGTTTTGACATCCCTAAACGGGCAAAAATTAAAAATTTTTGACTCCGATGACTTTTTTCCAATGTTTTAAGTCCAAAAATTCAAATTCAATTTTTTTTGGACCCAAACTGTGAAAGTTCTGTAAGTACAGAAGGAACAAACTGCTTTCATTGGCCTCTCTTTCTGTTCGATCAGCTCTAGCTATGGACAAAAATTTCATGTCAAGATGGCAAAATTTGATTCCAGAAAATAAAATTGGAGAAATTATTTTTTCAAAGTAGCGAAATGAGAAAATTTTCTTGTATTTTGATTTTCAAACGTTTTTCGCAGCTCATTACGCCGAAAAAATGACATAACTGACTTCATCTTAACTCAATAGCACGTGTGGGGTATGCATTTAGGGTAACCATTCGAATTAAAAGCATTTGGATTATTGGATTTGGGGGAAAATTTTGGGGATTTTTTTCATTCAGGGAAATGTCTTTCGGGAAAGTGGATTCAGAAAAATATAAGGACATCTCTATGAATAAATGTACCTCCAGGAATTTGTAAAAACTCTGGATCAGACACCTGACTAACCTACCCTTCTGTTTTTTGCTTTTATAGCGACCGCCAGTACCCAAATACAAATACAGCTACACGGTTCGTGGCGCCGAAGGGGGCCAACATGGTCATCAAGTATACAGAGACGGTTCTTACACCCAAGGAAAATATTTCGTCAAGCTGAACGGAGGCTCGGGACAGAATGTCGAATATTACACGGATCATTTGGGATATCATCCGAAGGTGATTTATATGAACCATTTGTCCACTGGTAGCAGTGGAGCGAGGATATCCTATGGCAGAGCGGCCACTCCGTTTGAGGTATGTACTGTGACGGAAGTTTTCAATTTTGTGAATTTTTTAATATGTAAGTATGTAGTGCCATTTTTCAATCTCCTAAGATGGAAATAAGTGGCAGATTTGGCCAAATTTTTTGTTAAAGCGAGGGAAGACCACAGAAAGGTCAAGTATATTGGAAAAGAGGGTTAATTTAACAGGGAGAATTTTTTTTTTTTAATGCATCAAGTGGGTAATACTTTAAGTAAACATATGTCACGCCTAATCCATGTAATTACCTAATGCATGAAATAGGAAAAAATTTTGCCTATTTCATGAATTTTGCCCAGTTCGTGAAATTCTATTATTTAAATTTTTGATAATTTTTTTTATTCCATAGGAAAAAATTCAAAATATTTCAGCATAGAGAGCAAACTTTCAGCTACATTTCAAAAAAACATTCATCATGTTACTTCCATTAGAAAATTTTTTATACTAATTGGAAAATTTAATAAAAGAAAAATTTTCTTTATAACATGAAAAATTTTCCAAGGAAAGTAACGTAATGAATGTTATTCTGAAATGTAGCTGAGAGCGCTCTCTATGCTGAAATATTTTGAATTTTTTCCAATAGAATACAAAAAATTATCAAAAGGGTTAAATAATAAAATTTCAAGAATTGAACAAAATTCATGAAATTGGTAAAAATTTTGCCTATTTCATGCATTAGGCAATTACATGGATTAGGCGTAACACATACACCTGAATAAAAAATGTGATCGAGGAGGAAAATGAAAATATGTACAATAAATAATGTTTTATAATCTGAGATTAATAAATAAAACAATTCGGCTATTTTTATGAATCACAAAAAAATATTCAACTAAGTATTTGGTCAAAATTCAAACTTTTGGCCAAACTTTTTTCAATGAATAAACCTAAATCGCTCAAACGTTTATTGGTCATCAAAAGTTGGAAAAAATTCGAAAAATCAAAGTTGAAAAAATTGTAAGAAAATTTAAATTTTGAAATTGAAAAAAAAAACTTTAATTTCATTTCAACTTCAGACGAAATTTTTCAACATATTTTAACAAAGGTATGAAATTTAAAAAATCACAGTTGTAAAAAATCTGTGAAAATTCAAACTCGAAAAAAATTTTAATTTTAGTACAATATTAAAAAGAAATTTAAAAAAATTAGGATTGAAAAAATTTGAACTTGAAACAAATTTAAATCAGAATATGAAAGTTTCACTTTCAAATCTTGTTTTGATTCTACTACAACAAATTCTAAACGAGCTTCTACTACAAAATTTTCAAATTTTTTCAGAATTTTTTGAACACATTTTTCAAGTTCTTCAAATTTTGATATAATTTTCGGTAATGTAGTTTCGTTATACAGTTCATTAAAAAAGTTGTCATTTTTCTTGAAATCTTTCATATTTTGAATTAAAGATTTAACGAGAATCAAAATTTGGCTTATTTGTACAAAAAAAAATCGTGATTTACAAATTTTTTATAGTCTCTGGCGTTAAGTTTCTAATTTCCAGTTTCAAGTCTCAAAGTTGAAGGTTGAAGATAGAAGGTTGATGGTTGATAGCTGATGATTGAAGGGATGTCCAGTGTCTAGTGTCTAGTGGCATTTTTTTTTTCAAATAAAAAATTCTAAAATTGTTTGAAAATGACTGGTTGAGCCGAGCTTTTTTTGATATGGGCCTGGCCCTCCCTGGCTCTAAATTGAACTTATAACGTCTCAAAAGTGAGGGGATGACGTAGAAGAATCACAATTTTTCCATCGAAAACAATTTCGAATACACTTTGAGAAATTTAATATATGCATTTGAAAATTCAAAAAAAATTTTAGGCTGAAAATCAAAACAAATCAGAGGATGATTTTGAAAAATATTTCGGCAACTTTAAAAAAATATCAATGTGGAATGAGAATAGATGAAACCAACAAAAAAATAATGGGAAAACAGTTCGTATATCCAAGTTTAAAGAAAGCATAAAATTAATGAGGCCTTTTAATTTCAAGGATATACTCTTGACACAAAGGATTTTTGACGTTTGTAGAAAATTTAAAGGATCCTGTAAGGATTTTAGGATTTTTTTAAATGTTCAAAACATGGTAAAAACAATTGTTTTTTCAATACTTATACTATGAATATTGTAATATTTAAAAAAAAATTGGTTTACAATATTTTTTTTATCCCAGAATTATTTTTAGAGTACATGCATTTCTGCCAATTTTTTTTTTCTTTGGATATCGTGTCATATTGGAAAATAAATGAAAAATAAGAAAAAATGAATAGAAAATGACGTGATGCGCGGTATTATAAGGATTTTATTTAAAAAAATTACAAAATTTTACATCATTTTTGAATGCTTTTCGAAAAATGTAATTCTCCTCAGTTCTAAATTTCATCATTTTTCTCACCTCTTTTCACGTAATGAACTAAAGCTGACGTTAATGAGTTGGTAAAAATTTGAAAATTTAAAAATTTTCTGATTCAAAGTTCAATTTTCCAAAAATTTACGACGAAATACCCATTTTTTAAAGTGGAAAATCACTTAATTAGACTTTACAAGTTATACCCAATTTTCCTGATCAAAAAATAAATTTCATGATTACTGGAAGACCAGAATCGCCTTCTCAATTCACCAATTCAATCCGGCTCAATCCAACCCCTTCAGAAGCTCAACACAAAACTAATTTCTCATTAATTTACAATTTCATATCCTAACTCCATAACGCCTGTCTCACTTCACCATTATTTTCATTTACAGACATCTTCGGGCATAAACACGACGACTGAAACACCGATCAAGTCAGAAAATCAATCTTCGACGTCGACGCAGCAAAACTCCACATCTCACGAGACACTCGCCCCGTCGACAGAGTCCACTTTCCACCACAGTACTGCCACCGTCACTCCATCATCTTACAGCACAGTCGACATGGAACGATACAGAGTAAAATCTATCTCACCATCGACCTCATCGCCAGTCATCTCAGAGGAAGGCCGATCCTCAACATTCGAATACGTCAGCACAACACCCACACCTTCGAATGAAGACGTACTTCGAGACCATGTCTACAATCAACCTCAAACCATCGATACAATCGCTCCCATCTTACTAGCTCACAATCCAACCGTAGACGACACTTATTTACAACCAGAAATCAACGAAATCTCGAATGGTTTCGTCGGAAATATTGTCTCCATGTTACCTGGCATCATTGCCACTCGAACCAAGCTCCTGAAACCGATCATCGTATCGAATTCCAGTAACACCAAACGCGAGATAACTTCGGGTGACAATGTCACCAGAGAAATCGATGCTAGACCTGATCTAGCCGTGGATTCGGCCCAACCAGAAGAATACCACGAATTACCCGACGAACAAGTGATCTCTGCTGGTAACGAGACCGATGCCTTGGACGAAACTCACCCGAAATACTTGGGTGTTTCACCTACAGAAGTGGATATCAAGAAACCTCACGTTGACGTCGTCATCGAACCGCAAATGCTCGAAGAACAGGCTGTGATTACTACAACGGTGGATATTGCTAAATCTCTACCATTGGCTGTGAATTTCGTACCGGAAAACGACAATCATTTGAATGATATTCCCATCAACTATGTGCCTACAGCTCAACCTCATGTGGTCTTGCCACAACACAATGTCTATCTGCAGCCTCCGGTTGCCCAAGTAGCTTTGCATCTTCCGCAGGCTGTTCTGAAACCCGACAATATTCCCCAACCTTATCTTTTACCGAATTCTGAATTCCATTATATTCCTATTCCAGTCCTACAACATCAACCCAATCTGATACCTTTGAATTATGCCAACGATAACAGAACCTCGCCAGATTTGATTGCAGAATCTCTCCAAAACGAAGCCATCCGGCCATCTCCGGAACAACCACACCAAAGAAACGAATATTCGTTCATGAAATCCATCGAAGACTATTCCCCCAACCAATACAACAATAAACCATACGAAAATCAACGCAAACCACACATCAAACCTTATCACATTCAACAACAAATCGACCAACGGCGTCCATCTTTGCCCTACACCACAATAAACCTACCAGCAGCCCAGCTCATTCCTTACGTCAAACATAATTTCCAGCAATCTCCTGGTCACCACTCAGGCCATCTACAAAAACTTCCTCCACCCAGTGCATCGCCTAAAAGCCACACAGTGCTGTACAACACCCTGAAATCATACCCTAAGGAGAAAAGAGCTCCTCAACAGAAAGCCCCCTTCAAACCCAGCCATCCAGTTTGGGATTCGGTTTACCCTCCTTCGCATATGTACTACGTGCCATTGTATGTCTTCGACAGGGCGCCAGGAGAACGCAACCCTAAGGATTCGTTCTCGAGAAAGCATCATCATCTGAGGAGATTATACGTCGAGTATGGAGGCTTCAAACCGCCTCTTGTGCCTTCGACACTGATCGAGACCGAAGAACCGGCTCAAGAAAAACGTGATGTTCCTAAAGAAGCCGGCACCGAGTCGTGAAGAACGCGATGACGGAGAGAGAAAAAAACTTTCATTTTTATGTACTTAATGTAGGTATTTTGTAAATTCTCGAACGTTATGTGTATGACATGTATACCCGCCCTTACCCCACAATTGGAAAAAAATGCAAAACGTAGACTGAGTTGCGTTAATTTTTTTGCAATATTTTGTAAGTTTGTAAATAGTAGTGTAATTAGGGTTAATTTTGTAAGATTTTCAAAGAAATTATGTACCTGAAGAATTAACGGTGCCCCTAGAATAATTGATAGTTGGTATCCCAATGACCCTTAGTCCAAAATTGGACCAAATTTTTTAAATTTCATTTTTTTATAGTCGAAATAAATTTTTCTGAAGTCGATTGGCCAAAAATATGAGATTCAGACTGGAGAAGATATCGAGAAAATCATACCTACGATTTTAATTTTTCCTCCAAGTTTTTTAAATTTTACGAAACAATTTCTCAATATTTTTTTCTGGCCAAAAACATGATATTAAAACCTACCTAAATCATTCTGAAGTAGTTTTTTTCTTTTTGTGGATTATTTTGTAAATGTGATTTTATAATTCAGACAAAATTCGTCTGAAAATCATAAGTTCAGTCAATTGCATTCGGCTAGATCCTTCGTGTTCTCCAGTTCCAACAAAGATTTTTCGAGTTTTTCTTGTGGCAAAAGTAAGAAATCTGGAAATATTTCTACCTCGTTATAAGAGATCCAAAAAAATAAAAGGAGTGCTACAAATTCAAAAAAAAAAGATTACATCGTATGATTCATCATTTGTAGTGTTTTATGAAATTTTGGCTCATAGGTTCAATTTACCACTCATTTTTTCCATGGGACCCTACCTCAGCCTCCAACTCCAAAATTTCCTTTGAAATTTGAAAAAAAATTAAGTAAAGGTTTCAAAAAAATTATTTATAGCTTAAGGTTAAAATTACGCTATTTTTATGAAAATCTCCTACACTTTCCTCAATTTTGACTGAACGAATTTAAAAAAATCATCAATCGAAAAAAAAGGATCTGGCACATTTATGAAGCTAAAAATTAATGAAAATTCATAAAAAAAAAACAAACAAATATCAGCTTGTTTTAGGACACTCTTGGCGCCAAAAAAAAAGACTTAAGCAAACTAATAAAATCTGTCTAATCATTTTAAATCTCAAACCATGCTTGTTGGGTGTCGATTTCTTGATAATTTTGGCTATAGAAATAAAATCCGGAGCTATTTTCCTCATTTTGGTGTCCTATTCTTTCATAATCCTCACCAGCTATCATCGTCATCGTATCGATCAAAAATGAACGAAAATCTTCAAAACGAACGAATCTGGTTGAGAAATATTGAATCGAAATTCCAATCAGAATTAGAAGTCTGGGATATTTATTAATCGACAATTTACTCCCTCCTCCTCTTCATCTCAGTCAGCAAAAATTACGTACACAATACAATATGATATTGATAATTTTGACTATCGTGATAGAATTTATAATTAGAGGTGTTTTCTTCATTCAACACTTCTATTCGCAACTCCTCTCCCAGTATCAAAAATACCTAGAAGAAAACTGTTATAACAACGAATGATTTTTGTTCCGAGAGAGTTGAATCAAAATTCAATAAAGATCACGAAATTGAAATATTTTGGAAGAATTAATTGCAAAAAATGGCAGTCAATGTCCAATTGCCCACCATATTCAAAACATCACAAATGGAATTCAATTTTCATTGATTTAAAAAACAAAAATATTACTCTCTCATTCTGAATCAGTGAAAAATCACTGATAAATAGTCAGAATTGCAGCACAGGAAAAATCAGCGAAATTCACTGATTCGCTGATTTTTCAAAGATTTTTGCTGATTTTTCAGCGGATTTCATAAATTTCACTGATTTTTCAGTGAATTTTCACTGATTTTTAAAGATTTTTCTCACTGATTTGTTTTCAGTAAAAAAATCACCAATTTTCTCCTGTGCTGCAATTCTGACTGTTTCTCAGTGCTCTCTCATTCCGAATCAGTGAAAAATCAGTGAATTTCACAGTGAATTTCACTGATTTTTCCTGTGATGCAATTTTCCATTTTTCACTGATTATTCAAAGAATTTTACAGATTTTTCAGTGAACTTCATAAATATCACTGAGTTTTCAGTGAATTTTCGCTTATTTTCAGGGATTTTCGTTCACTGACTTGCTTTTAGTGAAAAAATTTTCACTGATTTATTACTGTGCTACAATTCTGACTGTTTTTCAGTGATTTGTGATGAATTTTACTGACTTAGAAATGAGAGAGTGATTTTCGATAATTTTCACTAATTTATAATTGAGACAGTACCAGGCGATCGAAGACAACGATTTTACGAAAAATGCAGTTTTTGCAAAAAAATCGACTTTTTTACGTTTTCCCCTCATTTTTCAAAATCAATTGTAAATTAATTAAATTATATGGTTTTTGAATTTGACAAATTTTTCAATCGTTGGGAATGTTGCTAAATAGCTGTCGGAATTTTGAAAATAGTTTCCGATTGCAAATTGAGAATATTTCATCGAATCCCATAAATTATTAAAATATTGATCCTTGGGTAAAATCCTTGAAATTGGGAAATTTTACTAAATTTATATCATTCCAGCTCATTTTTTTCTAAATATTTTCAATTTTTAGCAAAATTTATTATTTTTTCAAAGTTTTCTGAATTTTCCAGACATTTGGTATTTTTTATTGAGGTGATTAATTATTCTTCGTCTATTTTGGGGTATTAATTTATAATGTTTACGTTTTTTAGGAGCCCATTTTCATATTTAGGTGATCCTTTGAAAAATGCAATCACGATGAAAATCCATCATTTATACTCCTCTCCTGATCAACATTACCATCGGCTACCATATTTATCGATCAACACCCCCCCCCCACCATTTTACATTCAGAGTGATCAAAATTGGCCATATATTCGAATTTATTCATGTTGGGTGTCAATTTCACAAAATTTAAGATTAGGCAATAAAATCGAAATTCAAGTAATTTTAAAAATTAAAATATTCCATTTCGAAAAATCATCCATCCAACTCGGAAAAATACCAATTTACACGACCAAAATTCAAATTTGAGTATATTTTTCAAATTTGAAGATCTTGGTGTCTATTTCTCATTCTGGTTCAATTTTCATCCAAAATCGTCTCAAAAACAGCAAATCTAATTCCTCGTTTCCCACCAATTATGTACCACGACCAAAATTCAAATTTAAGGTAATTTTTGAAATTTGAACATCTTGGCGTCTCCGTCTCACATTCCAGCATTCTCCAACTCGTAATTTCCCTTTCATTAATCCTAGGATTATTACGGTTGAAAAAAATCAACCGCAACGCCATAACCGCGTATTAAATACCGTACACAACACCTCTTCTTCTCCAAATCCACCAGAGATGTTTTCCTTTTCACGTGCGAGGTGGTCAGCAAAGATATATTATTATAGTAAGAATTACAGCACCTCGTTAACGGTAAATTACATCAGGTACATCAGCGTTAAATGCGATTACACGAGACGATCCCGTCCACTATGAATTAATGTTTAATTACTTCATAATGACCGGACCATACACAATCGAACATTGTATTCTCACGTATAAAAGAAATTTCTTTCATCGGCGAGTATGTGTTGTCGCCGCCTAATCATCATCATCATCATTGCTGTCATCACATCGAACATTTCAAATCGTAACGTATATTTGCATTTTTCTTTCAATGCAACAATCGAGCTGATTATCTAGAAAAGAATTCTCTCGGGAATTTGACCCTTCCATCATTATTCTTATCACATTGTACATTCTCTTTGCTAATTTTCTTTCATAGTCATTATTAAAAATTCCCTGAATAATTTATTTTCTGTATATATGAAGGTATTGTTTACTTTTTTTTCTTTTTATAGAATTCGATTTTTTTTCTGTAATAAGATGAAGGGATTCTTTACTTTTTCTTAATAGATGTTTAATTATAGAATAAAAATTCAATATTTTATGGTGTTATTATTACATATGTACTGGTAATTGTAAGTGATATTGGTACGTGAGTGTAATTTTTTTATACATATTTTTTAATTTGTATTTTGTATTTTGTCGTGTATTTAATTTACTCTGTAGTATAAATTTTATAATATGCATTTATGTGTTACGTGTTATAAATATATTTTATGGATATTACGTAGCTCCTCTGGAAAATACTCGGAGGAGAATTAAAAACGAATAAATTTGCTATTTTTTTTATCGATTTTACTCCGATCAGCTGACTGGTTACCTCATCGAGTCGTAATGTTTTGTATGATGACGACCTATCAGGTAAGTGAAGTACCCACATAGATGGGAATTTTGCGACGATACGAAAAATATATTCATTGATGAATTGAACCTTAACGGTACCCGTTTGCCGAACGACCTTTACAATGCACACGAACACCTTGACTTATCTCGAAGCGGGTGCGCGGGCTGCTCGGTGCGCTTTTTACTTCCCAAAACAGCCGCCGGGTGCGAATAACAAATAGAAAGTGAAACTCGTTCGAACTGATAAAAAATTTTTATTATACGCGCGGCTGCTCATTATTTATTCATAGGAGATCGCTTCTCAGGCGGAGTCATTCATCAAAATTACCAACTTCGTGAAAGTGGTCTCACTCGTTTGGCTAATACCGAACCGAACAGACACAGGTACCTAGACCTTATGTACAGACTCTTTTCTAATACGACCACTACATCGATGTACCTGAGTAAGATCTGTTTGCAAGTACCGGATCGAAGGTGGGACAGGTACTGGATTATAAGTACTTGTACAGAGGCTTAGGTACGTGTAAATGGATTTAACTGCAATTACACCTGGTTTGTATTGAACTTGGGCACTTGAGAAGTAACCCCTTTTTTGGAAACTGTAAATTCGAGATATTTGAATTTTACGTCGATTGGCTGATTTAAAAATTGTACAAGAGATTTTTGATCCAAAGTATGGGCACGAATCAGAAAAATCGAGTTTCTCGAAATCTAGATAATAGCCCAATGCATTTAGACATCAGTAGGAAAAAATTTCCATCCAAGGGTTTTTTGGTCTAAATGATTCAAGACTCTACGTACCTATACCAAATAATAAATGGTAAGACTTCCTGGCCCCAAAGGATGCCGGAAACCTCTGAGGAGGGGACTGACCCCCCAAAATGGGTTTTACGCTTATAACTCGACAAAAGCGCCATTTTTTCAAAAAATAGTTATGTACAATACAATAGGGTGGAGTGAAAAAAAAACATATCTTGGATTTCGACCAAATTTGGTGGGGTGGTTTACTTTGAGTGGAAGACTACCGAAAAAAAAATTGAGCCCCCCAGGTGTAAAGGGAGGGGAGCAGGGGTGCTCAAAGTGCACCTCCTTTTGAAAAAAACGCAGTTTTTTGTGTTTTTTAGAAAATCAAAATCGTGCGAGAAGCCATCACAGCACTCAAAAGTTGAGATTTGAGTTTCTACAACTCCCTGAATCATCGCCGTCCTCCTCTGATCAAAATTCAGACTGCTACCAGGGGGTCCAAAAGTTGCAGATTGCAATATTTCAATAATATGAATTTTTCACTCAGCTGGAATGATTTTTTTCATCAAGTAATTGAGCAAAAATTTTTTTTTCGATCACTGAAAGTAAATTTTGAAAAAAAATTATGAAAATTTTATGCACCAGTGCAGCCAACAGCGAATCGTAAAATTTCAAAATACAGAATTTATGCCAACTTTGAATTGATTACTTTTTCGCTTGAAAATATTATGAATTTTTTTCACTCACTAGAAGTAAATTTCGGAAATTTTTCGGAAAATTTTGTATATCAGTGTAGCCAGTTATAAATTCTACACTATGCAATTTACGTTAATTTCGAATTAATTTTTTTATTGTTTGAAAAATTCACAATAATTTTGTTTTCAGTCATCAGAAATGAAAATTTAAAAATTATTTTTTGAAAATTTTTACGTCAGTGCAGCCAGTAGCTAATTGCGATATTCTACCTAATATTGCGAACTTTTAGAAGAACGCGAAGGATTCATTGCAAATAAATTGAAAAACCAAACCATTTTGAAAAAATTCGAAACAAAAAAGGATTATCCTGTTTAAGATTTTCATCATTTTTTTTTTAAACTTTGGTACCTAGCTGTTCGCGTTCCTCTCCGCATACAAGTTGAGAGGTATGTACTTAAGTTGAATCGATTGTGTATTTATTAATATTTCGCCAAAAACGTATTTGTCTTCAAATTTTCGAAAAAATTATCTTGTATTTATTTTTATGCCTGCGAGAATATACCAGTTCTGTTTTTTTTTTCAATTTTCTAGCGTTCTCTTATGGAGCTGACAGCCTACCAGCTTGGCTTCTCAACAATGGCTTCAAAATCAAAACACACTTCTATTGATCTGATTGAAAACAAAAATAATACTGTGAATTTTTCAAAAGATAAAAAAATTAATTCGAGATAAACGCAAACCCCATAGAGACTGCAATGTAACGCTGGTTTGCCTATCCCCCAGCGCCGTAAGCTAGTGGAGCAGCGGACAACGAACCAATAAAATTACGAGCTTCGTGCTCTAAATGACGTCAGATAGACTCGAAGCAATGCCAGTTGTTTTCTTGCCGGCTGCTCCACTGGCTTACGGCGCTGGGGGATAGGCAAACCAGCGTTACATTGCAGTCTCTATAGAGTAGAATTTACAACTGGCTACACTGATATACAAAATTTTCCGAAAAATTTCCGAAATTCACTTCTAGTGAGTGAAAAAAATTCATAATATTTTCAAGCGAAAAAGTAATCAATTCAAAGTTGGCATAAATTCTGTATTTTGGAATTTTACGATTCGCTGTTGGCTGCACTGGTGCATAAAATTTTCATAATTTTTTTTCAAAATTTACTTTCAGTGATCGAAAAAAAAATTTTTGCTCAATTACTTGATGAAAAAAATCATTCCAGCTTAGTGAAAAATTCATATTATTGAAATATTGCAATCTGCAACTTTTGGACCCCCTGGTAGCAGTCTGAATTTTGATCGGAGGAGGACGGCGATGATTCAGGGAGTTGTAGAAACTCAAATCGCAACTTTTGAGTGCTGTGACGGCATCTCGCACGATTTTGATTTTCTAAAAAACACAAAAAACTGCGTTTTTTTCAAAAGGAGGTGCACTTTGAGCACCCCCTTGCTCCCCTCCCCTTTCACCTGGGGGGCTCGAATTTTTTTGGGTAGTCTTCCACTCAAAGTAAACCTCCCCACCAAATTTGGTCGAAATCCAAGATTTTTTTTTCTTCACTCCACCCTAATGTACAATGTTAATTTACGTTGAATTTTCTACAAAATAGCTCTCTTGACTTTTTTGTGAGAAACGCAAACTAAGGCCACAAACGTCCCTGTAAAAAAACCCACAGGAAAACAGTCGTAGTGACATGGCGACTTTAAAATTGCGTCTAAACCATACAAATAAAGATAGGACTTTCTGGGTCTCGGCATTTGATTCCTAGCAGTAGATATTTGGAGTCGGAAATTCTATTTTTCATTTTTTTTCGCGTCTGCGGGAGGGGGGGCGAAGGTGATTACAAGTGTGACTGAAAAAAAAGAAGATAATTCAAAAAGCGATTTCATTACACTTTGTTTGAACTGATGTTTTTCAAAAATCTAAAATCAATGAATGTTGTTTACAGGTAGGTAAGTTTTCTATCATCCATACTTATTTTTTGAAAAGTGGAGTTCTGAATTATTTCACTCATATTTTATTTTTAGTACCTACTTCAATTTCAGTAATTTCAGCCCTCCAGTACTTAGTAAAATTGTGATTTTTATCCATTTTTCATAATGAATATTTTTGGTACTTTAATGTTGATAATTTCAGCTCACTGGTATATATTTTGTAAAACTATGATTTTTATATATTTTTCTTACGTATTATACAATATTAACAGATTTATGTTTTACATGGTCAGTTGTTTTTTTTTTTCAGAGTAACAAAAAAAACTCACAAGGGAGCTACCCGAGGTCGGACACCCGGAATGAAAAAAAAATTCACAGGCTTGTAGAGCATCACCAAAAACTTCCACAGGCAAAATTTCAGCCCCTAAAGTTGATATAGGGGGAAGCTATGGGGGTTTGAATTTCGAAAAATCGACTAATACACCGAAAAATTACAAAAATCTAAATATCTAACTCGCGTTGTTATGGCGTTTAGGAAATGGATTTTATACCAGGAAGGCCATCTGAAGATGGGATAGTCACCTAGGTTCGCGAGTAACATCGGGGGGGGGGGGAGATTTTCACTCATACCTTTTATGCGCGATGTAGAAAAATTGTAATAACGACCAATGTATGAGTGAAAATCCCCCCCCCCGATGTTACACGCGAACCTAGGCGACTATCCCATCTTCATATGGCCTATACCGAGGGTAGTTCGTGGTATGAAATCCGTCTCCTAAACACCATAAGAACGCGAGTTATTTAAATTATTGTAATTTTTCGGTGTTTTACGCAATTTCTCGAAATTCAAACTTCCATAGCCGCCGCCCCCCTCATATCAACTTTAGGGGCTGAAATTTTGGCTATGGAAGTTTTTGGTGATGCTCTAAAAGTCTGTGAAAATTTTTTTTCATTCCACATGTCCGACCTTGGGTAGCTCCCTTGTCAGCATAATTCCTATGTTCACGTGGTCAGTTGATTTTTTTTTTACAGTAACCAAAAAAAAATTAGTTTCATTTATTACTTTAATCTAGATTTTTAGCATTATTTAGCTCAATCTTTTGCACTCAAGTCCACAAAAAAATCATGCTGTTTATGGGAAAAGTCAGTTTTGAACATAGACTAGTAAAAATTGAAAAAAGTTTGCCATAACGAATTTAGTAAATTTTTTTGGTTTTCTTGCATCATATTTAAATTAAAACAATTTATCCATATTCTAATTTTTAAAAAATCAATTATTATAATACAATAAATTTTAAGATGGCAACACTAACTTTGTAGTTCTGTTCTGGGATCGAAGACAGAAAATATGATCCCCCCTCTCCTTCAGCAAAATGAAGAGGAAAAAAACAACATACTTTTCCTTTTACAATCCCATCAAAAAGGAACATTTACAAAAAATAAATTTGTACCGAACTTATTTTTCGGTAAATGTGAAACAATTTTAAGTCGCTCAAAAAAAGCTACCTAAATTAAAATAAAAATGATGGGTACCGATACCGAATGAGATATTTTTTAACAAATCTCAGTTGAACAAAATCTGAATATTAACACCGAACTTCTGGAAAAAAAACCATTTCTTTAGGTATTAACTAAAAACGTTAGATACCATTACTGGACATATAAGGTAAGTTTTTCATCATCTATACTTATTTTTTAAAAAGTATAACGTTGAATTTTTTCAAATTTACTCGTATGTATTGTGATTTTAGTAATCAATTACAGTAATTCCAGTCCTCCAGTACATGATAAATTTGTGATTAATATTCATTTTTCGTAATAAGTATATGTAAGTTTTTGGCACTTTAATGTTAATAACTTCAGCTTTCTGGTATTTTGTAAAATTGAGATTTTTGTCAGTTTTCTTACGTATGATACGATATTAACAGATTTATATTTCACATAATTTAAATTCTTGTACCAATTATATGTTTTACATGGCTAGTTGGTTTTTTTTCACAGCAACAAAACAAAATTAGCATAATTTCTTATCATAGTTTATTATTTAGATTCACATGGTCAGTTGTTCTTTTTTCAGTAACCAAAAAAATTTAGCACAATTTCTTACCATAATTTATTTAGATTTTTAGCATTATTTAGCACAATTTTTAGTACTCAAGTCCGCAGAAAAAAATCATGCTGTTGGCGGAAACAGTCACTTTTGAACATAGACTATTAAAAAAAGTTTGGCATACCCGAATTTAGCATACTTTTCAGGTTTTCTGCCATAATTAAGCATGGGTTTCCTGGTTTTTTCTTCAATCTAGCACCAACAAACAGTTCTGTTCTGGGATCAAAAATAGACTTATGATTCCCCCCCCCCTCTGCTTCTTCATTATTATGAAGAGAAAAAAAGTTTGGGAAAACCCAGGGATGATTTGTGAGATTGATAAAATCTACTACTGAATTAGTAAAATTTACCGAAGTTTTGGTAGTTTTTCAACTGATTCAAAAGTATTTTTTTTTTTTACTGGATGAACCAGTGAAAAATTACTGAAGTTTCGGTAGTTTTTCTACTGATTCAGAGATAATTTCTTTCTTTTACTGAATGAATCAGTGAGGTTATACTGATTCGGCAGTAAATCAATTTTGTAGATTTCAATCAGTCATTTTCAACTGCAAACCAGTGAAAATTGACTGAACAACATTTACAGTGGAAAAAACACCAGTTGAATCCGTTAAATGAAAAAAAAAATTACTGAAATTTTGGTAGTTTTTTAACTGATTCGAAAGTAATTTTTTTTACTGAATTAATCAGGGAAATTATATTTTTTTTCAGTGAATTTGGTATTAACGTGATTCTGACCATTTCATTTAGTCATTTTCGCTCAATTTTGACTTTAAACCAATGAAAATTAACCGATTCAAATTAAGAGAGTATGATACAAAAAACTGTCGTATAGAAATCCCCTTCCATTATTTCGCGATTGACCTAAAATTTAAAAAAAATTTGAGAAAATTTTTAGGTACTCTTCTACTTTTGGCCTTAAAATCTGTAATTTTTCTAAACAAGTTGATAAATTGAAAAAATTTCTTTGCAAATAATATCTGTGTGTCTGTATGTTTTTATTATCTACTCAAAAATAGCATAACTTTTCGAAAAAAAAAATCATCACTTTCACTACTGGTTCATGGGTGCAATACAAGATTCGTGATACGGTCAGGCACCAGGGACTGATGAACAATGAGAAAACTACGATATGTCGTATAAATTGTATAACTTAATTCGTACAAGGCGCAATGCTTCACTCAAAGCGGTACATGTTTCATCTACAAAAAGCATAAGTCACAAGAAAGAATAGCTCAGAGCTGCTCAGGAGAGAAACAGAGAAATTTTTCATAAAAGCCGAAGCTTAAGAAAACATTTGATCTATTCAAAATGCCAGAGAAACTTTACACTCAGTGGCGTAGCCAGAAATTTCTCATGCAGGGGGTCCGAAATTTCATAATTTTTGAGAAATTTTGAGTTCAACCCTCTCCCCCACACTTAATTTAAACTTTGTAAGTTCTAATGTGATTTGCATAGTATGTTTAAGGAAAAAAACTAATGAAAATGTAATTTTGGAACAAACAACTTCCATACTAATTATTTTGATCTTAAAAACCCCCAACAAATACCCAACAAATCCAAGTATTGGCGCCAGAAGCTTTTTTTGAGAGGGTGCAAAATGGGTATGGAGATTTGAAATATCAGAAGGGAGTCATTTTTTTGCACAGTTGGTTCAAATAGTTCATATAATTGTGATTACGTTCATGCCCGAGCGAAGCTTTGAAAAAATTTGATTTTTAATACTCCAAGAGAGTATTTTTTTTCACTAAGTTCCTGATGCCAGGGGGGGAGACCCCTGAAACCCCCCATGGCTACGTCTCTGTTTACACTCATTTTCTAACACCATTCCGGATCAAAATACACATTTTTCAAATAAAATATGTTTTTTTGTAAATCCTCAGATATGTGACCCGTGCAGGGAAAAGGTACCTAAAGTCGGATTTTTCAAAAATGAGTTTTTTAACTTAAATGATAGGGGAGACTATGCGGAACATTTTAAAACCTGGATGAGCATCCTAAGTCAATTTTTCGGTGAGATAGAGACATTTGAAAATTAGAAAAAATCATGACTTTCAAAAAAAAAATAATCGAAAAAACACGTTTAAAGCTGCGTAGAGGTCTGAACTACCTAAAAAAGCGAAAAAAAAATTTTTGAAAAAAATTGCCCATTTTTCATATTTTTGTCTCTAACTCAAAATTATGTTTTCCGACTTTAGGTACCCTGTCCCTGCACGGGTCACATATGCAAATTTACTCATTTCATAAATTAATAACCCCTTAAACATAGGTGGAGATGTACCGTAACTGGGGGGGGGCTTGAGTCGCAGTTTAAAAAAAATATAATTTTCGACCCCCTCAAAAAATTTTCTATCCTTATCACTACGAGATTTTCACTTGACATTTTTTCAATGTGAAGAATCAAAGGAAGGAAAGAGGGTTCATACCATCATTTTGAGGATGAATTGAGTAAAATTAAAATTATCGACTCCCATGCGAAGCTTGGGCAAAAATTTTTGAAGAAAACGAAATCCAAAATTTGAATTTATTCGTTTTTTTCTTTACTTAAATCAAATTTTACAATTAAAACGGAGGCGAAATCTTCAACCTTCCATTCTTAAATAATTTTATAATATGCTCGAGCAAAGCGAGGGCTAAAATTTGAAAAATCTATGATTTTCAGATAGAAATTAATTCGTTTTTTAATCGTTTGTTGTTTGAAAAAATTCCATTTCTTTGGTGTAGAAATTTGGCGATTTTTAAAGGTTTTTTTAAACGAAATTTCGTATTTTTTTGGTAAATGGTAAAAAAAGATTTACAGAATTTTTGAAAAAATTTCTGTTTTAACAATCGATAATTGTGCATCGTTTTTGATTGATTATTTGTAGGGCTCAGATTTTCATGCAATTGCATGTTTCGCTACATGAAGGATGATTGCGCTTATCGATCGGATTTTTGCGATTCATGATTAAGTCAAATGAGCCCTATTTGTTTTTGCCAGGAACTAGGAGTCAGCCAAAAAGTTGACTCCTGACTCCACCTTAACTCCGGAGTCGAACTCACACCTTGACTCCAGACTCCACTGTGATTTTGGAGTCATTCTATGACCTTGACTCTTGACTCCGGAGTCAAGCCGGACTCTGGAGTCAATTTGAAGTCATTTTGATACCGATTTTGGACCAGGAAATAGAAATCAGCCGAAAAGTTGACTTCTGACTACACCTAACTCCCAGAGTCAAGGGGAAAAGTTGACTCTTGACTCCACCTTGACTCCGGAGTCACTTTCAGACCTCGACTCCTGACTGGCTTGACGCAGAAATAAACGCTTTTTAGTTTTACAATGATACTATATAGTGCCGGACTTTGTTGCCGGACTTTGTAAGTAATTTTATTCATTAGCTTTTAATTCATTTGGGTCCATTGAAAAATGATATTCTTATCAAACCTGTCAAGAAACCCCTATCAAAATATGATTTTACGCCAAAGAAAAACTCAGCCGATAAAGACACGCAAAACGTGCGTGGCCCGATTCCTTTCCCCCACATAAACAATCCTGCACCGCCAATTACAGATATATAAGTTAAAATAATTACGATACTCATTATAGTCCTTCATTATTTAAATGATATCATGGAGAGGTATGTCATGAACCTCTTCGGATATCTTCGACTTGTTTAGAAAACGTTGCTTAGTTTTTTGTATTTATTCACTTAAGTATAATATCTAAACCAGGGATCCGGAGGGAGAGGGTCTGGTCCCTCCGGCTCCGAAAATTTTTAAAAAGTGCCTCCGGCTCCGGCTCCATTATTTTTGTAAAAGTACCTCCGGCTAGTGATGGCACAGAGAATATTCTCAGTGAGAATATGCGCGCATATTCTCAAGCAAAATTTTCAACATAGAATGTCATTTTAAAGAAAGAAAAGTTCGCCATTTCGTTTTTGGCGTTTATATCTTGAGCAAATCATTCAAAATATCTTGAAAATGGACTAAAATGTAGGCTAATTCTTTGTGCACATTCCCTGTCAATTAGGGGGGGGGGGGGGCTGTTGCCCTTTTTGTAAAAAAAAAAACTCAGTTTTGGGGGTCCGAAAAAAGTGGATACAAATTTGGTACCCCAGTTTTTTTTCTAAACACAAATAATCGCCTTCAAATTGTTGGATAATTTATTTATTTCTATTTTTTAACGAAAGTGAGATTAAATCGCACTATTTTATGCAAATTTAGGTGTAAGAACATTATAAAAAAGTACGCGATTGAACACAAAAAAATCACATTTTCAAAGAAAAAAATGAACGAACTCAATCACAATTTAATTCGAAAATTTTTTCCTCGCCAATTATGAATTTTTGCTATAATCGCACCCGTAAAAATTAATTTTACAGTTCACACATACTGATTGAGCTCAATTTTCATTGTGGTGCCAAATTACCCACATTTCCGTTCATCATTTTGGCACGAAATGAAACTAAATAAATGTATATTTTATGTGCATATTTCGAATCATTAGCAAGCACTTAATTATTTTCTTCATCAAAAAGACCATTTTAGTAACGTGAAAAGCGCAGAAAATTCGTCACATATTGATAGTTTATCCCTTCATCCCTTGAGAATTAGGTGGTTGCGGTTTTTTTTTTGAGTGAAACATAATCACGAAAATGATTTGGGGGCTAATTCAATATTTGGGGCGCTCAAGCCCCCCTATCTCCGCCTATGCCCTTAAATCTGGCAATCGGTCAAAGCAAAATATCAAAAATGAGAATCTACACTTACGACACCAATTCACACATCAACATCATGTATTCAAATGTGTTTCATTTCGAGTTTCGTGATATTTCGTAAAAAAATAATACAGCCTTCTCAAAGTTCTCCAAAATCTCGTATTTTTCCCTCTTTTTCCACAAAATCTTCATTCTGCTCCTTCAAAACGACTTCTATACTGCCACTTGATCAATGATCAACCACAGTTTTCCTCCCAGACCACGGTCGACAATGCAACCGCAGAATTATTCACACCACGTAATATTTTCACCGTTCGTTGGACATCTGATCTGACATCACTCGCACCGCTTCGCGAACAAAATGCAGTACGAATGAACCATACGACGCAGCCACGATGACAAAGTTGAAAATAAGACGTTTCGTCTTCGCAGCCAGCTCCAAAGAGCTATCAGACATCTCATTACAATTTATAAAAACCAAGCCGCATCTTACACTTATCAGCCCATTATCACCATGAGGCCATCAGTCGGCTCCGCAACGGTTATTTTTTGACGACATCGTTACCGACAAACGCCTGTAAATTCTCGCCAAATGTATTTCTGCAATAAATTGCAACGGCGGCGATCGATTAAAATTTATTCGCGAGCTCGCGCGATAACGTAAATAGAAACACATAAATCTTCGTCTCTTTTCACATTTCTTCTTTCCATTATAATAATACACGAGACGGTCTAAACTCGGTGATATAACTGGTTTACGTCCTTGATCTTGTATCAAAACATCAACCGGCATCTAGTTCGTTCCGAGTCGCATCTCTGTATCTCTTTCGATCCGACTTCCTTTCTCTCTCCATCTCGCATCGTGGCTGTATTTCGATACGATTTTCTAATATGTTGATAATGACAACTGCACACCGACCTTCGTCCGATATCAGCACTTTCTTTTCTTTAGTCGCGTTACGCCGATCTCGATCATCTGCTCGGATACGTTTTTGACCTTAATTAGCTCCGCCACTTCGAGTTGACAATGTAAAAGGGCACACGTTGAAAAAAATGTAATATCGGAAAATAATTTCTTATTATCATTTTCTCGGATGAAAAAAGAAAAGCATAATCCGAATCGACCATCGAATCAACGTAATATGCCAGCGTGATCAAGTTCATGTTCCAGGGCAAGGTACTTATTGTGTTGTAATGACTTTAATCGAACCGCGACGTAATATAATGGCACCGCTTTTCCTTTCCTTATTTCTTTTTTTTTTTTCAAATTCACTCTCATTGGATCGGTAATGCTGAGACCGAATTCCACAACGAGATGTGAAATATGTAGCTAGGTAAATGAAAATCGTATGTAGATACAATACACCACATGATGAATATAGATCCCTAGGCCAAGGATACGCGGGTGCTGAGAAGAAAAAGAAACTGTAGCTTTCACAAGAATATAAGTACCCATATCGCGACGACCTTGGCAAGGTCATGGTACTTCCCAGAAATTCGTATGTTCCCATCGTGTAGTCTTCCTTATGGCATTATGTCGAAAATAATATTCTCGGATGAATCAGCATTCACGGTTCGATATTATCAATTTTATTCGCTTGTTTTACATATCTATGTACATTGTATCATTTTACGAAAGATTACGACAATTTGCTCGATTGTGTGTAACTGGCCAAAGGTCAGAGGTTGAAATTCGGGGGAGATTTCCATAAATTGAATCGACCGTCTGCGTAGGTTCTAGGAGAAGATCTCCGAAAATTAAACAAATGTTGGAAAAAATAGGCGGATAGAAAAACTCCTGGGCGCTGGCAAATTTTTTTTCGGAGATTTTCCACAAAAAAAACCAGTTAATTGTCTAAGAGTTCAATTTAAGCTAAAGGGATCTAGTGGTGCTTAAAATGAAAAAATAGTTAAAAATTCATAAAAAATTATTTTAAAAAGAGGAAAAATTAAAAAATCGTTGGTTGGGTTACTCGATTAAAATATCTCAAATTATTCTAATACGAAGAAATATTGAAGGATGTGAAAAATAATAACTAAAATAACTTTCAAAATGTGTAAAATAATGGGCAAATTATTCACATTGGGAAAAAAACGTTTTAAATAGCTATGACTTTTTTTTTAAATGGGTAGGTACCCTATTGACAAAGAAAAACGCTAAATGCTGTAAAAAAAAAAAAAAAAACTGTTTACAGTCGTTTTTCTGAGATTATGGCAGCATTAAGCTATGGAAATAAGAAATAAGAATTGAGAAATATAAGAAAACATAAGAATTTTTTAACCAATAGGAATAGCGACTTTGTGAGAAATATTTGGCTCATTTCTTAATTCTTATTTCTTATTTCCGATGTTTGTGAACAGCCCCTATAGCGCAGCGCCAACGCTGTTTACCAAAATCCGTCAGAGGCTCTTAACCCTTTTTGGTAGATTTCACTTTTATCTGTGATTTTTTTTCCGTTTCATCTGTGACTATATGTTAAGTTCGTGATTCTGAATCTTTTCGTTCCTTAGTTTTTAATCTATGACTTTTGTATAACGTACTCGATAAGTTGTGCACTGGAAGTTGACAAAGTGTTCGTTAATTTGTAAAGTCTGATGTTCGTTCTCGTTAATTATTATAGTCGTTAATTAAAGTTATTTGTGGTAATTGTTGGGAAATTAAATTCGTTCTTGATCGGTTCTGTGTCTGTTATTGTCTCGGTTATTATTCTTCCAGTTCTGCCATCGATCTTATACATATGGATACGTAGCGGGTCTATCAAGTATTAAGGCAATGCCCACTTTGAAATTACCCACTTTTGCATTCTGCGCTTCTGATCTGCTCATGTTTTGAAACGCGGGTAAACAATAGATTCAAACTTTAGTGGTTGCAATTTTAATAAATTTTAGTTAATTTTTGATTTAAACAATTGTTATTATTGTTATCAAACATAATTATATAATAAACGAATTGTGATATTTAGTTGTATTTCGTCAACTGTATATTTTAAAAATTTGTATTTAAAAATAAGGTAAATGTTAAATTAATATTAAATTTTTCCAGATTTTCGTCAAAAAACCATTCATGTACATGAATTAAATAGGTATAATAAGTACTTAATTCTAATTTTTTATATTTATTACCACAGATTGTATCTCTGAAATTTTTTTTCAATAAATGGAAAATTCGATGAAAAAATGTGCATATTATTCCTATCCTTGCCTGTTATGTGCTTTGATTATATAAATTACATGGATTGCCAGTCCATTAGTTAAAAAAAAGTGTTTTTTGAAGCGGAAAAAAGAAAAGATCGAAACGTAGTGCGCATGCTTGAAAATCATTAAAAATTTGTTTATTTTGACACAAAATTTTCTTCATTTGATTGGATGATTGGGATTGAAACGGGAGAAATCAGTGGCTAGATAATGTTTTGTTGACACTGTGGATTAATGTTTCGAATTCTTGAATGATAAGAAATTTCCAAATTTCAGATTTATCAACAGTTTTTGATGAAAATTTTGCTCAACCAAAGTGAAGTGATTATAAAAATTTATAAATCAGTCGATTTACAATGTTTTTGGGATTCTTTCAATAGTAATTAATAAATTACGTAACTTCAAATTAAATTCAAACACAATGTCAACAATTCACGCATGCGCTTCGAAATTCTATCTTTTTATTTTTCCGCTTCAAAACACCTGATATGAACTGGCAATCCATGTACATATATATAATCAAAGGTTATGTGGCCCTACCCATTTAACAACCTTTTCGTAAGTATAATTCATGAAAAGAATTACAAAATTTGGATTTTTGTATTTTGAAAACTTGATAAAATGAACAGTAGTTAGGTCTCTCAATGTTCTATAAAATTTTGAGAGAAAAATATTTTCTTTTAGTTTTCCTAGTAATGATCTGAGACGTTCAGAATGGTGCAAAATCCTCAAACTTGACCCAGAGTGGACGTTTCCAGATAAGGATAGATTATGTTCTAAGCATTTCAAAGAAAGTGAGATTAAATTGCCAAAAATTGGAAATGGGCGAACAACTTTGAGTAGAAAAGCTCTGCCAATAGCACCTGAAGCTCTGCCAATAGCATCTGAAGCTCTGCCAATAGCACCTGAAGCTCTGCCAATAATACCTCAAGTTGTAGCCTTATCGAGTTGTACTCTGATCAACAACAGTATGTCAGATATTGTTGAATTGCCTCCAATTATTGAAGAAATATCATCATCATCATCGAGTAATAAACTTATGACAACAAAAATTAATAGAACTAAGTAGGAAAAAAATCTACATACAATTTTTTGGTTTAATTTTAACAGCTGAACCCCTTCAAAATTCACGTATTGAGTGTTCAAGTCAAAATGAACCTCAAGCACCAAAAAGGGGTGTAAAGAGACCGGCTCGTCAGCGATATTTAGGAGATTTTAAACTCGAACATATGGAATATCCAGAATTCGCGAAGTCATTTTATCAAATCGCGATAAATGACCACATAGAAACAAGAAGAAAAATACGGAAATTACAAAACAGAAATCTGTATTTGGAAAAAGTGATTCACAAATTTGATGAGCTACTGACGCATTTAAAGAGTTCTGGCTTCATCACAGAGGCGGCGTACGATCATTTATTGGTGAGTAAATCTGTTCTCATTTAAAAATTTTCGTCACACCTGAAAAAAACCAATAATCGTACAATTTTGAAAAGGTACCTACACAATTTTATGAATAGTGCAAAAATTGAAACAAATTTAAACTTTAAATAGTTTTCAAAAATAGTACAATCCTTCATTACGTGGTCAATTATCTGTAATTATTTCCAAAAAATTAGAGAAAAACGAGGTCTCAATTTAAAAGAAATGTATGATTTTCAAATTTCGGGTAATTTTTCAAAAAATATGCTGTTTTTTTTCTAAAAATTGACAGTTTTTTCCGAGAGAGAAATCAGACCATTTTAGTCAAGCCCAATTGGGCTAAAATGTTAAAATATTCGTTTGAGGTAAATTGTTGCTGGTTTAGAAATATACCAAATCCTGGAAAAAATGATAAATTCGTAATGAATGGTGAAAGGATCTTACAGTATAACATACGGATTATAAAAATACATATAGAAACTGATATCAGCAAGTGTAGTCAAATATTTATGTACATGATCGTGTACACAACTTTGGTTTTGATATATTATGGTTATTGCTTCGGAAGCTATTTAAATTCTATATTGCTATTAATGAAAGAATATTGGGCACAGTAGGTATAACTTTATTCTACAATTGTACAGTTAATTCATTTTTACATGATTAGGTATTTTGTTTTCTGAACGTGATTTAGTTTTTAATTTATTTATTCGTAAATGGCTCAGTTTTTATGATTTTTTTGAAAATTATGATTTTCCTAGACATTCAGTAAAATTGTTTTGTTTTCTTTTTCTTCAAATAGTTTGGATTCCCTTTTTATGTATATTCAAGAATATATTAATGTAATTATGATTTCTTTTTGAATTATGATTTTGTAGTGGGAGATTTACTACTCACACATTGGCAACACTGAATCTTCAGTTTGGCTTATGACCTCCATGTTTGGAGTTTTCAGTACTTATCTAACTCTTGTAATGTTTTTACATAGCCTGTTTTTCACACAAATTTAAGCAATGAATTTGTTATTTTTATGTATTATGTTTTTGAAAGTAAATGTTAATGTTCTTTAGAGTGCAAAGTCAGGTTTATAAGGTAAACAACAAGGTTAGTCATAAGGTGATACTATACTTGCTGTAGGGAAGATTGCCACTCCTCCAACAACAATTTGATTTTTTCTTGAAAATTAATTTTTTCGGGAATTCAGTATCGTTTGATTTTTGGAGGGAGGGGGAGGTTAGGTTAGCATTTGGAGGAAAAAACGTGATTCATTTTTCGTAGCTTTCTTGAAGCATAATTTCGTTTTCTTTTTTAAAAATGATTTGAATTTATTTTTCTGGTTTTTACAAATAATGCTTGTGAATTTGTGATGTGGGGAAAGGGGTAGGTTGTAGTTTCCCAACATATTATGTACTTTTTTGATTTTTTTCAATGACTTTTTTGAATAAAAAGGTATGGTTTAAGTAAGTTAATTTTTTCCTAAACAGAACCTATAGTTTGATTTTTGTGCTCGTTTTTCAAAAAATTTATCGGAATTTTTTTTGTCTGAGAAAATTGGATTCTTACTTTTTTCCAAATAATTCCGTATTTCTTTCGATCTCTCGTAAAATACTTGGTTTTTTCTAAATGACTTCATTTTTCCCGCTTTGAAAAAATTAGTTTTTTGGGTATTTAGTTTCTGTTTTTTAATGTTAAATGGTTTGGGTATTTTGATTTTTTAGAAAATGAAATGCTTTTCTAGGTATTCATTTTTCTAGTCACAAGTTATCTGGTTTTTTGGAGTAAGGAAAGAGATAGGAAAAGTTATCAAGCACGATATGTTTTTTGTGATTTTTGCTGAGCATTGGTATTTTGATTGATTTTGATTTACCTTATTCTTTCTAAGTTTTTTTTTTTTTTTTTTTTTATTCCTGCTTGATTTTTCTTTCAAAAATCGATACCAGCAAGTTTGATTGTAACAAAAACGAGGTAACATATTTCGATCCAAAAATAGTATATTACTTAACAAGTGGGACAAGTGCACGAATACCACTTGTTAAGTAAGATATTTTACTTGATACTTATGAATAAAAAGTGTTTTAGTGCCACACTGTTCACAATGGAGTTACATATTTTCGAGAATGTAAACAGTAATATCAGTACCACACCGTAAACAGTGTAGTACTGACAATAACAGTGTGGTACTGACATTGTAAAAACTAATTGGTAAAGTATCACTTGTCCCACGGAAAACAGTGTGGTACTGATACACTTTATTCATAAGTATTAAGTATAAATCAGTATTCTTTACTCGGATTTTAGAAATCAGATTTAGAAAATTTCCTGTTCTTCTTTTTACCGTTTTTCGTGACTTTACTGAAAAATTAAAACACAATCTTATTTTCATTTCTTACACTTTTCAGCCCTAATGAGAAAACGTGGGGTGAGACAACTTGACAATCAAAATTACGAGTAAAAAAGTATATATTTCTGAAACGAAATACGAAAAAGATTCCACTTCGTTTTTCAATTTTTGTATTTTATCCACGAACACTGGATCTTTTTGTAATACTGATTTGAAATCAGCCAATTTCGGTCCAGATGCGGCCTGAACTTCTTGAGCGAGTAAAATTCCTGAAAATAGGGTTGGTGCCAAAAATTTAGATTTGGCTGAAATTAATATATGTTATAAAATACGCGATTATAACTTCAACGGAACAAACCGCATCCAAATTGCTCCATTAGGATCGAAGAAATTGACCATTGAATTCCGCAGATTAAGCGGGTCGCGAAAAAGAATCGCAACGAGGGTTACGTTGTTGTGACGTCAGTTCCTCGGATTCAAACGGGAACGAAACAGCCGGCGCGTCGCGTCGCGTAAATTATATTGCGATTTTTCGATAACTTAATGATTAATCGTACTTTTTTCGTTGATTTTTCAATGCGTACTTGATAATTTATTTTATCAAGGATTAAGGACGTAAAAATAGTTAATAAAATTGGAAAAAATGAATTGAGAAGATTGAAAAAAAATTGAGTTGAGAAAATTAGAGGAGAAAAAATGATTTGAGAAAATTGAAAGAAAAAAATCCGAGTTGAGAAAATTACGTTTGAAAAAATCTGGGTTGATGAAATTGGAAAAAATAAGTTGAGAAGATTGAAAAAAAATGATTTGAATTGAAAGAAAAATTCTGAGTTGAGAAAATTACATCTGAAAAAATTTGAGTTGAGAAAATTACGTTTGAACAAATTTGATTTAAGAAAATTATTTTTAAAAAAATTGGAGTTGATAAAATTGAAAAAAAAACAAATTTGACTTGGGAAAATTGAAAGAAGAAAGAAAAAAATTGATTGAGAAAATTATAAGAGAAAAATTCGAGTTGAGATAATTGAGAAAAAAAATTAATGAGAAAATTAAGTTTGAAAAATTTTGAGTGGATGAAATTGGAAAAAAATAAGTTGAAAAGATTGAAAAAAATTGAGTTGAGAAAATTAGAAGAAAAAAAATTATTTGAGAAAATTGAAAGAAAAAATCTGAGTTGAGAAAATTACTTCTGAAAAAATTTGAGTTGATGAAATTATGTTCGAAAAAATTTGAGTTGAGAAAATTACGTCGGAACAAAGGGTATGGACGGATAAGGGGTGAATTTGGCCCCCGGCGCTTTTGGGCTCCTAAACACCTCAAGTCGTGTATATTGACTAGAAATAATTTTTCACAAAATTTTGAACCCCTACCCCCTCTCTTTCGGAGCTATGGCCATTTTATTGCATTATTTTCAAGAATTTTTAATTTCAACGGAAGTGAAGGAAATTTTCTGTTTTTTGGCACAAAGTTACATCTGGTAGAGGTGTATTCATGATAATTTTTTCAACAATTTTGATGCACTCCTTCACGTTTTTTCGGTCATTTGAAGTTTTCAATCGTAAAAAATACCATATCAGCGAAGAGCGACCACCCTGGAAAAATTCCTAAAAAATACGTTTTTTTATGTAGAATTTTACTATGTATTTGGTTTTGGCGATTTCTTTGAACTAAGGGCCGAAAATCGCGAAAAACCGTACAGAAATGTTGTAATTTTAGCAGATTTTTCAAATTTTGAGCGCTTTATACAGAAAGAAATGACCAAATAAGGAAACCAGTTTCAAATTCGTGTTCAGCAGGTAAAAATACCTCGGTAAACACCCTTTTCGTAATAGTTTTGATTAAAATTTCAAAATTCACCTTTCTCACTGATTTTTAATGGAAAAAAAAGTGAATTTCGAGACTTCGAGTAAAACGATCGCGAAAAACGTATGTTTCGGGGTATTTTGACCTGCTGAACACGAATATGGATTTGGTTTTTTCCTTTCGTCATTTTCCCCTAAAACGTCCTCATTTTCAAGTTTGAATCGGGTCTTTCGAGCAAGAAAATTACTATACACAATAATTACTGTCATATTCGTGTTCTACGACCTAAAATTAGTCGAAAACCAAAATCTTTCCATTTCAAATTTTTTGAGTCCAATTTCAGTTACAGAAACCGTACAAGAGGAGTGATGGTGAATTTATTTTCCACGTATCCTCCATGTCTTTGACATTAAATCGTGCCAATGAGTTACAATATTGCACGCCCAGATCTCGAACAATAATTTTTTGAAATTTTTCCACAAGAATCAACATTACAATTCGAGATTGAAAAATGTTTCACGAAAGCAGGAGCGGGGCATCAAAGATGCTTAATTTTTTTCAAATATTCCTAATTATCATTTTGGCATCTCGTTGTTGCGCTGTACAAAATTAATTCATTATTGATTTTCTAAGGGGGGGGGGGAAGCATTGTTGGTCAAAAACACAAGAACACCTTTTTTCCGAAAATAAAACCGTATTTAAGACCAATAACATCACTATTAATAGAATTAGGAAGTTCGAAATTTAAATGGGAGGATTTCAACTCCAGGACTACCATAAAATCAACGTATTAAAAAAGTGGCAAAAATGAAACCCTATCTGAAAAACTCTCAACTGTAATATGTCTTAGCAGATGGATTTCGGCGAAGACGTTGAAATATACATAAATTAGAAGAAAAGGGTGTGAATGGGGGCTTGGGGATGAAGAAAGAGGTAGTACACATGAGAAAATGACGGAATGAAAAAACCAAATCCATATTCGTGTTCAGCAGGTCAAAATACCCCGAAACATACGTTTTTCGCGATCGTTTTACTCGAAGTCTCGAAATTCACTTTTTTTTCCATTAAAAATCAGTGAGAAAGGTGAATTTTGAAATTTTAATCAAAACTATTACGAAAAGGGTGTTTACCGAGGTATTTTTACCTGCTGAACACGAATTTGAAACTGGTTTCCTTATTTGGTCATTTCTTTCTGTATAAAGCGCTCAAAATTTGAAAAATCTGCTAAAATTACAACATTTCGTGTACGGTTTTTCGCGATTTTCGGCCCTTAGTTCAAAGAAATCGCCAAAACCAAATACATAGTAAAATTCTACATAAAAAAACGTATTTTTTAGGAATTTTTCCAGGGTGGTCGCTCTTCGCTTATATGGTATTTTTTACGATTGAAAACTTCAAATGACCGAAAAAACGTGAAGGAGTGCATCAAAATTGTTGAAAAAATTATCATGAATACACCTCTACCAGATGTAACTTTGTGCCAAAGAACAGAAAATTTCCTTCACTTCCGTTGAAATTAAAAATTCTTGAAAATAATGCAATAAAATGGCCATAGCTCCGAAAGAGAGGGGGGTAGGGGTCCAAAATTTTGTGAAAAATTATTTCTAGTCAATATACACGACTTGAGGTGTTTAGGAGCCCAAAAGCGCCGGGGGCCAAATTCACCCCTTATCCGTCCATACCCTTTGATTTGAGAAAATTATTAAGAAAAAAATTCGAGTTGATAAAATAGAAAAAAAAAACAAATTTGACTTGGGAAAATTGAAAGAAAAAAATTGATTTGAGAAAATTATAAGAGAAAAATTCGAGTTGAGAAAATTGAAAAAAAACAAATTTGTGCTCGGAAAATTGAAAGAAAAAAAGTTGAGTTGAGAAAATTGGAAGAAAAAAATCTAAGTTTTGAAAATTACTGAAAAAATTTGATCTGAGAAAGTTATAAGAAAAAAATTCGAGTTGAGAATATTGAAAGAAACGAATTTGAGTTGAGAAAATTGGAAGAAAAAATCTAAGTTTAAAAAGTTTGAGTTGAAAAAATGACAAGAAAAAAATTCAAGTTGAGAAAATGGAAAGAAAAAATTCAAGTTTTGAAAATTACGTCTGAAAAAATTTGAGTTGAGGAAATTATAGGAAAAAAATTAGGTTGCAAAAATTTGAAGAAAAAAAATGAACGCGTTTTTTGCTTTAAAGCAAAAATCTTAGAACATGGATATGTCAGTAAGATATACCATACTCTCAAATTTAATATAATTCTTCAGAATGTTCATCAACTTATATTCTTTCAATGCCCTTAAGGTATGACAGCTTCATTTAGTTACTGTGTTACTGCTATTACACAGGTCAAAAGACACTTCTGATTACCATCAAGGAGAGGGATGCACCATTTACTCAGCTTCTAGTGCTGTGCCTCTACTAAACTAGCGCATATCTTCCCAACTACTATCTCTCAGACAATCATTTTCCGGCAATCTTTCCCGACTTTCTGTCTGACATTCTGTCTAACTTTCCATCCAACATTCCATCTTACGCTCCATCTAACTTCTTTGAGTCTAACATAATGTCATTATGTCTTAATTTAAAAATGTTACTGTCTAACGCTCCATATAATGCTCCATCTAACTTTCCATCTAACGTTCCATCTAACTTCTTCCAGTCTAACATATTGTCATTATGTCATAATCTAAAAATGTAACTGTTTAAAACTCCATATAACGCTCCTTCTAACTTTCCATATAATAATCGGTCTATTTCCGATCGACTTTCCGATCGACTTTCCGACCGACTTTCCGACCGGCTTTCCGACCGGCTTTCCGACTGGCTTTCCGACCGGCTTTCCGACCGACTTTCCGACCGACTTTCCGACCGGCTTTCCGACCGGCTTTCCGATCGAATTTCCAACCATCTTTCTGATTTCCAACTATCTTTTCAACCGACTTTTCAACCGACTTTTCGACTGACTTTTTGACCATCTTTTTGACCGACTTTTTGACCGACTTTAGTCTCTCCAAGTCCAACATGTTATCAGCAAATTATCATGTTCAAATATGATATTTAATTATATTTATAAGTTTTTTCAAGCCTAACATAATGTCATTATGTCTTGATCCACTGTGATCATTACACATAACCCGTAACTCGTCCAAGTCTAACAGGATATCAGCAAATTATTATGTTCAAATATAATATTTAATTTTATTTATAAGTTTTTTTAAGTCCAACATAATGTCATAATGTCTTGATCCACCGTAACCGTAACCATTTTCAAGCGTAACCATTTTCAGGCGTAAGAATTTTCTAGCGTAAGAATTTTCTAGCGTAAGAATTTTCTAGCGTAACAATTTCAAAATTTTACCCCCCAGGCCTAAAGACATATCCATGTCAAAAAATTCGAGTTGAGAAAATTATAAGAAAAAAATTTTGTGTTGAGAAACTTGAAATAATTAAATTTGAGTGGGGAAAATTAGAAAAATGATTGATAATTTACTTTACCACATCATGGAAAAAAACTTCTAAAAAAAAAATCAGCAAAATCGATAAAGTTAGCTTCGAAATCAACGAAAAATTGAAATTGCGCGTTGAAATCCGTTATGTTCGCGACGCCAATACGAGGAACTGACGTCACAGGGCATATTTTCGTTGAGGCGGTCGTTTTTCGAACGAGTTCAAAAATCGGAACTTTAAAATTTTTTTTCTCGAGTTCTACTCAACCGATTTGAGTGCGGTTTGTTTTGTTGACTTTAAAATTGTATATTCTATAACATATTTCAATTTCAGCCAAATCTAAATTTTTGGCACCAACCCTATTCCACAAAAAAGAGATAATAAATTCAAAATACTTTTAAAAGAGTCAAATAATTTTTCCATAGATCATTATACCTTTATGAATTAGCGATGCGACTTGAGCCATATCATCTTTTTTCAAACCACGAGTTGTCAACGCTGGCATACCTAATCGAAGTCCGCTCGGGTTGAGGGCGTTTTTATCGCCAGGAACTAGAAAAAGAGAGAAAAAATTCCATCAGTGAGAAAAATCATACATGATCGAAGGTCTTTGTTACATAATCGATTCATTATATTCCATAACGATTAGAAAAAATATGTTTGTTTCGAAGTACTCAATTCCTATTAAATAATAAATGATCATTGAAACAGATAAGATTTCATTCACTCGCAGGGGGTATTAGTTACGATGGCCTTTCGCCTTTGATACCTACTTATTCTAAATCATACTAAGTAATTACTCGCATAATGATGAAAAATGTGATACGTACCAGTATTCTTATTACAAGCTATATCGACCAATTCTAGAATATGTTCAGTGCACTTCTACATACAAGGCAACTTCGCGAGTTGTGGCAACTATCTAGTCATTTCTCTAGATTGTTGCCATAACACACCAATCACATTGACTCAAGTTGCAGCAACTCGCGAAGTTGCCTTGTATGTAGAAGTGCACTCAGCCAACACCACCTATAGTTAAAAAGGCCTGGGCGCTAGTGGTGTGACGTCATCATCAGTAGGCAGAACAAAGCATTGGTTTAAATGGGAGAATGTAAATTTTTGAAGGTTTTTTCATTTTTAACTCGTTACAAGGGGGAATTTGCAAAATTTTTACATCGGATCTTATGTAAAATTTAACGAGCTTTCCGATGGTGTAATTAGTTTTGGATTTTGATCAATAGTTTTCTTATAAACTGAGACGTACGAAATGGACATCGTGGAAGTGTTGTAAATTTATTGAAAAATGAATAAGAAAAAATCATCATAGAACAAAAATGAATACACCATTGGAAAGAGCATGAAAAATGCTACATTTTGTTTATTGGATGTATTTTTCCATGTGTTATTGTTTTTGAGATACACTGTTCCAAACTTTTGGGTTGACATATTTCAAAAAATATAGAACACGGAAAAATATATCCAACGGACGAAATGTAGCATTTTTCATGCTCTTTCCAATGGTGTATTCGTTTTTGTTCTACGATGATTTTTTCTTATTCATTTTTCAATAAATTTACAACACCCTCATGATGTCCATTTCGTTCGTCTCAGTTTATAAGAAAACTATTACTCGAAACCCAAAACTAATTACACCATCGGAAAGCTCGTTAAATTTTACATAAGATCCGATGTGAAAATTTCGCAAATTCCCCCTTGTGATGAGTAAAAAATGAAAAAACCTTCAAAAATTTACATCCTCCCATTTAAACCAATGTAATTTTTCTGTTTGTTCTGCCTACTGATCATGACGTCACGAGCTGATAAGAATTCAGCGCCCAGGCCTTTTTAACTATAGGTGGTGTTGACTCAGCCTTCGATCCGGTCACTTTGAAAGTTTTTACCAAATCCACCAAAACTAAGTGATTATCAGTTCCACCGGTGGCGACGAAAAATCCCAATTTTTCTAACTCAGATGCCAGTCTTTTAGCGTTTGATACTACTCGTTGTTGGTATTCGTGAAATTTGGGCGATTTAGCTTGTAACATGGCTGTAGCGATAGCACCGATAGCGTTGTTATGGGGGCCGCCTTGAAGGCTTGGGAATACAGCGTTGATAATTTTCTCTTCGTAGTCGTACATTATTTTTTCGCCAGTTTTGGTTACTTTTTTCAGGCATTTAAGCATCCTCTACATACATGTTAGCAACGTTCACTTTTTCTGCTCTCTAATTGGCTCTGTGGTTAACCTGACTCCTCCTTTTTTTATCATTGCTGCTTTCAACTTTGAAACATTTCAATGAGCGAAAGCACTTTTCATTAAAATTAGGTAGAAAATGTTTATAAAATAGAGCATTTCTCTTAATAAATTGGCTAAGAAAATGAATGGTTATTATCAATCATGACAATATATCCATTGCTAGTGCTTTTTTAGCACAATCAAAATTCCAATAAAAGCTGGAACAAATTTATCACTTTGCAGCATATACATAAATAATGCACAAATGTGCTTGCAATTGCCATTCATTCCACCACTACAAGAACATGAACCAAATAATTCACCA
Source organism: Pseudococcus viburni (assembly GCA_033439095.1). Lineage (NCBI taxonomy): Eukaryota > Metazoa > Arthropoda > Insecta > Hemiptera > Pseudococcidae > Pseudococcus > Pseudococcus viburni. Next base: position 134,516 of record JAVBJF010000406.1, on the reverse strand, counting down.
CTTTTTGTATTGAATTTCACCACTAAATTGTGTGGTGCTGCATACACACTAGATGATTGGATACAGGTTGCTGAAAACACTTCCATGCCATCTTTGCTACTTTCTAAAATGACAGAAAAATTCACACACATCTCCTTCTAATTTTACTTACATTACTTAAATATTGTTTCATATTCAATAGAGCTTTCCCTTCAATAAAAGGGCGAGTAGCTCCTTCAATGTAAGCAGAGATGAATGGCATGCAAATGGAATGCCTTTCTATACCATTAGCAGCACACATTTTAAAAAAAATTGATGGCAATTGCAATAAAAAGTTAAATTAAAATCACTTTTTCATTAACTACTATAAGAAACCAATGACCAGAATGGTCCAGTATCCTATAATCATCCTTATCAGTAACACAGACATTAGCGCTCCTATAGACCTTTCCGCTTCTTGCGTCATGAAAATTTGAAAATTTTATTTTGAGTGATCCGTAGTCCCTTTATTTTTCATGTTAGGCAAAAAGTCTACAGAATAAAATTTCTTCAGTTTTTAACATACTATCTTGCAGTGTTGTCGGGCGTTCGCGTTCTGAACACCCGTTCATTCAGAACGGGCATAGTTTTTGGAGTTTTTGGAATTTTTGAACGGAACGTGATTGAACGAGGAACAAACGGCGTTCAAACACAATGAACGCCGTTCATAAATTGAACGCCGTTCTCATAATTTTTCATTCATTTTGTGAATTATTGTATGATAATTTGATTCAGAAAATTACTGATATATAATTTTGAAGCAGTTTAGACTCGCGTTGATTTTTTTTATCAAATTAAAATTCAAAATTGATCAAAAAAATTCTGTATTTTTTTTAAAAAACAATGAACGGACGAATGGTGAACGCTGAACGCGAACGCTGAACGAACGATGAACGAACGCTTCCATTTTCCAAAAAAATTGAACGGAACGCGAACGAACGCTTAAAATACCCACTGAACGATGAACGAACGGCGTTCAAAAAAAAGGTGAACGCGACAACGCTGCTATCTTGATTAATTCATTTTTTGAGAATTTTTGGGAACAATTTTTTTTGTAGCCCCTTCAATTTAAAAGATAGGCAAAAAGTCATAAAGTTGAAATTTTTTTAGTTTTAAAAGTACTATCCATCCCCACGGTTGAAAAAAAAAATGACGCGATTTTTTTAGAAACAGCATTTGCCTCTTTCAATTGTCAAAATAGGCAACATGTTCATCCCAAGTTTTTTTTCAGTGGTACCCGGTTATATCCGAAAAAATATGTTTGGCAGACGATTCATGGAACACCCTGTATAAGTGGTTCCGAACCTTATCACATGTTTGGTGGGATGGATAGTTTCTAAAGAAAATAATTAATTTGGCAATTTGGACGTAATAGCCCAATAAACTCAGCTGGATCAGTGTGGTCTAAAAAAATTGGACATAGTGTCCCAAAACCCTCAATTTACACAAATGTCTCAAATATTCCACATTTGGACATTATGTGATTAAAAAAATCGCGATTGAGACGCCAAGTTGCTGGAAAAAAAGTTTCTAACCGATTCCCAGCCAATTTTCTTTTTGCATTAATTTTCAAAATTATTAAGAAAATTCAATATTTTCAACTGGTATTTTGTCTTTTGACTATCAAATTGTATTTACGTATTTCTGTTGGACCATTTTACCTTCGATTTGCCCATAGTTTACGTTAGTTATTTTCCAAGTAGTTATGTGAATTGAGCTCACTTTAAAACTCGATTCTACGAGAACAATTTCTCACATTTTATCAGTTTCGTCCTAATTTTCAAAATTCCTCAACACCAGTTCCATCACACATCTGCATACATATCATTCAATCACCACTGGATCATTACGAATGTCCTCGAAATTGAAACACCGACACTTCGACCTTCCATCCATACCTAATTACTCGCCAACTTTTCAACACCAAGTCTAACTAACCCACTCCTAAGAAAATCTTCTGCTAAGTTCAAGCATTCAATGATCGGCTGCCACAAGAAACCCTAACGAGATGCATCTCCGCAATTCCAATCCAATTGTCACGTCCATTTCAAACCCTTATCAAGATGGCATTGCATATCGACCCGAGAGACGATTCTTATCTCTCACATCTACCTGCACTTGATACCGCCATCCAAGCCTCGGGCTGTCCACGGTGAACTAATCGTTAGCTCGATTATCATGGCACTGCTCGATGTACAGATATCGTAACATCGCATACTAAAAAGCCATCGAGATCTAGGCACCGACCAGTATTCTTTACGAGCTCTCTACAAGTTGAAAACTTTTTCAATCCAACCGGTTCGGTGGTATACTCGGTAACGGTACCGAACCATTAATAATTTCGGTTTCACTGTACTAATGGGTTTCGCGTACCAGAACCCCCCGCAAATCAAACGGAAGCGAAGATTGGGCAGGCCGGAAGAACGGACTCGAATCGGCGAAAAAATTATAACAAATGATCCGGTTAGACTAGTCTTCGATGATAATTTTCTCGTAACATCTTGTAACTCATTTCGAGCACCTCGCGCGTCAATTCCACGAACGAGGTCTAAAAGGAACCATCATCGTTATAGGTGGATCGTCTATGCAAAACAAGACCAATCATCTTGGTCGTAAAATGCTAAAACGACGTATTCTCGGACTAATCTGATTTTTAGCTCGATACCATATGTAATGGGTTTAATTTTGCTCTCATCGTCGCAACCAACGATGCATCGGCTTATCGATTGATTTACTGCGTTCGGCAGCGATCCTACTTTCTATAAGGCCAGTTATGGATATTAAAAGTAAAGTTGAACTATTTGCAAAATGAAGAAGAAGAGAGCAAAAAGAAGCGATCAAGAAAATAAATAAAATAACTTTTCAATTGTTTCAAGTGGTACGTAAACGAGATCATCGTTCGATATCACTCTGGCCAGAATTATTTCCTGATTTGAGTCGACTCATCGTCGAGATTTTTTTTTCGAAATCTCCGATCGAGCTAATTTTCTCCTCACGACCCATCTTCCACCATCCCTTCTTAATCTTGGCCAATAACCACATCGTCATCGAGTCTCATTTTGCGAACACCTGTAATGCTCATCTGGAGACGTTTTAATGATCATCGAGAGAAATTAATGTTAAAATGAAAATAAAGTAAGAAAAAAAAATCGTAATAAAACCAGGCACGTGTATTGGTCATCTTTCTAAGTATGTTGTAAGTTGCTCATTCGGGGGGCAGGTTTAGCAAAACACTTCAACAATAAAGAGTAAACATCTGTTGTCGGAATCACTTTTGTTATTAATATCGACGAGAGCAAACATAGTCGGACTTTTTTTTCTCCATACTTTATTTTTTATTGCCACTTCGTGGAGCGGTATTACGACAGAGCATTCGGCTCCATAAGCACGTATAAAAATGTTTATATCATTGTACGCGATTCGATTGAGTAATTCGATGAAAAAGAGCTTTTAATTGAAAAAAAAAAGGAACGCCGAAAATCGGATTGGTCTTGAATTTTTGTTCGGGTTTGAAATTTGTCTCCTTATTTCGGGCATCGAGTCGTCGAAAAAATTCGTCCTTTCAAGCTAACTTCATCATGGAATCATCAAAGGTAAGATATTGGATTTTTTGAATATTATTTCGATTAATTAAATTATGCTCTGGGCAGTTTTTGAATTTATTTTTTGCTTCTTCCCTCCATTTTTACCCAAAGTTATTGGTATAGGCAAAATTAAACAATTAAATTGTTCCGTTCGAATTAAAACAAATTAATATTTTAGCCATACGAATCAATTGGTTTATTTATCGTTCCAAGAGAACAGCCAGCAATCTGTTCGAATAAAATCAAGTTTATGAAAATTCCACCCACCGCCTGCAGTTCCTGATGCTCCAGCTGCCGTCACGTTTCGCCTCGATATAGTCGATTCTTCATTCGAAACTTATTGCGTGAATTTTTAATTCACTGTCGAATATCCGGCTGGGAAAAGTTTTCGTTCGATAAAGCCACAATTTCCATTTATTTTTATTATTTTTCTTTTTCATTATTTTTTTGCAGTGAAAAAAGTTTGAAACTTTTTTCTGACGAGGTACTTTCGTCCAGTGATTTTGAAAAGCGTTTTATATTTATAATACAGATATCGAAATTGGGAATGGGTCCAAATTCGAGTTTTGTTTTTATTTTTTATTTTTTTTGTTATTAATTTTAAAAAATTTTAGGGGTGCGAGTCTTTCTATTAAAAAAGTGAAAAGTACGGTGGTAAAATTATAGCAAGTCAAATAGTGGTTCATGTTCCCAACAAAATGGTCAAAAATACCCCTTCCCCTGCCCTTTTCAACAGATTTTTTCAAAATTTATGTAACAATAAGCCGGATTGAATATTATTACCCAAAACATGTTCAACTTATTAGGAAAATTCGTGAATTTCTCAACAATTTTTAATGTCAATTTATCAATTTTTTCATATTCTGTATAAATAACCACAAAAATCACATGAAAAATTACAAATTACTTTTTTTAAAAATAAAAAAATTTTAAATGTTACAAATGTTTCAAAAAAAATTTCGTGGTATTTTCAATTTATCAACTTATTTTTGATCATTAGTAATTTTTTCACCATTTTTATGGCAACAATATTAATTTTATAAATCATTTTAATGAGATTTTTATTAATTCATTTAATTTTATTAATGTTTTTCTAGATGTTTAAAAATAACTACCAAATATTATCTTTTAAAGGCCAATTTTAAGTAAGTAGTTTTTCTTGATTTTGACATGGATATGTCTTTAGGCCTGGGGGGGGGGGTAAAATTTTGAAATTGTTACGCTAGAAAATTCTTACGCTTGAAAATGGTTACGGTTGAAAATGGTTACGGTTGAAAATGGTTACGCTTGAAAATTCTTACGGTTACGGTGGATCAAGACATTATGACATTATGTTAGACTTAAAAAAACTTATAAATAAAATTAAATATTATATTTGAACATAATAATTTGCTGATATCATGTTAGACTTGGACGGGTTACGGGCTATGTGTAATGATCACAGTGGATCAAGACATAATGACATTATGTTAGGCTTGAAAAAACTTATAAATAAAATTAAATATTATATTTGAACATGATAATTTGCTGATGACATGTTAGACTTGGAGAGATTAGGTCAAGACATAATGACATTATGGTGGATACCAAAAAATTTGAAAAACATCATTTTTAATGAAGACATTATATATGACATGAAAAAACTTGGAAAATTTTATTTCTAATAAAGACATAGTGATATTAATTTGAAGACAAAAAAATACTAAAAGACAGAAGAGAGGCATTTTATAACTTAATGCACGATATACTCAATTTCAATTTTTTTAAATTATTTTTCCAACATTTTAAAATCATTTTTTCAATGTATCCGTTTTTTAAAGTTTTTTCAAGTCTAACATAATGTCATAATGTTTTGATCCACAATAATGTTTTTTTATTTCCAAGTTTTTTCAAGTCCAACATAAAAGAAGGGGAAAGTCTAGAAAAGTCAAGAATGGTCTAGAAAAGAAGTCTGGAAAAGATTAGGAACAAAGAGAAAATACTTAAGAAGATGAGAAAAGACAAGAAAAGATGAGAAAAGACAAGAAAAGATGAGAAAGGTCTAGAAAAGACGAGATTTTGTTGGACTTGGAAAAACACTTTGGAGGTGTAATTAAATTACTGGCTGGTGTTTAGTTAAAGATTGAATAACATTATATGTATTGGACTTGGGAAAATATGATAGAGGTGTTACACAACATTTTTAGGTGAAGACATCATGTTAATATGTGTAGAAGTAGAGGACCTGGATATAGGGACATGATTATTTATGGTGGCTGAGGTTTTGTGAATTTTATTTTGCTTAGTAAAAGAGGCAGTGATGCAAGTAATGTAATATTAAAATCAAAATGTGAATAAGAGATGTGAAAGATTTGGTATTTGGCAACACTGTATATTTTTACTAAGCAAAAGTGAAATTATAAGGTGGTGGTAGAGGTAGCCGAGGAAAAAAATAATTTTTATATCTGACTTTGAGGTCTTACAATCTGAGTTTTATTGCTTATAAATTTATATTTGTGTTGGTGCTGTTATTACACACATAAAACTATATGAAAAACTTATTAGTTGTTTTTAAACACATAAAAATTTGTGAAAAAAAACAGTTGGTCGTGTTCAAACACATAAAACGTGTGAAAAAATTGTAGGTCGTGTTCAAACACGTAAAACTTGTGAAAAAATTGTTGGTCACAACAATCTGTCTATAGTTGAAGACATATCCATGTTCTAAGATTTTTGCTTTAAAGCAAAAAACGCTTTAATTTTTTTAATTCTATTTTTTGCTAATATCATAACATCCTGAAATTTATATGTACATCGCGAATGCAAATTCGCAAAATTCACTTTTCAAAACACACCTAGTGTTGGACGCATTTTATGCCATGAATAATCGAATACTTCATAACAATCTAATAAAAATAAAAATTCCTTCGAAGTTCTCTTTTTCTCCTTTTATCTCTTTAGAATTTTACTCACCTAATTAGTAGTAGGTAGGTACGTAGGTAGGTACCTAAATTAAAAATAAGTAGACTTCTATTAGAAATGATGACCGAATTGTTATTTGATAGTTGCAGTAGGAAGCATTAAGTATTTCTTATCAGAAAACCCTCATGATAACAAACTAATCAATACAACAAAATGGAGAAAAAAAATCTAAAATAACCTTAGCCTCAGTTGATTTGACCATATGTGGAATATATGAGAATATCTGATAAAAATTAATTAGATATCATTGTAGGCACTTACTTCACTTAGGATTAGTATTTTCTTTCAAACGAGTACCCTCATCGTGACGGTAGTGTTTTTAAACATGTGTTAGGCACTCGCGCGTTGTTTGAAAAATTTGGATTGCTTTTAAGCGCAATCGATAAGTTTTCCGAATTTCGAAGTTGAATGAATATCCAGCATGAAAAATAATTCATATTTACGTGAAATCATTATTTTTTTTACTTTTTCGCTTTATTTTCACCTAAGTTTTGGTAAGTTATTCAATCGTTATTTTATTAGAACTGCCCATTTAGTATACTTTACTCCTCCCTCTATGATCACTGTGTCATTCTATTTTGATCTGGACAATTTTTTTTTTTTGGATCCTAAGAGAAAAAGGAAGTCGTTTTTTTCACTTTTATGATTTCCACTGAAAGTAGGTACCTACTCAACTTAAGAGTCATATTTGATCATCTTCTCATCAATTTGATTGTTTTTTTTTTAAATTTCAATAAACTTTTATATTTTTAAGAATTTTTTTGGAAATTTTTTAATAAATTATGCATTATTTTTAATTTTTACTATCGTAAGTAAGATTTTAATCCTGGCATTTGAAAAATTTGAGAATGTTGCAAATTATTTTAAAAGATTATCTATCAAAATATCAACGCATTTTTAAGAATATATAGATACCTCATTGGTGCAGCGTGCAGCAGTTAAAAATATTGTATGAATTGATCAAGATTCCATTTAAATGGAAAATATTGTTCAAGAAAAGAAAAACTTGAAAACTGGTCAAAAAGTGATAAAAAATTTGTCATAAATTTTCATTTAAAAAAAAATCATGTACTAAAAAAAATTCAAGAAAAAACTGTCTGGTATTCTCGTGAAAATTGTTAAAAACAAAGTCGAAAGTCGAAACATCAGTAAAACTTTTTAAATATCGCATAAATCAATGAAATTTTGAACTTTCAACAATTTTTGCAATATTTCAAAGTTTTCAAAGAATTTTGAATAAATTTTGAGGCACATGCAGTTTTAAAATCTGAATCAATATTTTAAGCAATTTAAATAACATCCCAACAAATCGTACACAATTTCAAATGATTTACACAAAATTCCATCAAATGAAATTTTGAATAATTTTTTGACACTTCGATGATTTTTTAGACTTTTGAGAATTTTTGCTATTTAAACTGTTTTTGCATTCCCATTAATTTTTACGCCAGGGCCATTTCAATGAATTTTAAGAAAATGAAATAATTTTCATAGAATTCATACCTAGGACGAACCCATGAGACATGGAGGGGGTGAGTGGAAAAGAAAGGAATCGAAAATTATCAACTGAAATAGATTTTTCTCAATTTTTTTCTGAATTTCCAAAAAAAACTCATTTCCCGAAATGAAATTTTTCTACTTTTCCCAGCTGAAACTGGAGGTATGCCGCAACAAGGGGAATAAACTGCCCCTTTTCATCCCTTTTTTACTGGTGTCCTCTCAAAACTATTTTCAAGCTGATCCATTTGCCGGAGTATTTATTTACCACTACCACCAACTCCTTCATGTACTATACAAATTCACACAAATTTTTCTCTTCGTCCGCAGCTCACCCTGGTAGTCATCTGTTTACTGTGTATCTCTTCGCTGTCATCTCAGCACGAACCACAGGGGCGTAAAAACGGCCCCGTACGCCAGAAAAAAAAGATCATAGCTTTGAAAAAACCAGTACGATCCCATCATCAGCAACAACAGCACGAAAGACCAGCTCGCCGATCCAATTTCGGACCTAGAGACTCGTCCGGCGAAGGCTTAGTCGCCACTTCTGAGCACCCGAGCGCCAGTTGGAAGCCGATTACCTACGCGGTGTATTCGCATAGCCCAGTAGACACCTCAGAACCCACCGAGAGCACCGTACCAATCGTCGAAAACACGAATAAACCGCAACCTCGTCGCGAAGATCAGGTCACCGATCAAAATCAAGAGTACACGTTGTATCAATATTATATCCCGTTCGAGCAGCTAATTACGCATTCTAAGCCGATCACCGAACACGCTTCGGAGCCAGCGAAGGAACCTTTGTCGCTGGATAAGCTGAATAGAGCTGCTATCGAACCGGTGGCTGTGTTTAAGAAGGATAGCGAAGGCGAAGCGTCGTCGCATTCTGAGGTAAGCACGAGGGGAAAATTAAAGATAGAAGAGAAGTAACGTGGAGGTGAATTTGAATGAAATACAAGGTGTTCGGCAAGTGGAGGTTCATACTTCGTTTTTGAATACCGGGTACCACTCAAAAAAAACTTGAGATGAACATGTTGCCTATCTTAATAATTGAAGGGGCAAAGCTGATTACAAAAAAATTACGTAATTTTTTTTCAACCATGGAAATGGACAGTACCTAGGTATTTTGAAAATTGAACAAATTTCCATCTTATGACTTTTTGCCTGACGTCAAAATTGAAGGGGCTACAGAAAAAGTTGTTTTAAAAAAATTCTAAAAAAATAAATCAACCAAGGGAATGGATAGTATGTTGAAAATTGGGCAAATTTTGCTCCAAGAAATTTTTGCTTAGCATGAAAAATGAAGGGGCTACGGATCATTCAAAATGGAAACAATTTGAAAAATTTTTGAACCCCACTTATTTTGAATGGCCCGTAGCTCCTTCATTTTTCATGCTAGATAAAAATTTCTTGGAGCAAAATTTGCCCAATTTTCAACATACTATCCATTCCCTTGGTTGATTTATTTTTTTAGAATTTTTTTAAAACAATTTTTTCTGTAGCCCCTTCAATTTTGAAGTTAGGCAAAAAGTCATGAGATGAAAATTTGTTCAATTTTCAAAGTACTGTCCATTCCAATGGGTGAAAAAAAATTTCACGTAATTTTTTTGCAAGCAGCATTTGCCCCTTCAATTATTAAGATAGGCAACATGTCCATCTCAAGTTTTTTTTTAATGGTACCCGATTATATCCAAAAATGTTGTATGGACGTCCACTTTTGGAACACCCTGTATATCGAAAGTATACTAAATATGTACTCAAAAATTGTCTCTCGAATTACTTATTAGAGAACCGCAGAAGCATTTTGTATGCAGTATTTCAATATATCACCGGTGAATTGCATTTTCCACCCTTTCATCCGAAATTATCATCCTACGTGACTGCAATGAAGAGCTTTAATTAAATCATATTTCATTAAATTCGCCCGACACTTTTCTATCTCTTTCTCTCGAACCCCCTTCCTTTCGTTTACGCACGATTATTCAAATTATCCGCTTAAATGCTCCGTGCTAGCATAGAATAAGGCAGGTAGGTAGTAAATACCTCGTACATGGAGTATCTGAAATTGCCATATAATGCCTAAACGATTTTCACAGTTTACGGATTAAACGCAGGGTATGCTAATTTAAAATTATGAACACGAGCTGGGTGTTTCATTAAATACGAATACGTACATGCCATAAGCGAGGTAATGATGGGGTAGGATATGATTGGGGGGGGCAAGGAAGGGAAGGAATGGGTGAACGAGAACCAAGTTTATAGCGTAGCAATGTGATATATCCGCTGATGAGGTGAGGAATGTAGAATGAGAGCTTTTAAATTATTATTTCATATTGGTCATGCAGTATATTTTTTGTGCTGAAATGTAAAATTTATGAATTGAACGGGTCGTATCAACTAATCCCTCGATTTAATTCCTTTTTTTAGATTTTTTATTATTTCGAATTCGTCGAATATACGATCGGTAGGTCACAGTCGGCGAAGAATCAAGGTTTGAAGGGTGGTGAGGAGACGGGCTAAAAATTAAAAATTTCTCAAATATGAGCAAATCTTTCTGAAATGCATGACTTTTTAAATAGAATTTCTACAACTTCCGAGTAATTTTTCAATCCCCTCCCTAACGTATGACTAGTCACAAAAATTAGAAAATGAGAAGTTACAATTTTCGAACAAATCCTTCATTCCAATTTTTGAAAATTCAACGTTATTTGAATCGAAAAATGATGAAATTACAGGAAAAAATAGAATTCGTTTATTTAAAAAAATGAATCTTAAAAAAGTGATAAAAATAAAACAACGTCACGACCACGTTTTCAATAAGTTTACGTTGAAAAAAAATACAAAGAAGGTAGATTTATTAGGGTGAGCCGTAATTTGTTTTCATTTTTTTTTTTTTTTTAAATTGGAAGTGGGGATTGAAAAAAAGTTGTAAAATGACCTCAAAGAATGTTGTAAAATTTCAGGTCTTTCACTTGAATCACCATCACTGGAAGAGAGTATGAAATTTTAAAATCATCAAACAATTGAAAAACACGATTTCTTGGATTATTTTTGATAGGTGATGGTATTATTACTACGGTAAAAAATAAAATTCCCAATTATCCCCATTTTTTGGGGTGTGTTTACGTGATTTTTTATTTACGACCAAAAAGGTCATTATAAGAGATGTTTTGAAAATGAGCAAAAAAATAATATAAAATAGTTTGATCGGTGCTCTGGTTTATTATATTTTCACTCTAGAAGCATATATTGAACCGCCCCGAAATCAGGTTTTCGTTTTTCAGGGGTTCTCAAATTGTCGTGAAATAACGTCAAATTACAATAATGTCGTTTAATGTTGCCATTTTCAAAAAAATTGAGAATCCCTAAAAAACGAATCGGGGTGGCATAATACGCTTCTGGAGTGATGATATAACTATTTCTCATCAGTTTTGAAAATTACTTTCAAAATATTTCCCAAAATAACATTTTTGGGCATACAAAAAAAATCATGAAACACCCTCAAAAAAATTAAAAAAAATTGAGAACTTTCGGTTACTATTATAATTATTTATCAACAGGCAAGTAAAAAATGTTGACATTTTTTTCAATATTTTGAAAATTTCAAAACTTTTATCTCATTTGAGCGATACGAGTTTGAGAGAACTGAAATTTCCATCACGTTTTTTTTTAGGTCATTTCACAATTTTTTTTTAAATTCCCACATCCAATTGAAAAAAAACAAATGACGAGTCCACCTCAGGTACATAATTTTTTTCACGATATTTTTCATATTATAATTTCAAATTATTAAAGAAATACGGCATGGCAGCTCGATTTTTTAATTTATGATTTATTTACTTAGAGCGATAAACTGGAAAACTTTTTTTAAAATGAAAAATGCAGTTCTTCTGCGTCAAATTTGGGACTTTCCCGATCTTTCTCATTTACAGCATCGTTTTGTTGAATTCAAAAATTTTTTAGCACTGTAGGATCAGTCAAGAAACTTCGTTCTTCTGAATGAATGAAATATTCCCATTGAAGGGAGGAAGGTGAGAGCTCAGACATTATTTAACGAAATTTCATAAGAAAAAAGTAGGACTCGAGCAGGGTATCCTTCAAACATTTTACATTCTTTTTTTTGGGGGGGGGGGGGCATTTAAAAAAAATAAGTTTTCATCGGATGAAAAGAAATGAATTGAGAAAAAAAGGAGAAAAAACAGAACAATTCAACAGTTCTGACAAAAAATTAGGACAAAAATCAAAACATCAGGACAGAACTGTGTGGGGCACCCTGAAAAAATTCTGATTGGAATGGAATTTTTACTCATTTTTCCAAGTCTAAGTACGATTTCTTCCCTTTTTGACTCAAAATAAGAAAATTTTCCAACTGTAAATGCCATTTCATTTTACCATTATTGGAAGCACAATTGTCTCTCAGCCACTCTTGTTCGGCCTGTACCTCAGAAACTTATCTCTAAATATGGGACTCGCGCCCTGAAAAGGGACCTCTGGGAAAAAAACAAAATTTCGAGAAAAAAAAACGTTTAAAGAAAACGCTTAGTTTTTCTGTGTTTTGCGGGTGGTTAGGCAACTATTCTTTCACCTCACCATTTTTGGTGGTCATTTTCGACTCGAGGGTACTTTGTACCATTTTGAATTTAAAAAACCATTTTTGCTCATTTTTTGACATTTTTTGAATTTTTTTCGACTTTGCCTTCATTTTCAAACGCGTTTTCTGAGGAAAGTAAAAAAAAATCGGTCTTAGGGTTTGCACCATTCAAAAGGGGGGGTCTTTTTTTCTATAAGAATCACCAAAAAAGTCAAAATTCATTTTTTGCGCCCAAAGGTCCTTTTTCAGAGCGTGGGTCACATATGATTCGACTTAGTCGAAGTGATGTTATTCATTTAAATGATGAAATTTTAAATCAAACTTTTGTCAAAGAGTTCTGAGTAAAATAGAATTAAAATTACATTTTTGGTAATAAATTAGTAGCATTCTCTTGAAAATCGAAACATTTTTTGTGCAGCAAAAGTACGTAAAATTGTTCACAACGTAATATCGCGATGGCACGAACATTTCAAATCGTAACTTCAACAACCAAATATAGGTATCAACAAAAAAAACGCTCACCTTGCATTACACAGTTAGGCAACCTCTTCGTCTTCGGTTCAAGTATCTATGCCTATATTGCCTATAGTTCGTCATAATATCGTTGGAAGTCGCGTACCCTCTTTAACCGGCACTCCAGTCCAGACCTCCAGACAAAACTTTTAAAATTTTATTTAAGAAAAAAAACTCCCTCCGTACATACTTTACTTGACCATCCAATAATTACATAATATACCAATACAATAAATCCCTAAAGCTCGTAAATAATGCCAATAAGTCTAATATTTCGAGCACCACGGGAAAATATTTATACCCAGATAGCGATTTTGCTCAGGGAGAATACCTCTTCGCAAAAAGGAGAGGAAGAAGGAATGAGACAGAGATGAAGGTACGAATAGTCATAAGAACGTATCCACAAAACTAATAATATCTATAACCCATAACGTTCGAGTACTTTAGAATGATACTCGAAAGGTACCCTCGAAATGGTATTTTCACTCCCCTCTCCGTTCCATTTCCACATTCATATGTGCTACTCATTCGACTACGTTCCTTTTTGATACATTTATGGTCGAATTGGCCATTCGAATCGATTACTTTTTTACCCTTTCTACTCCCTCATCTAGGAATTTAGAAATTCGACAATACGAGTACGAACTTATAGATACTTAAACGTACAAAGAATGCACATAATGAAACTGAAACGACCATATTTTGACGAAACTTCCAAAATTATAACAATTAGTGTATCTTTAGATTAGGTATACTCGTATATCATCTCGAAATGTTCCGAATTATTCGATGAATTTTCATATTCTGTAATCTGCCTACTACATTTACACTCTTTTGCACTCCTCACTAACACATCATCAATAATCATTCAATAATAAATTTCAAACTTCTTGAAATTCTATTCTATCGTAGTATGTAAACTTGCAGATTTAATTTTTTCACTTGTCCCATTTTTCATTTTTTTTTCTTTTTTAGGGAGCATGATTCGTAAGAAAAATTAAAAATCAAAATTTTATACTTATCCACTTTTTTCATACTTTTTGCATTTAATAATTTCTCGATGGCCAGAGACAATTATTTTTGTAGATTAAACTTTGTCAAAATTTCATGAGTTTCGGCATTTTTTTCAAAAATTCGTATTTTTTCTATTTTTATTCGGAAATTTGTACTTTTTTCGGTGCCTACTCAATATTCATAATTTTTTCATACTTTCGTACTTTTAATATTTCATAATATGAGCTTTGACAGTACATAATAAATTTTTTGAAGCAGATTCATGACCTTATTTATGGAAGTTTTCCACGTCTTTGACACATAATGATCTCTCTCCCTCAGACATCTCAGACATACATGAAAAATTTCATTATCCAAATGAATTAATGGGCTATTCCATACTAAAACAGACCAAAAATGAAGTTGGGTCTTCCGATTTCGCTCAATTTTTTTTACGAGTTCCCCTAGGTAGTCTTTTCACAAAACCACGATTATTTCTTTTCTAACCTTCAAGAGGGCGGGAAGGCAGGTCTCGACAATTTTATGCAATTGCGATTTTTAGCCAAATTACCCAACTTTGAACTTTTGAAGGCTCATACCTCGAGATGGTTGTACTTGGGGGAAAAGTGTTTGTGGGGTAAGAAAAATAATTAATAGGAGATTCGAAAAAAGTAATCACATTTGGAAAAGCTCAAAATTGAACTTTGGTAGTGAAAGCTCATTCATGATAAGAACAAAAGATGAAAGCTACCATTTAAAAATCTGAAAAATTACCGTGAGGAGCCATTTTCACACTTTTTTCAACCAACAAATTTTCAAGAGGGGATCTCAAGACTCCTTTCTCTCTCAATTATAAATCAGTGAAAATTACCAAAAATCACCGAAAAACAGTCAGAATTGCAGCACAGGAGAAAATCAGTGAAAATTTTTTCACTGAAAACAAATCAGTGAAAGAAAATCACTGGAAATCAGTGAAAATTCACTGAAAACTCAGTGATATTTATGAAATTCACTGATAAATCTGTGAAATTCTTTGAATAATCAGTGAAAAATCACTGAAAATCAGTGAATTTCACTGATTTTTCCTGTGCTGCAATTCTGACTGTTTATCAGTGATTTTTCACTGATTCGGAATGAGAGAGTTGGGTTAGAGAGATCCACAATTTTAACTAAAATTCAAAAAAATCGAAAAAGTAAGGTAACACATCGATTACTACTAATTCGAAGACGCCGATTTCGAATATGTACTCAGTTTTTCCATTCAACCCCCCTGAACACCCTTATTAGCCTCCTTGATAGGGTCGAAATTCGAAAAAATAAAAAATGACGTGTGACCTGTCGTTTGTTAGGTTTTTGAGGACGCTGAGTTCGAAAATTTGCGTATTTTTTGGATTTAACCCTTGAGTGTTCCTCTAGCCTCCAATTTTGGGAAAAACTATGTGGAGAAATAAAAATATGGTGTGGTATATCGATTCTAACTAATTTGAGGGCGTGAATTCGAATATCGACTTACTTTTTGATTCAACCCACTCACCGTAATTTTTTGAAATATTCAATTCCGTATTGATCACCGATGAGGGGAGGAAGGGGTCAGTTGGGGGCACGGGGAGGGATCGGATCAAAAAGTAAGTCGATATTTGAATTCCACCGCCCTCAAATTAGTTAGAATCGATATGCCACACCTTATTAGCCATTTCACAAGAGTTTTAAAATCAACTTTTATTCCTATTTTTTATTATTTAGAGGATTCTTCATTTTTTAAATATTTCCTAAATTTTATAGATTTTCAGACATATTTAGATTTTTAGAAATTAATTTTGAACTTTACATCATGGCTTTTTCATGACTTATTTTTTTCGATATATTTTTTTAAAATCCGTATTTAAATCATTCAAAAATTATCTCAATTCTTCTCCTTACTTTGGTCTCAGAACAAAAACATATTCACGTCGAAATAAATTTCTCATCGATCAATTAACGTATTTCAGAACGACAACGAGTTCACTGGACGTTACGAATACGAATACTTCGTACAGGACGACCATTGGGGTACGAATTTCGGCCATAAAGAATACAGAGACGAAAAATACACCAAAGGGGACTACGAAGTGGTCCTGCCAGATGGACGAGTCCAGCACGTGAAGTACTGGTCAGATGCCACAGGATATCACGCTTCTGTCACCTATCACCCTCTGTATCAAAAATACAAAAATTGATCAAAAACGAGTTAAGGAATTATTACGATGACTCGGTACATCATCTTCGTCAACGTATTTTTTCCGAGGACCGACGAATGCGATAACTTTCAACATACCTTTTTCAATTTTTCCTTTGTTTTTTAGGTTTAGGTAATTTTTTTATTTAGTTATAAATTTGCCATGACGACTATTTTTTTCTACTTTTTTTTCGATAATATTGGAAATTAAAATAACGACGTAAGACGTTATGTTTGTGGATTATACAAATCCTGAAGTTTATATCGCGATACAACGATTTATACATATTTTAAATATTATTATGGTTGATAAACTAAATTTTAGGGGTTCGTTTGCATGTTTTTTTAGATTTTATAATTCAACTTTTCGTACGAATTTGTCGTTGTTTCTTTTCTGTTTTTTTTCTTTTTTTAATTTTAACTGCAGTAGTGAACTTTCTTTCATTTTATATTTTTTAATGATGTTTTTTTGTTTCATTTCTTTGTCTAATTTTTAAAAATAAAAACATACCAGGAAAAATTCTTTTGATAAAAATAAAACACCAAAGATATATCGAAAAATTCATCTTGAATCAAAATATCAAGTAGGTAAGTAAATTTATCAATAAAAATTCAAGGGTAAATAAATTCGCCATTTGTGATATTTGAAGTAGTGAAATTCTTCAACACAATCAGATAGACACAGAATTACGAAGCAGCCAGAAAATTATTCAAGAAGGCGGGAGAAGAAATTGTAAAATTCAATGAGATTCGATTCGGTAAAAATTTACCCTATTTTCTGCTTTGATTAATAAATCTGAACTGTTGGTGGCTTCAAACTTCTTCAACTTTTGCTACCAATTCACACTTGAACAGTCAGAATTATTAACATAATCAGATCGGAGATAAGAAACTCAGTAAGTAGATACATTACATTATGCATATTGACAAAACTTTAATTACTCCGAAATTCATCAATACACAAGGTAGGAACACCACATAACCGAAAGAATTCGCCATAAGGCACCTCCATTTGCATTTATTAACCTGGATATGCTACCAAGTTGGCGTAATAACACAGATAAAAAACTGCAAAGCAACACCTTATTACGCGTCGTCTTTACACGTAAAGTACAATCTAGCAACGTGTTCGTAATTAATGTAATCACGATGGTTGCGATAGGGTGATAAAAATCTTATCTACTTGTTTCCAACGAAGCAGGTTAAAAATTCCACCCATTTTAGTTCCTAACTTCTCGAAATATTTCAACTGATGGGTTCCATAATTTGGAATGGAGCATTTTACTGATACGTAATTAATAAAGGTATCAAGATGAGAGGGTTTTGAAGAAAGAAAAAGAATTTGAAAAAATTGCAAGATAATTCAAATTTTTTTCTCAAAATTTACGGAATTTTTTGTTTGTTGAAATGATACAAATCGTTCGAAATCAATTTATGTAATTTCAGAAAAATCGTAATCATTCAAGAATGGCTTGTGTTCCATCTCATAGTTTGTAAATGATCAATTTAAATCTTGATTTTCATTTTATTTTATTGATTTTAAAATTTTTTCAATATCATTTTTCGTTTTAAGTAGGTATTATTTTTTACTGATATTTTTCTGGAATTCTTTCAATTTTTTGTAATTTTTTAAATTGCATATAAAAATTATTATTCTGTATTTCATAGTTTTGTTAGATTTTTGTAATCACTTTGAAGAATATAAGAACACTTCGTACTAAAAGTGGAAGCGGTTTAAAATCTGCGAAAAATTTCAAGTTCTTCAGGACCTCAAAGTGGACTCATTTTCGTAAAAAAAAAAAAAAACAGTTTTTACCACTCCTGAGTAGTGATACCCTCTGGAAAATCCTAAAAAAGATGTCTTAAAATTTGATACCACTTTTAGCCCTCTACAAGGAGGCTAAAAAATGGAAAATCGAGATTTTGATTTTTATCTAAGTGGTACGTAATTCAAATTAGTAATTTAAATATCTTAAAATCAATTTTTTTCAACTTTGAATATTTTTAATAAAAATTTCAGGAAAAGATTTAAAAAAAATTTCATGGAAGGGCTGCCAATTGCATTTTCGTGTGCAAAATTTTCATAGAATTTTAGTTGGAAAAATTACTACAAAAAAAATTTAAAAAAGGTAAAATTGATCTACTTGAATGGGCGGGACTTTTTTCGATTTACTTCAAGTCACTAACAAACCAATTAATATTTAAAATTATTCTAGGTTGACCAGACAAATTGTTGGTTCGATTTTGAGTTGCTTGAGTAAGAGATTTAAATTTGGTAAAAATCAAAAAATCTTCAAATTCACCATCGATACGTTTTCAATTCTCTTGCAGAGGGCAAAAGTGGTATCCACCCATGTGGAAAAAGACCATACGTTTTTCAAAAAAAAAATATGGTACTGGACCATAGGGTATTTTTGGACAAAATTTACCATTGGTTTTTGCATCTACCTTATGTAAAATACCATTGGTGAATTACCCATAGGTATTTTTTTTTAAATTGTGATAAAAATGCAGAATTAAGCACATTAATAGTTTGATCTCTATTTTCTTATAGAATATAGTCAGAATTTAATTATCTGTTCCAAAAAAAGGAAATTGCGGGCAAAAAAAATTTGACTTCACCAGGGCTTGAACCCTCGCCTCTCCAGATCACTGTTTCCTGATCGTAGACCTTAACCACTCATCCACACCCTATGGTTAATTATTATGGTGTTGAAAGCCTATATATGTTTTTCTTGCAGTACCTAGAGTTGTTCCAATGCTTGAAACACTTACTTATTTTCTGTTCATAAAAGTTTTAGATATAAATAAAACGTAAAATAACCATATAACATATAGAATAACATAAAATAATGCAGAATAACTCAAATTAATACTACAATAACATGTTATTTTACATGTTTTCGTTATTCTACACAAATAGAATAATGTAAAATAACTTTAATATACCTCATTTGTTATTTTACACCATCTACCCGTAAATATTTACTGTAAAATAGATTGCATTTATTCTATGAAAGAACCCTGCTCTGGACTTAGAAAAATTTTGATGATGATTTTAAAAAACTTATGGTAATTTACCTTAAGGTAATTCAGGAACCAATGGTGTTGTTCTAAAAAACCAATGGGTTCAAAAAAACCAGTGGTACTTCAAAAAAAATTAATGGTAGTTCAAAAAAAACCAATGGTACTTCAAAAAAAACATATGGTATTTTCAACATACAGTCAAAAACCATTAGTACCTAAAAAAAAACTAATGGTATTTCATGAAAAACCATACATATTCTAAAAAAACGAATGGTATTTTCATAAAACCAATGGTCTTTTTTCACATGGGCAGTTTCAAGGTCAATGATTTTGGGAGGTGTAGATGTAGAATGCAGAAACTCGAATCGAATCTTTTCAGTGAGATGACCGGAGGTTCCCATGCAGAGGGTGGCACTCCATGAAAGTTGCAAAAAAGTGTTTTTTTTTAATAATCCCCTTGCTCCATCCTCCTATGGACAGAGAGCTCGAAACATTTTTTGGGAGGTCTTTCACTCAAAATGAACTACTTCACTAATTTTTGTAAAAATCCATGACATGCTTTTTTCGATCAAGTTTGTAATATTTAGCACATCGAAAATGTGAAAATAAAACTTATCATAGTACCCATTTCCAATCCCTTAATTATTTTTTTTTGTGAAATTTCACTTCGAAATTACTGTCTTTTGAAATGATAATTTTAAAGATCTCAACCGCTCTACTCCTGTATAAATCTATACTCCGACCTACATTCTGCTACGCAGCTCCAGTATGGTATGGATCCAGCAAAACCATTAAAAAAAGGATACAAACATTTCAAAACAAATTTAGTCGTATAATCACCAACTCACCATGGTTTATGCGTAACCAGAAAATCCAAGAGCAATTAAACCTAGAAAGCATCGAAGATTTTCTATCAAGATCAACTCGTAAATATCTTCTAAGTCTAAAAAAACATTCAACTACTAAAAATCTCCAAATTGGACTCAAAACCAACCTTAGACTAAAACCTAAATTACCTCAATACTTTTTTAATATCTAGTAGGTTTATATTCCTATATCTAATTACTATAAATTTCTAAGTTCTGTACACAATCTATTTATAGCTTGAGTGTAATAGCCCTACCAGGCTGATCCTCAAAATAAAATCTCTCTCTCTCTAAAAAAAAAGTTCATTTTATCTACATTAATATTATGTATAAACATTTTTTTGGGTAAATAATTGAAAAAATTGAGTGTGCACGTGTGAACCCTTTTCATCTGTAAAATTTAAGTCATTAAATGGTAACTTGTATTTCTATTATTGTGTAGATTTGCATGAAAAATAAAAATTATTCATTTTTTTTCAAGTACATATTAAAATTGAATTTAAAAGTTATGAACTTTGTGATTTTCTATTTTTTTTGTTAGTTTTTTTTTTGTATTAAAATTTGGTTTAGAAGTCACGAACTTTGTAATCTTTGATTTTTATATTGTTTTTTTGTATTAAAATCAAGTTTAAAAGTCATAAACTTGATGATTCATATATATTTTTATTTTCTCATTATAATAACAGAGATACATAAATGCTCAAAAAAGTAAAAATTTATTGAGTATTCTGAATTCAAAAAATTAAATAAAATATTCCCTCAGTTATAAAAATCAAAAATAATTTTTTTGGGTAAGGCACTATTTTTGGCCAGCCGATCCTCTCCTGAAAAATTAAGTATTTCTACAGTCATATCGTTCTTGAACGACTCGAACCTACCTGCTCGATCACGAAAGATTCGATTATCAAGTGATCAACTGATACTCAGCGAAATCTTTCACAAACGACTTATTTAAACTGCAATAAGTCGCCAAAAGCTACAGGACTTCACAAAACTCTCTCTGAGCCAATAATTAGCCATGTAATAACCCCTTCCATCCACCCACACTACACTAAGGAAATCATTTTTGAAATATTTTTCTGGATACTAGGCTGGTTCATTTCAATGTATACTCTGTCAATTATAAATCAGTGAAAATTATCGAAAATCACTGAGAGACAGTCAGAATTGCAGCACAGGAGAAAATCAGTGAACATTTTTTTACTAAAAACAAATCAGGGAGAAAAATCACTGGAAAATCAGTGAAAAATCACTGAAAAATCAGTAAAATTTGTAAAATTTGCTGAAAACCAGTGAAAATCTTTGAAAAGTTAGCAAAATCTCGCTGAAAATCGGTGAATTTCGCTGATTTTTCCTGCGCTGCAATTGAATGTGTCACAACAAAAAGGGGATAACTCAGGTTGAACCGCATTTAAGCGATGAAATCGAATATTGGGGAAAACGTATTGTTCGAATATTTATAGAAACTTTATTCCGTATACGGAAAACTGTTTCATAAACGCTTCTAACTTCGATGTAAATTTTAAAGTAAAAAATATGCATTTTGCGATAATAATGCAGGCATATTACAAAACTAAAGATAAAAAATAATTTATTGATATCATACTGTCACAGCTAAATTTACAATTCAAAAACAGAAAAGAATGTGCTTTCACGTCGTTTTATGATGAGGATACCTTACAGCACCGAAGTATTCCAAAAACAAAAGTTAAAAAAGACAGCTATGCACCGAATAAGTGCGAGAAATTCACCATTTTTTTTTTTCGCGTTGTTGGATACTCCAGTAGAGGAACTGAGGAATGCCTCATTAAGAAAATGGCGAGTCTGGGTGAAAAGTTGGCAAATGGTAAACACATCGCCATTTCCTTTCCTGGTCCAACGTTTACTGAAAGCTTACTATTTATCACATCAAGTTTTGACCTTGTGTCTTCCGATTTCGCTCAAATTTTTTTTACGTGTTCTCCTGGATGGTCTAATGAGGGAATCACCGTCATTCCGATCCTAATCTTTCAAGGGGGCGGGGGGTGGCCCTTGTAATTTTCGTATAATTGGGATTTTTTGCGAAATTGCTTAACTTTGAAGGAGCATATCTCGAGATTGGTTAGGTCTAAGATAAATCTGTTCATGCTGTTTTGTAGAGAATTGAAAGGAGATTCAAAATTGATAATCACTTTTTGAAAAGTTCAAAGTGGAGCTTTTGTGATGGAAGCTCAACTTTCATGATAAGTACAAAAGATGAAGGGCCCCATTAAAAAATCTGAAAAAATTACTATGAAGAGAACTTTTAATGTATTTTTCAACTAATTACTTTTCAAGATGGGATCTCAATACCCCTGGGGAGCACAGGGGTCCTAAATTTTGGTCAAAATTCAAAAAATGGAAAAAGTGAAGTAATATATCGATTTCTACTAATTCGAAGGCGCTGAGTTCAAATATGTGCTTAGTTTTTTCATTCGACCCCTCTGAACCCCCCTATCAGCCCTCTAATGAGGTCAAAATTCAAAAAAAATGAAAAATAACGTATGACGTGTCGTTTGTTAGGTTTTTGAGGGCGCTGAGTTCGAATATTTGCTTATTTTTGGGATTCGACCCTTTAGTTCTTCCCTAGCCTCCAATTTTGAAAAAACACATGCAAAAAATCGGAAATAGCATAAGTCATATCGATTTCTACTAATTCGAGGGTGCTGAGCTCGATTATCAACTTACTTTCTCGATCCGTCTCCTTCGTTCTCCACACTGGCTCCAAAATTACTAAATCATTTAAAAAATCAATGTGTTTTTTCAAAATTGGGGGCTAGGGGGCACTAAAGGGTCGAATTCCAAAAATAAGCAATTATTCGAACTCAGCGCCCTCAAAAACCTAACAAACGACACGTCATCGTCATACGTTATTTTTCATTTTTTTGAATTTTGACCTCATTAGAGGGCTGATAGGGGGGTTCAGAGGGGTCGAATGAAAAAACTAAGCACATATTTGAACTCAGCGCCTTCGAATTAGTAGAAATCGATATATTACTTCACTTTTTCCATTTTTTGAATTTTGACCAAAATTTAGGACCCCTGTGCCCCCAGGGGTATTGAGATCCCATCTTGAAAAGTGATTAGTTGAAAAATACATTAAAAGTTCTCTTCATAGTAATTTTTTCAGATTTTTTAATGGGGCCCTTCATCTTTTGTACTTATCATGAAAGTTGAGCTTCCATCACAAAAGCTCAACTTTGAACTTTTCAAAAAGTGATTGTCAATTTTCAATCTCCTTTCAATTCTCTACAAAACAGCATGAACAGATTTATAAAAGTGATATCCAGTTTCAAGGTCAATGATTTTGGGAGGTGTAGAATGCAGAAATCGAATCGAATCTTTTCAGGGAGATGGCCGGGGTTCCCATGCAGAGGGTGGTACTGCATGAAAGTTGCAAAAAACGCGGTTTCTTAAATGATCCCCTCCCCCTGCTCCTTCCTCCTATGGACAGAGAACTCAAACATTTTTTGGGAGGTCTTTCACTCAAAATAAACTACTTCACTAATTTTTGTCAAAATTCATGACATGCTCCATTTCCAATCCCTTAATTATTTTTTTTGTGAAATTTCACTTCGAAATTACTGTCTTTTGAAATGATAATTTCAAAGTTCATGAATTTATCAACATTAGTGTTATGTTTAAAAAAATTTTTTGGATGAATTATTGAAAAAATAAAGTGTGCACATGTGAACCCTTTTCATCTGTAAAATTTCAGTCATTAAATAGTAATTTGTACTTCTATTATTGTGTAGATTTGCGTGAATAATAAAAAAAAATTATTCGTTTTCTTAAAAGTATAAAAATTACATTTAAAAGTCATCAACTTTGTGATTTTCTATTTTTTTTTATTCGTTTTTATGTATTAAAATTAGGTTTAGAAGTCATGAACTTTGTGATCTTTGATTTTTAGTTCGTTTTTATATGTATCTAATGATATCTGATCACATCTGGTTACGAACATTAGTAGTGCTTATAAGAACAGTAGTAGTGGTAGTAGTAGTAGTAGTGTTGGTACAAACGTTAGTAGTGTTAAAATCTATGTTAGTAGCGTTCATAAAAACATTAGTAGTGTCGATTCAAACAATAGTAATGTTACAAAATATTACTAATTTTTGGACGAACACTACTAATTTTTTGGAAAACGCTTGTAATGTTTTACAAACACTAGTACTAATTTTCCACATGGGTAGTGTACTTAATTACCTACTTCTTTTTAATTCGGCTGAAAATTTTACTTCAAGTTGAAATACCTCTCTTGAAAATAGCAGTAAAATCTAAATTAGTAATTTTGATAATCCCTTGTCCACACCGTTGACTCATTCACAACGTCGAAACATCAAGTAAATTTTTCTCAACGCATTAAGAACAACAAAGGTCAACACCTTTTTTTTTAAAATTGAAAATATATCAAAAATTAAGGCTCATAGGAAAAAACTAATAAAAGACTCTACAGAAATAAAATTTTACGCTGCATGAGGCTTGATTTTCCTAGGAGATCAATTTTTTGTAATGAATCAAAATTTCAACATTTTTCATTTTTTTGTAACAATGGAAATATCAAAAGCCGGAAAATTAAAAAATTTTTTAGTAATTGATTCTGATTGGTGATTCTGACCTACTATCAGTTTTACTCCAACACGTCAGAATTTTTTATAATTGCAATTTTTTGTTAAGAGTTTGTTTTACATTTTTTGATTCACTGTTTATTTATACACGCGTAGCAAAGAGCCGAATTTGGTTTGAGAACATTTTTTTATTCGCCGATAATTTTTGTTTTCAGATTCAAAAGTTACGACTTCAAATTTTTCGGAAGAAAATGAGTTACGAGTAAATCATTGAGTACAACAAAACCTATCAGGAAGATACTAATGGAAAATATATGGTGTAATAGAATTTCGAACGAGGGTGTAAAAATTTATTATCATTGCTAACAATTTGCATCAAATCACTACATAATATAAAAAACTCAGCGACTCCTTTTGAAGAAAGAAAAAGAATTTGAAAAAACTGCATGATAATTCAAATTTTTTTCTCAAAATTTACGGAATTTTTTGTTTGTTGAAATGATACAAATCGTTCGGAATCAATTTATGTAATTTCAGAAAAATCGTAATCATTCAAGAATGGCTTGTGTTCCATCTCATAGTTTGTAAATGATCGATTTAAATCTTGATTTTCATTTTATTTTATTGATTTTAAAATTTTTTCAATATCATTTTTCGTTTTAAGTAGGTATTATTTTTTACTGATATTTTTCTGGAATTCTTTCAATTTTTTGTAATTTTTTAAATTGCATATAAAAATTATTATTCTGTATTTCATAGTTTTGTTAGATTTTTGTAATCACTTTGAAAAATATAAGAACAGTTCGTACTAAAAGTGGATAGAAAAGAAATATCCTAAAATTTGAAAAAAATCTAAGAAGCGGTTTAAAATCTGCGAAAAATTTCAAGTTCTTCAAGACCTCAAAGTGGACTTATTTTCTTAAAAAAAAAAAAAAAAAAAAACAGTTTTTACCACTCCTGAGTAGTGATACCCTCTGGAAAATCCTAAAAAAGATGTCTTAAAATTTGATACCACTTTTAGCCCTCTACACGAAGGCTAAAAAATGGAAAATCGAGATTTTGATTTTTTTTTGATTTTTATCTAAGTGGTACGTACTTACTTAATTCAAATTAGTAATTTAAATATCTCAAAATCGATTTTTTTAAACTTTGAATATTTTTAATAAAAATTTCATGAAAAGATTTTTAAAAATTTTCATGGAAGGGCTGCCAATTGCATTTTCGTGTGCAAAATTTTCATAGAATTTTAGTTGGCAAAATTACTACAAAAAAAATTTTAAAAAGGTAAAATTGATCTACTTGAATGGGCGGGACTTTTTTCGATTTACTTCAAGTCACTAACAAACCAATTAATATTTAAAATTATTCGGTTGACCAAAAAAATTGTTGGTTCGATTCTGAGTTGCTTGAGTAAGAGATTTAAATTTGGTAAAAATCAAAAAATCTTCAAATTCACCATCGATACCTTTTCAATTCCCTTGCAGAGGGCAAAAGTGGTATCCAGTTTCAAGGTCAATGATTTTGGGAGGTGTAGAATGCAGAAACTCGAATCGAATCTTTTCAGTGAGATGACCGGAGGTTCCCTTGCAGAGGGTGGCACTCTATGAAAGTTGCAAAAAAGTGTTTTTTTTTAATAACCCCCTTGCTCCATCCTCCTATGGACAGAGAGCTCGAAACATTTTTTGGGAGGTCTTTCACTCAAAATAAACTACTTCACTAATTTTTGTAAAAATCCATGACATGCTTTTTTCGATCAAGTTTGTAATATTTAGCACATCGAAAATGTGAAAATAAAACTTATCATAGTACCCATTTCCAATCCCTTAATTATTTTTTTTTGTGAAATTTCACTTCGAAATTACTGTCTTTTGAAATGATAATTTCAAAGTTCATTTTATCGACATTAGCATTATGTATAAACATTTTTTTGGGTAAATAATTGAAAAAATTGAGTGTGCACATGTGAACCCTTTTCATCTGTAAAATTTCAGTCATTAAATGGTAACTTGTATTTCTATTATTGTGTAGATTTGCATGAAAAATAAAAAAAATTATTCATTTTTTTTCAAGTATTAAAATTGAATTTAAAAGTTATGAACTTTGTGATTTTCTATTTTTTTTGTTAGTTTTTTTTTTTTGTATTAAAATTTGGTTTAGAAGTCACGAACTTTGTAATCTTTGATTTTTAGATTGTTTTTTTGTATTAAAATCAAGTTTAAAAGTCATAAACTTGATGATTTATATATTTTTATTTTTTCATTATAATAACAGAGATACCTACATAAATGTTCAAAAAAGTAAAAATTTATTGAGTATTCTGAATTCAAAAAATAATATAAAATGTTCCCTCAGTTATAAAAACCAAAAATAATTTTTTTGGGTAAGGCACTGTTTTTGGCCAGCCGATCCTCTCCTGAAAAATTAAGTATTTCTACAGTCATATCGTTCTTGAACGACTCGAACCTACCTGCTCGATCACGAAAGATTCGATTATCAAGTGATCAACTGATACTCAGCGAAATCTTTCACAAACGACTTATTTAAACTGCAATAAGTCGCCAAAAGCTACAGGACTTCACAAAACTCTCTCTGAGCCAATAATTAGCCATGTAATAACCCCTTCCATCCACCCACACTACACTAAGGAAATCATTTTTGAAATATTTTTCTGGATACTAGGCTGGTTCATTTCAATGTATACTCTGTCAATTATAAATCAGTGAAAATTATCGAAAATCACTGAGAAACAGTCAGAATTGCAGCACAGGAGAAAATCAGTGAACATTTTTTTACTAAAAACAAATCAGGGAGAAAAATCACTGGAAAATCAGTGAAAAATCACTGAAAAATCAGTAAAATTCGTAAAATTTGCTGAAAGTCAGTGAAAATCTTTGAAAAGTTAGCAAAATTTCGCTGAAAATCGGTGAATTTCGCTGATTTTTCCTGCGCTGCAATTGAATGTGTCACAACAAAAAGGGGATAACTCAGGTTGAACCGCATTTAAGCGATGAAATCGAATATTGGGGAAAACGTATTATTCGAATATGTATAGAAACTTTATTCCGTATACGGAAAACTGTTTCATAAACGCTTCTAACTTCGATGTAAATTTTAAAGTAAAAAATATGCATTTTGCGATAATAATGCAGGCATATTACAAAACTAAAGATAAAAAATCATTTATTGATATCATACTGTCACAGCTAAATTTACAATTCAAAAACAGATTGGGGGCTAGGGGGGCACTAAAGGGTCGAATCCCAAAAATAAGCAAATATTCGAACTCAGCGCCCTCAAAAACCTAACAAACGACACGTCATCGTCATACGTTATTTTTCATTTTTTTGAATTTTGGCCTCATTAGAGGGCTGTAGGGGGGTTCAGAGGGGTCGAATGAAAAAACTAAGCACATATTTGAACTCAGCGCCTTCGAATTAGTAGAAATCGATATATTACTTCACTTTTTTCATTTTTTGAATTTTGACCAAAATTTAGGACCCCTGTGCCCCCCAAGAGTATAGGGCATTCGCGCATGTGCGGGTTGCATACTCTCTGCCGAACGGTTTGGTGCAGTGTTATCACTTTTTTTAAATTTTTTCTAAATAACTTGAAAAAGAAGCAATTTTGGATTTTTTTCATAATAACTTCATTGGAAGAGGATGAAATAAGCTTTCGATTGATATAATTACTTTTTGATTTCATGCAACTTTGAATTTTCGTAAATTTTGATTGAAAATTTTTCATCGGAATTTACGAAAATTCTAAGTTGCATGAAATCAAAAAGTAATTATATCAATCGAAAGCTTATTGCATCCTCTTCCAATTAAGTTATTATGAAAAAAATCCAAAATTGCTTCTTTTTCAAGTTATTTAGAAAAAAATAAAAAAAAAGTGATAACAGTGCACCAAATCGTTCGGCAGAGAGTATGCAACCCGCACATGCGCGAATGTCCTATTGAGATCCCATCTTGAAAAGTAATTAGTTGAAAAATACATTAAAAGTTCTCTTCATAGTAATTTTTTCAGATTTTTTAATGGGGCCCTTCATCTTTTGTACTTATCATGAAAGTTGAGCTTCCATCACAAAAGCTCAACTTTGAACTTTTCAAAAAGTGATTATCAATTTTCAATCTCCTTTCAATTCTTTACAAAACAGCATGAACAGATTTATAAAAGTGATATCCAGTTTCAAGGTCAATGATTTTGGGAGGTGTAGAATGCAGAAATCGAATCGAATCTTTTCAGGGAGATGGCCGGGGTTCCCATGCAGAGGGTGGTACTGCATGAAAGTTGCAAAAAACGCGGTTTCTTAAATGATCCCCTCCCCCTGCTCCTTCCTCCTATGGACAGAGAACTCAAACATTTTTTGGGAGGTCTTTCACTCAAAATAAACTACTTCACTAATTTTTGTCAAAATTCATGACATGCTCCATTTCCAATCCCTTAATTATTTTTTTTGTGAAATTTCACTTCGAAATTACTGTCTTTTGAAATGATAATTTCAAAGTTCATAAATTTATCGACATTAGTGTTAAGTATGTTTAAAAATTTTTTTTGGATGAATTAATGAAAAAATAAAGTGTGCACATGTGAACCCTTTTCATCTGTAAAATTTCAGTCATTAAATAGTAACTTGTATTTCTATTATTGTGTAGATTTGCGTGAATAATAAAAAAAAATTATTCGTTTTCTTAAAAGTATAAAAATTACATTTAAAAGTCATCAACTTTGTGATTTTCTATTTTTTTTATTCGTTTTTATGTATTAAAATTAGGTTTAGAAGTCATGAACTTTGTGATCTTTGATTTTTAGTTCGTTTTTTTATATTAAAATCAAGTTTAATAGTCATAAGCTTGACGATTGTTATTTTTTCATTCATTTATTTTTTCATTACAATTCAGTTTAGGTAATACTTAGAACAAAGATAAATGTTCAAAAAAGTAAAAATTTATCGAGTATTCTGAATCAGTGGCGTCGACAGAATAGAAAATTGGGGGGGGGGCACAAAAGGGGCCATGTGTTGGACAATTTTTCTGCTTTTTCGAAGTGCAAAAGGGGGACTGACTTTTTTCACCTGCTAAAAATGGGGAGGTGGTAAAAAGGACGCATTCTTCCGCACTTTCGTCTCAATTAAATTAAAAAAAGTGTTATTTTGTTAGTGCCCGAGCGAAGCGAGGGCGAAGTTTTGAAAAAATTGGATTTTAAATGCCTTAAAAAGACGTTTTTTCATGTTTTAATGCTTTGAAAATCCCTATTTGATGTAACTGTAACGTAAATTTATAAACACAACATGAATTGGGGGGGCCAAGCGGGGGCCAGAACTTTTTCCGGGGGGGCCTGCCCCCCCCCCCCCCCCCCCCCCCCCCCCCCCCCCCCGGCCCCCCCTTGACGACGCCTCTGTTCTGAATTCAAGGAATTAAAAACAAAATTCACTCGGTTATCAAAATTAAAAAGAGCGGAAAACAAAAAAAAAGACTGAATAAAACTGAAATAACTTGCAGCCTCATAATTTTTGGGTACGTAAGGAAATCATTTTTGAAATCTTCTTCTGAATACTAGGATGGTTCATTTTAATGTACATGTAATATTCTTCTGTTGCTTTCCTATTCAACCAGTAGTGTACAACAACAACACTACAATAATATTTGCCAACATCGCTTCCAGTATAACAATTCACAGTGTTGTCAATGCAATAAATGCAAATACTTTTGGTATTCTAAATCACCACAATTTTCAGTTTGTGACAAACAGATTACATTATTTTTTTTATATCATTTTTTAATTTGAGGATATTTACTTTGAAAGTATATCCAATCTCTGAAAAATTAAAACGACGCCAATTCCGAACGTAAAAACCTTGAAAAAAATAGACGATAATTCACTGAAATTTCTAAACACGCGAATTGCACCGTACGATTCACCCCTCACTCATCTTTACACCTTCCAAAATTACACAGCGTCAATTTTCTCTCTCTGAACGTCATAACCGCGAATCCACGACCCTTGATAATACCAATTATGACACGAATTAAGAGACGTACGAAAAAAAAAAAAGAATAGCACAAGAAAAAATATATTACTGGCGTCTTAACGTGACACAATTCCACAAATCTACCAACCTTCACTAACCCCAATAATGAAAATTTTTACGCGAGTTTATCTCCATTACGTTTTATTTCTTCTTTTATTTCATTGCTTCGGTTTGAGAATTTCGTTATCCTCGTTGAATCTTCGCAATCGATGAGGAAAACAATCACTGCCACGGTAGATCTCTCACCTCCGCGTGATTCGTAATCCATTATCCGTAAACTACGATAACCAATTACGAGGCGAGTAATTAAAAAAAAAATGAAGTCTTCATTAACAATGCCTATGTATAAACTAACGCCTTTTCGAAGAGCACGATGGAGCAGACTGGTGTCCGCGATTTCGTAATCGAGAACTCGGCACATAGAGAACTTCTTTTTTTTTGTACGCGCAGCATCGAATCGTCCCGGTCTGGCTATGGCTCTGTAGCTATAAGTACATATAACAAGAGTACCATGTACTGTATGCATCGTGCTTCATCAATCATAAAATGTACTGACCGCCTTTACCGAATCAGAGCGAACACGTAACCAGATTTAAATCAAAAAGCGGTAATAGTTTTTAAAAGTAAATTCATTATCATATCACCTTTCTGACGCGTGTAAGCCGCCGAATACAATGAGTGAGAGGGAAGGTGAAGAATGGGGAAAAAATGCATAGATGGAAGTACAGAAAAACAGAGCAAGATGTAATCGGACTGAAGCCGGTACACACTGATGGCGATTATTTGTGGTTTCATTTTTTCTTCCAGTATTCTACCCTACTTTTCGGTCAGTCCACAATCACCTATGAGATTTTTAACTAGACTAGAAATTTTTCAAGTTCAAAAATTCTAAACATTTATTTAGGTAAGATAATGAAAAATTAATTCCAAAAAATTGAAAAAAATTTCAACGAAAATTAGTCGAAATACACTCGAAGTGGAGAAATCGACTTCAAATGGCACCTTTAGAGTAATATTTTGATTATTTTTTGAGATGCTACATTTTTAGCTGCATTGTAGCGATTTCTCAAAAACCCTTTGACCGATTAGCCTGAATTTTTTGGGAAAAACAAGAAAGGCTTGAAGGTCTTATGATAAAAATTTCAGCTAAATTGGCTGAAGTATGTCTGCTCTAGTTTTGCTGAAATACGGCGAATAGCCTACGAAAATAAATTTAACTCTCGATGTATTTTCTTATGAGACTTTTTTACCTAGAAAATTGCCTTCTATTTGAAAATTCATACTTAGGGCCTCCATTTAAAACTTAACTTTCTCAAATAAAATTCGATTTTCTAAACAAAGGAAGCATTGTTCGAAAAAATTTCATTGAAGGAAATTGTAAAGAATTTAAAGGGCACGCTCGAGTAAGAATGGTCAATCGGCCCCTGAGCGATTTTTCCTCAGAGTTTCAGAGCTCTAACTTGAGTATGTAACGAACAAATTATGCTTTCGATTTTGTTGTTGCTGAATTCATTTTTATTCGGCTTCTAAAGTTTGTGAGAATTTCGATTTCTCGCAAAAATATTTGGATATTGTTTTTCTCAGGAAATGTTTATTCACTTCGTATAATTTTTTTTTCCATTCTTCGAACTTCTCAGCCCAACTTTTTACTTGATTTCATACCTTATATTATTTTTTATTTCACTTGCATTAATTTTTTCAATTATTCAATTTCAGTGTACGTAAGTTACCTATAATTTTTCTTATAAAATATACAATGATTTCTGATTTAATTTTATTATTTATTATGTCGAAATATCTTTTTAATTGCACCAAGTAGTTCTTGAATAATGATTCAAAAGATGGAAAATGCGTTTCATTTTTCTTCTCAATATTGATTCAATCGGTTTTCTTCAAACTTGAGTATAAATGTAGGTATATGTGAGGGATATTCACAAAAAAATTGATAGCTCCCAGCTCCCACTTCCATTTTTCCTCCTCCAAAAATTTGACTGAATATTTTGAGGAAATCTGAAAGACTCGAGGCAAAATTTTCAAAAAATAATTTTTAGGTACCTTATTACTTAATCCTACAATGAGGTATCGAGCCCCTTCCCTCCCCCTCCCCCTTAAGCTTGGACAGGAGATTTTTTTATTACAAAAATGTGAATTTTTTTGCTCTTGAAACATGATTTTTCAAAAAAATTCGCCCTCGCTTCGCTGGGGTAATTTTTTAATCGTTCTGTTTTAAAAATTGATGATTTTTCACTGATCTTTCGGTCAAAAATCACTGATTTCTCAATTAATTCCCAGTTTATCAGAACAAATCAATAATTTTGACTAAAAAATCAGTGAAAAATAACAGAAATTCCGTAATTTTTGAATTTTACTTGGCTCAAATTCGTTTATGAATTATCAATCTACTGAAAATACCTTGACTACGCCAGCGCCACTGAAATAACAAGTTACTGAATTTTTTCATTGAAATCTCACCCCCCCCCCTCCCCCACCCCTTATTTTTTTAGAATTCTGAGCCCCTCCCTTAAATAATTTCTGGGTGCGCTTATGGTTGGGCCATGGCCAAAATTGACCAAAATCGTTGTATCAAATGATCAAAAGATGTTATTTTCCTAATTTTCTTCATTATTTGCGGCCAAAGTCAACTCCGGTTTTAGTCAATTTTTACCATAGTCCACCAGAGGAAAAATTTTGAAAAAAATCATGTATTATTCTAGAATTAATAAAATATGCCTAATTTTTTTTTTGAAAATTTTGCCCTGAGTCATTCATAGGTAAGGCGCGTCTCAAAATATTGAGTCATTTTTGGAGCTGGAAAGGGGGAGGCGGGACCTGTAACTTCTTTGAAAAAAATCTTTACATATACCGATATTTATAATTATGTACTCCAGTTTGAAGAAAATCGGTCAAGCCAATCCTGAAAAAAAATTAAAACTCATTTTCCGTCTTTTGAGTCATTACCTAAGAACTACTCAACTCAGGGGTCTGAAACTCACGATCAAGGGAATAATGTATCTCTCTGTAAGTATCATTCCAAGATCGCTCGGGAGATTTACCATTTTTATACTCGGGCATGTCCTTTGCTTTCGCAGGTGTCTCTTTAGTTCTTTTTCGAAGACGCTTCGGTTTCAAGGTAACTACAATCAAAGTTTGGGTATAAATTTTAAAACGTCATTTGCAGATTTGAGCAATCCTGAAGGTCACTACCTCGATCGATTTTTCGAAAAATTCAACTAAAAACCTCCAATCCATCTTCTGCCTTCCCCAAAAATTACAGTTTAATTTGTCGAACGGTTTTCTAGAAATCATTGCGAATTGTGCAGAAAATCTAACATCTCAAAAGAAAGTTTAGATTCAACTTTTATAAGCTCAAAGATGAAGACGCGAAATAATGTAATTAACTAGTTTAAAATGAAAACGTATTTTAAAAATTCATCAAAAAAATTCAAATGTCTCACTCAGGAAAAAATTAATTTTGTTCAATACCTCACGTTAAACGGATTTTTTCTCTCAAAAAGTCCTACTTTTTCACTAATTTTTACAAAATTTTCAAAAACTTCCTCTTCGGCCTACAAAAAAACCTCCCTCACCCTTCACTCAAAAATTTTAGAACCTGAATTCATTGCGGTAATTTTTCAAATAAAAAAGAAAAGCATTAAAAATCTTAAATTGGTTTCGCAATTCATTGCTCCACGTCTAGCTTCCCCCTAAAAATAATACGAGCTTCAAATTTATAAATTCCACGCAAGTTCCTACAATTTTTCCAGCTTATTTAGCTAAATGCAGAATCGTTGAAGGAGTTTCTCGCATTATCTGGGTGTCTAATGAATTTATCTCTCAAAAATCACTGCGGTAATTGTTACAAACTTTTCTGAAACTTTTTCTTCAGGCCATAAAAATACCGAAACTTGAATTCTGAAAATTTTTCATACCCCTCTCTTTCATCTTTTACATCAAAATTTGAAAACTTGAATTCATTACAAAAAAAAATCGAATAAAATGGGAAAGTACATATGTGAACCTGGATATAGAAACCAGCCTTAGGGGGCCAAAATTGGGTTCTGAGTTGAGGATCCCCCTTGATTTTACTTCTTCTGAAAGTTCCAAAATCAATGTCAACTCAAAAACCAATTTTTGACTTATAAGGATAATTTCTATATCCAAGCTGACATATTATAAAACTGAAAATTTTATATTTGTCTTACAATTTATTACTTTACGTCTGCCATTCCTAAAAAAAAATGATTTGTTTTTTAAATTAATAAAATTTCAAGCAAGTCCCTGCAATTTTTCTAGGCTTGCCTATTTAAATATAGAATCGATGAGGGAGGTTTTCGCCAAGAAACCCCAATGAATAAGTGGAAAAAAATTCAAAATCGTTCCACGAGGGTTTTTGGACCTTATAAATCCAATGCTGAAGTCAAATGAAAAATCTTCAACTTATCGATTATCGAGTGAGGTATCGGAATTCGTCCTCAAAAATCAACTGTCATGACTGGGAGTAGGCTCAAAATTGAAACATTTTTATCGAGCTGTGGAAATCACTCAGATCCAAGAAAATTTGATAGAAAATTTGATAAAATTTCTCACTCATCGTTGAAAAAAACCTTCGCGACAATGAATCTTCCTGGACGTTCACAAAACTCAATTTGGACCACCTGACTCATTTCGCCTCCGGTGGACGGCCACCTTCACCGAAGGATACTCGGGCAACGGTAGCAAAATAAATTGATGTCGGCCGAGAATTAATATAGGGCAAGTACCGCGCGAA
The DNA here is from genome assembly GCA_033439095.1 of Pseudococcus viburni. Taxonomy (NCBI): domain Eukaryota; kingdom Metazoa; phylum Arthropoda; class Insecta; order Hemiptera; family Pseudococcidae; genus Pseudococcus; species Pseudococcus viburni. The sequence continues at coordinate 98,866 of JAVBJF010000406.1, read as the reverse complement.
CGGACGATGAAAGGTAAGTGGAAGCTTTCTCGGACACGCTATCGTTTCGGTTTATGCCCCCGCGTCGTCATCGGTGGAGGAAAATACACGGCGGGTACGTATCCGCCGCCTTCGTCGCCGTCGCCGCAGACGATTTTCTTGTATTTCACAGATCGCGGGTGCGTACCGTATATATACATAGTATACCTGATTTTTTTTACTCAGTACACGTGCTCGTAGCCTCATAAGGTAGTGCAACAGAAACCAACCAAAAAAATTCCAACAGCAATAACAATAGTGCCATCAAAGGTTCTGTTTTTTTTTCGTATTTATTTCTTTCAAATTTAGTCAATTCATCATGTACGGATTCTCAGTGAGTATTTTTTCAAGTTTTCAATTTTTACTCATTTTTCGTTTCGAAGTATTTTCTTTCGCGAATTTTATCGAGTCGTGATCGTCGTGTTTATTGTTGTGATTCTTGTGGTGACTCAGCGTACGAAGATGTCCGGTCGTTGAACGTTTCTGAATCGAGTTTCAGTGTTACCTATTTCGGTCTTTCAATGTGTCTGGTGGAAATCAACTTTTGATTTTTTTTTCAAATCAAGTGTTTTCCACTTAGAGGTGGAGTTTTCATCGAAAATCCATACAAAAAAAATCATAATACACCTGCTTCGATTTCTAGTGGGTAAATCAGTGATGTAGGTCAATTCAGCTTCAATATTTGGATCAAAATTGAAGAATTTTTCAAAAAATCATTCAAATTCATTCTGAAAATGCATTTACGAGAGCTACTTTTCTATATTTCAACATCTTTCGCCAATCTTCAAAAACATTCCATAGAGAAAACCCAGAAATCCACCTCCTGGAATCTGCTCTCTTCCAGATTATCCTCAAACGTCCGTCGAAAGCGTTAATCCAGCAACGTTTCGGATCCGCGATCCATTTAAACACTCGTCGTCGCTCTCGTAACGGTTCCTGCCTACTTCGCGGATTATTCTTATTAATCATCTATCTCTATCGATCACACGATCTTCTAGACTCGATGGCGTCGTGTCGTCAACAAACAACTACGAAGACGACTCAAGAGTCCCACCATCGAGCATCGCACGTCGTCTTCGTCATCGTCGGCGAGCTTCGTAATTGAACCATGCTACTTAATCAAATAATTTCCGCCTAATTTATTTGTTTCGCCTTTACTCACGATAAAATAACATGGTACTGGTCGTATTATTCCGGGTAAACACGACGCAGTCGTAGACGTTAAATTAATGGTTTGTTTAGGAAGAAGTTCGAGTACGTGGGTAACTTCAATTCGCTCGAGTAAATCGTCTTCGAGTCGTTTGTATTATTCGCGGTGTCGTTTGTTCAGCAGCAGCTGTGCCTGCTTTCATTATTTTTTTAGAGATGTATTTATTTTGGTACTTGAGTTTAGAAGAGATCATCTAATCCGTATAATGAGTTGTTGTCGTTTCGACATCGGGCTGCTTGTTTTCTGATGACGGTTTTCTTTGATCGAAAATCGTCAACTGATTTAAAATGCCAGCAGCCTGATAGGTTCAAGTTTCGGGTGCAGTTTGAGAATTTTTTCCTTAAAAAATTGAAAAAAGTTGAATCCACAGGGGATTAGAATCTATGTAAAGTTGAGATTATCTCAAATCTTTCCCAAAAACTTATCCCATCATAAAATAGGTGAAGAACTAGGGAACTCAAAATTGTTCTATCTGAAAACTTGGGTTAAGGTTCAATTATTTTTTACATTTTCCACATTTTTACGAATTTTAAAAATTAAATTTACAGAATCTATGGGCTTGGCTGTTTGAGACCTTCTTTAACTTATCATCAGCCTTTGAAACTAGTTTTTTTTACGAAATTTTACCTGAGAAACCAAATTTATATAATTCAGCATCCTCAGGCATAGGGTGAAAATTCGGGGGGGGGCAAAATTCTGCACAGTCAATGTTCAAAAGTAACTTAAAATTGATAAATTTCATCTTCATGCCATATTTTCTTTCTGATTCATGACGAGAGAATTATGAAATACTTGAAGCACGTGAAATCGTTTCAATTTCAATAAAAATGGAGGGAGTACCTAGAATAACTTCGAAATCAAAATAGATCGTGGTGGACTGAATTGAGATTTTTGAACTGACCCCTCCCCCCCCATCTTTTAAAAAGTAATCAAAATTTGAGCTTATGGGCAAAAAATACTAAGATGACAATTTAAAATTGCCCCTCTCTGGGTGTAATTTCATCTCCCAATTTTTTGATATTCCAATTTTTCAATAAATAATTTTGTATCGGTTCATTTCTTGAAAACAAAGGTTTGGGGGCAAAAATCTATAAGTGATTCGATTTCCATTTCACCAATTTTATTAAAAACTTACATGGTTCAAAGTCCAGTTCAAACATATTGAACCTAAAATTTTGATTGCTGGCGTTGATTTTATGATTGGGTTATTGAGTAATTATAACTTTTAAAATCGCAACGACCTACTCTCTCATTCTGAATCAGTGAAAAGTCGCTGATAAATAGTCAGAATTGTAGAACAGGAAAAATCAGCAAAATTCACTGATTTTCAGCAAATTTTCACTGATTTTTCAAAAAATTTTATTAATTTTTCAGTAAATTTCATAAATTTTACTGACTTTTCGGTGAATTTTCACTGATTTCCAGTGATTTTTCTCACTGATTTGTTTTCAGTAAAAATATTTCACTGATTTTCTCTTGTGCTGCAATTCTGGCCGTTTCTCAGTGATTTTCGATAATTTTCACTGATTTATAATTGAGAGAGTATATACTTATTTGAAAAGAATATGAATTAATGAGAAGGGAAGAATTTCAAATTTTTTCAACCATCTGCATCAGGCTCTTTAAATATTAATTTTTTTTCATGATTGATCTAAAAATTGTTTTTACAACTGGACTTTGCACACGACTACATATTTCGATTTTTAAAATTATTGGGCCAGTAAAGCATTTTTTGACATACCCATACCTACTAGGTAAAAATATAAATTTTTAATATTTGATACTTCAGTATGTATGCACTTGAAAAAAATGATTCTACTAAAAGCGTTCGTTCAGAAAGAGAAAAAACAGCAAAAAATCCAACTTGGAAAGGCTGTAGAAAAAATAAAAAATAACACTCCAGAAAATTTAAGATTAATTTTTTCAACAGGATTTCACAAAATGACGAATTACCTACAAAGAGATTTAAAATGTCTTTGATCAAATTCAAGATCATTTTAAGACGACCTAAAACATCTAAAAAAATCCACACCATTTCGCGTTCCTTTATCAGAGAACCAAGTTTTGAGAAAAATTGGTTGAGAATTCCAAAAAGTGGAATTTTCCCTCAAAAATTACATATCGATAGATTATTTTGAGGCCTAGGCATTTCAAATCTGATTTCACTGAAAAATAATTTTACCAAGATATATCAGAACCCATGATTTTTTTCAAATCTAAACCCTTTCCCACTTCGATATTTTTCAACGTTAAAAACTATTTTATCGAGGAAGAATTGCCATTCACTACTAAAAAAATTGGTTGTGGTTGCATAAAATTTCGTCGTTCAATAATTTATCGTTTCAACAATCTTATGTTGTCTTTCAAACCCATTTTGATGTCGTATAACATGATGTATTTCTCTTTCAAAAATTGGTTGCTAAATTGAGATAGGGGATGAAGAGGATGTCAAGTTTGCAAATTTACCAACTAAGTAAAACTTCAACGTAATAAGGATGGAAAATATTTCCCATAGAAATTCGACTACCTAATTTTTATGATTAAAAATGCATTTTTAGAGGAAGTCATAAAAATAGGATCAAAATCATCGAAAAATCATTTTTGGACAGACGCCAAAAAGAAATACCATAAATCGTTCCAAAATAATCATTTGAGAGGACAAAAAAACTCGCCAACTCATTTACTGCCAAGTACCGTGTGTCTAAAAAAAATCGTTGAGCAAAAAGATTGACTTAGCCTGACCTTTTTGCATGACTTTTTTTACTTTTTCATGAGCCTCCTCCAAAAAATTAATTTTTACAAAAAACTTCAAGCAAACAAAATTCAAAAAAATCCAATGAGCTCCTAAAATTAAAATATTTACGAACAAAACGAAATATGATTCAAAAAAAGTGTAATGAGCTCTTTTTTTATTCTTGTTATTTATTAAGAGTGAATGGAAATTTTTTCAATTTTTGAAAAACTCTTGACCTTTGAGTCAAAAATCTCGACTTTTCATGACTAGTTTGACCTCCAGGTCAAAATCTTGACTCATCCTGACCAGCTTGACTTAGCTTGATCGTTAGACACCCTGTAGCCAGGTCCTACCCAAAACGAGCCTTCGACAGAATTTGCTAAACATCGTCGAAAATTCAAAAATTGATGATCCAATTTTGAGTAAATAATCAATTAGAATTTAGGAGATTGACAGATGACCCCAAAGTAAAGAAATCATTGATATTTTTACTTTAGGCTCGTATATGCATTAATTTCTCATTTTATAGATTATTTCCTCCAATCACTGGACGAAATTCGAAAAACCACTCCCAAACATTGAAAATCATTTTTCACCGAATTTATTGGTTTTTTATTTCCACAGCTCATCGTTTGCGCACTCAGCTTGTTCTCAATGTACCAATGCATTCCACCTTATGGATCTAGCGATGGAGGCTATGGCGGCGGTTACCCAAGTCACGGAGAAGAACATCACGAGGTAATTAAAATTAATTGTACTGTGTATTTCGGTTCTTCGGCACAGCACCCTACAATCCTACATACCTACTGAACACAAATCACGTCTGAATCGTTACATTGATCCTAAATGTGTTCGAACTTCGAAGCACCACGGTCTGGCCGCCATGATTTATACCCGTGTACCTCGCTGGTACATCGTATATTGCCCGCATTCGTCGCATTTTACATCGTACGGGTACTTTCTTACATCCTTACGAAGATTCTACCATGTACCTACAATTGTAGATACGTATACAGAGAATAAATCTATCGTGAGAGGAGTATCGGCTACCATTTCTATGTATTTGTCGTCATCTTGTACCTATCTGTGTCTGTACTGTAACATCGTATGACGACAAATTGCAGAGAAAAAAAAATATCAGGTTACAGGTCTTCGGCGTGTGCTAGAACATGTCCGCATCTCCATTGGTTTTAATGATTCTTGTAGGTAATCTGTGATTTTCAACGTACGTAACATTACGTCTACCTGATCTACGGAGATGAGAGAATTACATATGCAACTGCATTCTGCAATAAGGAAATTCATCAATAATTATAAAGCTCGGAATGCAACAAGTTTTCAAAATTATTAGAACCAGATAGGAAAATTTAAATTACACCATTTTAATTCTCGAACCCAGATCTGTTTTTTTCACCTCGTTGATTCGCATGTGTGGGTATACCGATACCGATGCTGATTCAATGCTTGAGTAAGCGTAAATGTAGTGTGACTGGGGAGAGGAATAGGGACGAAAAATTCATGTGAAAATTATTCCTAGATATCCAGGTAGTCTTCGTGGTTATTTAATCAACGCGTAGATATTAATTATTCGTATTAAAAACACGCAGACGTATTATACCGTTTGTTCGATGCATTCCTGGTGCATTGATTTGTTCTATCACGAATCCATCATCGAACCGATGCCTAAGTACTGAGCAGCACGTAATATTTCCATACATCTTTTCCTCTCGACCCCATCCGGTCCTCATTGCATCCTTAGACACGAGTTTGAGTGTACGATTGCGACTTTCGTTCGCACTTTCTCATCCCATTACCTAAGATTATAATTATTCGGTCCTCAAATCGAGAAAAAATTAAGAGAAGGGGGCAAAATGAAAGTTTTCGATTGAAGAAGATTTGAAATGAAAATTTTCATAAGAAATGGTCACCAGTTTCGAACATAATTCTTGTGAGTGAAAATTGAAATTTCAACATTATGGAGGAGAGAAGAGCAGCACACTATCCCTCTAGCCCCCTCGTTCAGTCTAGTCAAGTTTCACACATCGAAATTCGAAAAAAATTGAATGAAGCAAGAACTTTCCAAAAATGTGATGAAAAAAATTAAAATGGTAATGGGGGGCGAGGGAAGGAGAGAGAATTTTCAACTTCCAATAAATTTCACTTCTGGAAAAAGTGTTTCGAATTTTACAGATGAAATCCGCACACATCGGTGCTTTAATTTCAAAATGTACTTCACATTCCACCTCTATTTCCACCTCTATTCCTTTTAATTTTTTTTTTAATACGAAAATCTCATCAAGTTCAAATCCAGTTATCATTTAAAAATGTGTGATGTAATTTATATGAACATCTCTTTTTGAAAAGTTACGAGCTTAGAATGAAAAAAAAAACTACCGACTTAAGTCATTTCTCAAAAGCTTATTCAAGTTTCAAGTTTCGAAATTCGAAAACAGACCGACGAGAAATTTACTAATTTTTGAAATATACAAACAATAATTCAAAAGTTGATGTACCTATCAACTTAGGTGAATGTCAAATTCATAATTATACGCAAATTTTTTTTTAAAAAAACTTTTTTTTTTTCTTACCTGTTGATTTGCTGAAGAATTTATCTACTGAGTAGCTCCTCGCCTGAAAAAAAATCGTAAAGGAATTTTAGCAATTTCAAACCTAGTGGAACAAAAATGAAACAGATACACACTTCAAGAAAAAAATCATGCATCATTCAATTTCAACCAAAATTTCGTACTTCTGATTTTTTTTTCTCGAAAATCTGTGATATTTCGTGTGTTTGGGCCATCTAGTCAAAGCAAATTTACAATGTCCAGTAAAACTTTTTCGAATTTTCGTGAAGTTTTCTACGTTTTTGGTACTTTACCGATACGTTTCCGCCTTCCCTACCAAAAAAAGGTGAGAAATGCTTCGTCGATGATTTTATTGAGAGAGGAGGGAGAGGGGAATTTCAAAAAATACCAATTCACGAACCAAGGATATCAAAACATGAACGATCAATGAAAAAAATTTCAATCTTCAAAACTGGATTTTGTCACCTATTTTCTTTCTGTTTAAATGATACCAATCTCTCAATATAGAATATGAATGATTTCCCCCCCCCTACCCCCTAAATTTTAATATTTTTTTGGATTTCCGAAAATCAACCAATATTAACTTTTGCCTAGGCTACGATGAGATGCTTCCAGCTGATTTTTCTTATACAATTTTGTAAATTCTCAATATTTTGTACGAACCTCTGCCCAAAAAATCATACTTCCTGCACCTTTAAAAAATCATATTTTGTTTTTCCAATTATTTCAATGAATTAAAAAAAAAAATTAGCATTCGAAGAAAATTTCATTACCATAATTTTTCCAGTTTATGGATTTTTAGTCGTATTTTGATTGTTAAAAGTTGATTTCGAGGTGATTTCGTGATTTTTCACAATTTTCATGACATTTATGAACATCTTCTTGAAATCATAAATTTGATACCTATTTTCCACCATCGGTTTTAGGGTATCCAAAATTAATTTCCATATTTCCATAATTCTTTTTTAAAACATTCAATCCATTATTTCCGAGCTGGGACTCTCAGCAAAGACACTTTCTCTAAAAAAAAATGAAATTAAAATTACTTTCTGAGTATAAATTCAGTCAATATTTTTCAGACACAGGTATAAACCTTCTTTTTGAGAAAAATAAGTTGGAAAAAAGTTTCATTTTTGGGTATTTTCTTGACTTCTTTCTGATTATTTCTGGCGTAGTTTTATAGCAAAATTTAACGAGAAAACAAAAACAAAATTGATCAAAAGCCCGCATTACGCTTAATTTGCTCACAAGGGAGATATCGCACCTCAAAGTGAAATTTTGAGCTCAAACAAAAAAAAAAATCCAAAGTGCATCATAACAGGACCCCGTATCCTAAATTTCAGATGCTGAAGTTCATTTCTCGATTTTTGGCGAATTTTTGAGATTTCAAAATTACCTCGGCTCTGCGAAATATGAAAATTTGATCCAATGAACGAAAAAAGCTGAAATTTGGTATATACTCTATTTTCGACCTCCTGAATCGATTGGAAACGGTTTCGAGACGTTTCGAAGACATCAGAAAAGTTAGGAATTTTCCAGTGATGGAGAAAAACTCATAAAAATGAGAATAAACATAAATAAACTCTCTAAATCCGAATCAGTCTTTGATGAAATTCTGCCTCTGAGAATCAGTGAGATGATTTTCATTGAAAATTAATGATTTTTCACTGATCTTTTAGTCGAAAATCATTTGAAAAATTATGATGTTCAGTTGAATTCACTTCACTACTTCAAACAGGTAAATTTTACTAATTCAGATTTAAGGAATGTACTGATTGTTTGTTTAAAAAAATTCCTCAATTTTCCAATTTTTCTTTGCTCAAATCTGTTCATGCCATCGCCCTACTGAAATTACCCTGAAAACGCCAGAGCCACTGATAGAACAGCTAGATTACTCGATTTTTTCATTGAAATTTTGCCCCCTCATTTCTTCTTGAATTCTCAGCCCCTCCCATAAATAATTTCTGGGTGCGTTTATGAATATGACTCCAAAAATGGCTCCGAACAGAAAATTGAAATGTTGATACAAAAATTTCAGTGGGACACTTGAAGGTGTGAAACAGCTTTCAGAATTTAAATCAATTTTTTTAGATTCTTCGTTTAATTTCCTATATGTATTACCTACAAATCAGGAAAAAAAAATTTCATTTTTTTTCGCAGCATAAGGATCTTTTTTTGAAACCACTTCACATATTGTTCACTATCTTGAAAAAATCCCCACAACTGAAGAAAAATTGACTCATTTTCGCCAGCATTTTGGGCACAGAAAATTATAGCAACGCGATCTCCAACTGGAAAAACCATTTCCTCTACAAACTTCGTGCATCAGTTTTCCATTCTCAGAAAAATATGATTTTTTCCAACACATCATTTCATACAAATTCTCAAATATTTTCAACTTTTCTCAACCTCGTCACTCGAAATCAAACTACAAAAAACCGATTCCAATCTCTCCATTTCCAACTCATTCTCAGATCAATCTCATTTACGTTTACATCACCATCATCTCGATGTAAACCAAATACGTAATCGACTTTTCCTTTCAACGTTTCCAATCCCGTCACAACTTTGGCAACCCTGTTATCTAGATCGAACCCTACGATGTGAAACTAATCAGCATCAGGCTGATTAAAAAATCAAAGAGCAAAAAAATAAAAACGAACGTGTTTCTGGTACTATTCCACATCTCCACTACAACATCTCACACATCAGGCAATCTCATCATCCTAACCAGAGTGTGTAACCGAAATACGCGCACGTGCGCTTAATTAAGCCACCTCGTACGCGTAAAACCGCCAACACTTGGCGTGATAAACCTTCCAGTCGTACCTCCTCTTACAGCACAGTTTCATCTCAGCTTCGCAACGATACACGCTTCTTATTCAATAATTACTTCCTCGAGTATGGTACTCGTCGTAATCGTCATTTTGCTCTTTTTTTTCACAGTCACCCAAACCGTACGCTTTCGGGTACTCCGTCAAGGATTTCAAAAAGGGCACCAATTTCAACCAACACGAAAACAGCGACGGTCACACCATCAAAGGCCAATACGAAGTAGCCCTGCCCGATGGCCGCATGCAAATCGTATCCTATCACGCTGACTGGAAGAACGGTTATCATGCTGATGTCAAATACGTCGGAGAAGCCGAACACCCAGATTTATACGCTCATCATGACTCCGGATCGTACGGTGGCGGTTACGGACACGGTGGTGGAGAAGCTACCTCGTCCAATTTCCAAAATATCTACGAAGGTGGTCACCATTATAGGAAATAAGTTTTTCAATTTTCATCTTGATCAACCGAACTCGTCAGTGTTATAAGTCGTATTGGTAAGTCTAAGTACTCGAACGGATGCAAAAACCAGAACGAACTTCGCGCCCGGAGCTCTCCCGACAACGACCAAGAAATTAGAGTAAAGATATTAATTCGACAACTGACCTGAAAAATCTATTCTGTACGTTAAGTATATGAATATTACGTAAGCTTTTCCTTCTTATTTTCTTTTCAATACTATTCTCTATGTCTTTCGTCTTCCTCTTCTTCCTCTATTGGGTAGAATTTTTCATCGTCAGTTTCATTTTCATCTTCATCCTTTCGTAATTTTTACACACGTAGGTGTTACAAAAGGAGAATTTGAATTGCAAATTTTATCCGAATTTTTTTCGTCGTTTTGTCCATGGCTTTTCGGAACGGTTGCGTTTTCGATGAAAACCGACCGATTACTTAATCGCATCTGATGCACTTTACGAAACAAATAACACGTCGAGTCGCCACGCGTTGACCGAACAATTTTTGCTCTTCTCTTTCGCCGCTACTTAAGTTCGCTTTCGATTGTACGATTTCTCAAACACGTAATTAATTTCGCATTTATCACCCGTCTCGCGGATGATGCCACTGTATAATTTATTTCATCTCTATCGAAATCGCCTCACGTACCAATAACACGGTTTAAGATGATTTTTTACCGAATCGTTAATTTTTTCGCATCTGAAATCTGTGCTGAAATTGTAAACGAGTATCGCACATTTGAACGAATTTTACCGATGGCGATACTAGTTACGAATATAAATTTTTTTTCGTATAAATTAAGATTGCGTAAGTCTACCAGAAAAGTAAAAAGTTACCAAATATTTAAATTTGTTCCTTGAAATTAGACTATTCTTTTTTCTATTTCGTAAGATTTCTTTATATTTGTATGTATGCTAATTATGTGTAATTATGGAAAATAAAGGAGTAAATATACTGGGTTTTCCATAATCAAATGTGTTTAGCATTTTTTTTGGTTTCTTGAAGATTAAAGAGGGTAGAATTTTAAAAGGAGAGAGGTAGAAGGAGAGGTGCGAAGAATCGAAATAATTTCTTCAATTTTTTTTGCTAATTTCAATGATCAAATTGATCAATAATATAAAAATCTGAATAATAATTCAACAGTACCTGCGAAAATTCTCCTCAGCTGAGCAGTCCCAACAAATTCAAGGGACTAACATTTCAGAATCAGAGAGTCCATTCATCAAGATTTATTCCATAATTCGAGATCTTCACTAGAAAAAAATATAGGTCAAACCCAGAGAAAAATTAATCAGGACCTTGGTTTATTTTTTCAAATTAAAATCATTCAAACAATTTTAAAAAATCTACAAAACAAAAAAAAAGTTTTTGATGAAATTTTTCACCTTGGTATTCACCCAGGTGAAAATTTTCAAGAAAAAACACAATAAGAAGGGGAAAATCACTCCCTTTGCCCCCTGACTTTCTCACTGAAATGTCATTCATTTTGGTAGAATTTGAATCAACATTGTTTCCATAGATTCATAATCTATACCTTTCACCAGGACTTACATATTCAAAAAAAAAATCGTTAAAATTTTATAGAATGCCTTGAAATTCGATCAAACATGCAAAATTAGGAAAAATTATTTACTTCAAAAAAATTTGGAAATTTTTTGGTCGCTATTAAACTTTAACGAAAATATTCTAAAAATTCTTCAGGCTGTCTCAAAAGTAATTAAAAATTTTCCAAAAAGTGGTTGAAATGCAATAAAATTTGTCAAAATTAGTCCAAAACGTTACAAACTTCCATCAAAAGTATCAAAAATTATATTTTTTGAACATTCCAACTCAATTTCACGGTATCTAACAAATAAATCGAAATGTAAGACCCTTCTTGGACCTTTTCAAATTTGTTGCAGATTTTTGAAAAATCTCCCGACTCTCTCTCATTCTGAAAAAAATTCACCTTGGCAGAACAATGAAATAATCTTGATGTTTTGATGATTGCAGTTTTCCTTCAAAAATCAATTTTCTCGTCTTAAGATTTTTCAAGCTACATAATTTTTTTCGTTTTTTTAATCTTTCCACTTGAAATAGTGATGCAGAGTTGAAATTGTACTTAATTCTACTTGAATTAAAGCTCGTAACAAATAGAAAGGAACGTGACATTTTTTTTATTAGAGAAAATGTGAGAGATATGGAGTAAGGAGTCAATCAATATCAAACAATCGAGTTTTTTTTTCACACTTTTTGAATAAATATGATATTGTGTGCAGAGATGGATTTTTAAAAGCAGCTGATATTTCATCAATTATTCAACACTTCATTTTTGAAGAGAAGACAAGCAGGGATGTACTGGATAGGAGGGTTGGTGAGGGGGTAACTTACCACCCTTTAGAATTTTTCAGCATTCAGTTGGGAAAATTTACCATTTCTACCCTAAAGTTGAGAAAATTTACCATTTGTACTCATATTTTCTCAAGTTGGAAAAATATAAGCATTAACTATGCATTTCATCAAATTAGAAAAACATATTTCGTCAACTTGACGAAATATGTTTTTCTAATTTGGTGAAATGTATCATTAATGCTTATATTTTTCCAAATTGGAAAGGTTGAACATTTGTACTTTCATTGTTTTTATTATTATTATTTTTTTAATGAGAAAGCAGAATTAAGTGATCATTATTTAGTGGGAAATTATCATTTATATCCAAATTTTCCCAAGTTAGTCAAATTGAACAGTTTTGCAGTTTTATGGTTTTCTTTTAAATACGAAAAAGCAATGAAATTTTTCAAATACTTTGGACTCACTGCGCTCGGCCTTATTGTATTTTTCCTTCCATAGTTTTAAAATAATACAAACCCTACAAAAGTGATTTTCTTCGGATTTTTCCTCGAAATTAATTCAATCAATTTTATTAAATTTTCTATCCTTAAAACTCATTTTCGATGCTTGAGAATCAACTTTTTCAAAAGTTTTGGCCCCGCTGTGCTCGACTTTATTTCTCCTTTAAATAATACTTAGTTTCAAAGAAAAAGCGGTTTTTTTTATTCAAGTTTAGTAATCCAAAACATTGTTCTATCACCTTGAATTCAAGGTTTTCTAAAATTTTCGCCCTCGCTTCGCTCGGGCCAAATTAATCTCCCTCATATCCGCAATGAAACTACGAAATTTTATTCATAAATTTATAGCTAATCGTTATAATTTCATGAATGAAATTTCGTGGTTTCATTGCGTATATGAGGGAGATGAATTTGGCTCTCGCTTCGCTCGGGAAAATTGATAAGTGTTTTCACTTAGATACGATGAAATCGGAAATAGGTTTGAAAAAAATGACAAATTTAGAATAAGTAAAAATAATGAAGTAAATGAAAGGAAAGGAAGAGAAATTCTTTTAAAAATTGGTTTGTCGGTAAATTCGTGTCATTCTCCTCAAAGTTAGTCTGTTTCATCCCTGAATAAATTGTATTTCAAAATTTTCAATTATGTTCGCTGTAGGTACCTTTACGTAGAATTCAGTTAAGTTGAAGTTCAGGATAGGTATACACTATACAGTAAAAAAGAAGTGCTGTGGAATGGTAAAAAAAAAGTCTTGTTGATATAGATATCATATAGTTGGGAAGATTGAAAATTTGAGTTGTGATTTTCACAGATTTACCCCTCCCCCCGATTCGCCCTTGGAACATCCCTGAAAAAAATGCCTCAATTCTCGCCTCTAAATTTGAAAATTTGTTATTTTCAAAGACAAAATATTAGATACTCTAGTTCTGAATAGTTCAGTTTTAAAATATTCCATAATTTTGGAGCTAAAATTCCAAAATTCCGCAACTTTTCCTTATCTTTTAGACAATTTGGATGAAAAATCATTACTTTTTTAAATTGTCAAACTTTTGAACCAAATGTAAAACTATTTCATCACTTAAATTATTTTCAATACCACTTTGCCAATTTCAAATATCTTTCCATCACTTTCATCTTTCGTAGCTTTCGTCAAGGCTTCATGTTTTCATAAAAATCAACAGAAATTTTTTTTACATTTTTTTTACATTTTGATTAATTTTACAACATTTTCTCATCATATTGACAAATTACGATATTTAATGAATTTTTCGACATTTAAAACGTAATTTTTTTGAAAATTCGAAGACTTTTTGAATTTATCACAAAATTTTCTATTTTAATTTTTTTTGCAAAATTCCCGCAAATTAAAAATTATATGTTCGACAATAAGAATTGAATATTCTCAGGCGAAACTCAAGTAAGTAATTATGGTGAATATCTTTGAAGATTCACAGAACTTGCTCAAAGTATCGGAAAAATGATTGCACTTTTTTAATAATCAACAAAAAAATGCAATAATTTTTCCGATAATTTGAGCAAGTTCTGTGGTACTTTTAAGATATTCGTCATACCTAATTATTTTCTTGAGTTTTGTCTGATTTTTTATCCAAAAAGATCACCAAGTTCATTTTATTTTTAGATTTTGTGATTTTCAAGGAAAAGAAAACAGATTTTTCCACCTCGTTTTTTTGTCCACTATATTTCAGAAATGATTTTCCCTGACTTTTCCAGGTTTTCCAGACCAATTTTTCAAAATTTTCCAGACCTTTTAAATATGATATTCGTAAACGGGAAGGGGGGGGGGTAATTTTTTACGTGATGTATTTATATCCAGAAATTTTGCATCGGTAAGTAAGAATGATATAAAATTCATGGGGGTCTAGCGATTTTTTTTTCAAAATCATTATTGGATACTTTTTACGAAATCTTCAAGTGGCTTCTCTTCGGGTAAAAAAAATGATTTAAGTTCAATTCTGAAATTTTTCGAGCCCACCCAACTCCCCCTCACCACATAAATTTGAAAACTTGATTTTCTTACCTACAGAAAAAATTCCAAATAAACAGAAAAAACTAAGTAAGTATTCCAACCCAAAATTGAGTTTTGAAAAATGAAATTAATTATGGCATCGTATCTACCAAATCAAGCGAATGAAAATTCAGATTTTCCCAGGCTGGAAGTTTCAAAAATTTCAGCATATTTTATCCCCCCCCCCCCCCAAAAAAAGAAGAAAAACATGCCTCAAATTTATACATTAACGCAATCTCTTGAAATTTTTTAATTTGTACCAATAACTAAAAAAGTCAATGAGGAGATGAAACATAAATTATTTTATGGAAACATATAAACTATAGCTGACGATTATAGAAATTAAAATCGATTAATCGATTATTTGAATTTTAATCGATTAATCGGCGCCTGATTAATCGATTAAGAATAATCGCCCGATTAATCAATTTAAAATTATCGTCCTGTTTTCTCAAATCGACCAATTAATTTACCTTCGCCCCTCCCCTTCCCCGCCCTGGGACAAAAATATACAATCTAATTTCAGTTCTTTGTTTCATGTGAAAATCTTCAGTTTGGGCAAAAATTTTGGGGTTAAAAATGAAAAATCTGTCGACTAATATTATTAAAAAAGAGAAATTTTCTGACTCATCATTTTTTTAAATGAAAATTTTCCAACCAGATGTTTTGAAAACAAAAAACAGAAATTCGTGCTGTTTGAGCTACTTTTTTGACTTCAAAAAACGACTGATTAGACGATTAAAAATGATCGGGCGATTAATCGATTAAAAATAATCGGTCGATTAGACTATTGAAAATTTTGGCCTATTTTAAAGAAAAAAATAATCGATTATAATCGCCAGCCCTAATATAAACCTGTTGAGCTCAAGCAAAGCGAGGGCGAAAATTTTTTCGAAAAAAAAAGATTTTTAAAAGATGAAAATTCACCACTTTTCCCTCATACATGTTTTCCAAAACATGATCACGAACAAAAAACATGCATTTTGAATAAATGATAAATAAAAAAAAACAGACGAAAGACGTATTAATTTATAATAAAATGAGCAAAGAAACACTTTTCTAAATGATTTATCCTTTTTTTGGATTTTCGAAAAATTCCAGAGAAAATTTCAAAATTCCCTGACTTTTCCAGACCACCAAAATTCCCTGACTTTTCCTGGTTTTCCAGTGAATGGACACCCTGAAAGAAAAAAACTAATCGAATTCAAACTTCGACAAACGTGCCAAATCCCTCGATCCAACACCGTTTTCAACTCTACCATGAATTGAAAAATTTTCTCAACGAGCATCGTCAAATCTCGACCAACATCCGACTCTTAAATAACACTCGTCAGCAAGTCATCAACATAATACCAAAGACACGATACAGCTCATCCACACTACACGATGGTAACGGTAATGCTCTCAGCGAGCTCAGTGAATCGAGCGAACATGTGTGAAAGAAGCAGATTAATTTATTAATAATAGCCACTTATTAAAGAAAAAAAAAAGGAAATTATAATTTGAAAAGCGTCAAAGTGGCCAGGTACCAAGCTACTTATTTGTGTAGCTATAGGGCAATCTCCGAAACGAGGAGTAGATCCAACAAAAGGATATGCTGAGCTGCATCATCGCAGCTCGACTATTACGTAATGCTGACACGCACAGAGCAAAGACATAAAGATCGAAGATGGAAAAAAAAGAGGGCTACGAAGAGTACTAGAGGGGGTCGTTGGACGAAAACCTTATACAACAAAGCATTAAAAGTATTCTTATATTTATTATTATTGAAATATATCACCGGTGTATGTGTAAGCGATCAAATAGTACCAACGTTGTAAGAAAAAATCTCTCGGTCACGAAGACGACGACTCGAACTCGATGATCGTAATTACTCGTATACGTTATATTGTTATTCGAAATGAAAAAGTCGGAATGAAAAGGGCATAGACAGAGACGGAATTTTTTCCTCAGCATCGTATTTTCTCATCTTTCGTGTTCTTTTGTTTTACGCTTTATACCCGCGTACAACACGGCTGGCTCGTAATAAAATATAATGTTACGATTTATGGATAATAAGGCGTAAATGTGTCGCAATTTATCGCTATTTGCGCACTAGCAGCAAAAACCGTAGGTTTCTTTCTCTTTCCTTTCGTACTTCGACGCTTTGGTCTTTTGTAATGCAATTTTCTGCCATCCAAGGTGCCGCAGATCGAGTGTCCGGTTACCAGCGTGGTGGAAACTTTGGCGTACACGGTGAAAAAGAACACCCTAAGGTTAAACGATGCAAGGTAATGGGATTAGTTGTTGAACTTGGACTGAATCATGGAAGCAACAGGTGACTTGGATATGACGAGAGACGATTTGAAAAATTGACTAGATGGGGTTATTTTTCCTGTGACGAATGGAAGAGGATGCAATGGAAATTGGAACAGTGGAACACTGCATCAAGTAGTGAAATTTCCAGAAATATTTTTTGAAGAAATTCAACTTCGAGCTTGTTTTTTTTTCAAATTTGTCAGCAACAATTTTTTTTCCAAAATATGTTAAATAAGATAGAACAGGGGAACCAAAAATTTTCCTTGAAGGGAGAGTAGGAGGGATTTTTCAGAGGAAACCCCTTATTTCCGGATATCAAAGGGTAAAGGTGCATGTTTAAGGTGATTTAATTTAATATAATATTATTGTTTTAAATACTATTACCTACTTTGATATTTTTAATATAAAACTTGAATAAATATAATTTTTTTAAAACTCTTTTAATCATCTAAATATGTGTACGTCCAAATCAAAAGGGTCCATTTTCCATTTGGCCGATATTGAGTTAGGACCAGATCTGTAAACTAAGTAGGTAAGTATGAATTTCTAATTTAAAAAATCAAAATTTCTTTCACTTGAATCGATCAAGGAATTTTATAGCAGGTATTAATTAGATTTGTTTATTGAATAAGTAAATTTAAATTTTAATAGATATGCAGTTTTATTTTTGATAACTTTATCAAAATGAAAAGGTTAAAATACTTAATTCAAATTTATTAAATTAATATAATAAATTCAGATAATTTATTTTTATGTAAAAATTTTTATTTTAAAAATTAATGAAAACCATAATTCAACAGCCTTAACTCAATTTCATCATTGGTTTCTGATAGAAAGTGGAGAACTGGTACAATGCTAAGATTTGTACCATAAAAAATGGTCAATTTTTGAGAAAAATACAATACATTTTGAGTTAGGATTTTTTGAGACGTAATGTTGATCAATTGAGGTTTGACACCTGTTCTAAAATAATTCAAACTTCCTGAACCGTTTGTTTCTGGCTTTCAGATGAAAAAGGACTGTTTACTAGAGTGCAGCGTTTTTCAATTTTTGTTGAACTTTGATAGGTCCTAGAAAAAAAGTGTAGCGAAATGGCCTCCAAAAAACGGGGTAAAATTTTCCGATTTTTGTCAATCCCGGCGTGCAAAAGGAGCAGACAAATTCTGCTCCTTTTTGCTCCTTTCTGCTGAGAATTTCTACTCTTTTCATGCATTATTTTTCCTCCTCTCAGTTTTTTTCTGTTCCTTTCTGGTTTCTGACCTTCTGATGTGCGATGCACGCGCAACGAGGGGTCAAAAAGGGTCGTTTAATGAGCAACGGGGGTCTAAAGGAGCAGAGAGTGAGAATCTCTGTTCTTTTCTGTCAATTTTTCTGTTTTTTCTGTTCTTTTTGCACGCCGGGATGTTTAACCCACCCCTCTCTCCTCCAGATAAACTTTTCACCCCACTATCTTGAAATGCTTTGTATCACTAACGAAAATTCAAACCTTTCTCGTCGTGCAAAAGCCGTCACATCATTGTCATGTGACGCGTCAGTACTCTGTTATAAGAGCGCCACTGAATTCCCACCAATCAGAGGTAAGAAGGCTCCGCCTGCTTTCAGGTTTCGTGGTCGACGCGAAATCAAGACGCCAAAACCTTGCCATAATTGCATCATATTCTCGCCACAAGAAAAGTGACACATTCATGACCTGTATGTGACAGTTTTATGACAGTTAACATCAAGGAAAAATTTGGCAACCCACATAGCAAGTTTATTGGTAAACATAGGTAACTGTTCAAGATTTAATTACATAAGGTAGGTTGACTTATTTTCAAATCGAAGAGATCTTTTTTAATTTTTTCAAATTGAATGATGATTACATGTTTTTAAAAATACTTGCAAGACTACTTCATTTTTTAATTATTTTTCTTTTAAATTTAATATTTGTTGAATGATTACTGTATTGTTATTGGGGTAAAATCTCAAGGTTTCAGTTATAATTTTATACCCAAAAAGTAATTTTAAAAAATGAATTATTTTATTCACGAAAAATTTAATTTAAAAAAAAATCTAAAAAAATTTAATTGGAAAAAATAATTTTTTGCAAATTTTACTTTGAAAAAAAAGTTATTCAAAGGTAAATCACATTTTAAAAATCGGCCTTGAAAAGTTTGATTTTTGAACAAATAATTTAGGTAGGTACCTACTTAAAAAGCTTAATTTTAAGAAAATGTTGTGTTTAGTTTAAAAAATTATTTTGATAAAACGCAAAAAATTAAATGTAAAAGTAACAAATTTCAAAAATTGATTTTGAAAGAGATCTCTTTGTTCAGAGGTAATTTAAAAAACATTTTCATTCTAATTTTTTGAAAAAAATTCAAACATATTTCTCCAAAACATAGGCGCACTTAAAGGGGCTCAGGGGGCATAAGCCTCCTCCTTAAGCTCGGAAAGGAGATTTTTTGTCACAAAAATGTTGGAAAAAATGAATTTTTTGGCTCTTTAAACTGTATTTTTCCAAAAAAATGCCTTTGCTTCGCTAGGGCAGTATTTTAGTCATTTTATTTTGAAAATTGATAATTTTTCATCATTTTTTTTGTCAAAAATCACTAATTTCTCACTCAATTCCCGATTTGTTAGAAAAAGTCAATATTTTGAGTGAAAACACAGTTAGAAAATGACTGATTTGAAATTAGACTATTCCACCTCCCCTTTTTTATAGAATTCTCAGCTCCTCCATTAATTAATTTCTGGGTGCGCCTATGCTCCAAAAACAATTGTATAGGTAATTGAATTTTAAGTCGTTCTTTAAATGTTTAGTTTTGAAAAAATGATTTACTTAAAAAGCAATTTTGGGAAAATGTTGTTTTCAATTAAAAAAATTATGTTGGCAAAACACCCAAAAAAATTAATCATAAAAATAACTGATTTTAAAATTTGATTTTGAAAGTGATCTCTTTGTTTAGAGATTAATTTGGAAAAAAAATTCATCCCGATTTAAAAAAAAATCAAAATCATATTTTTTTCTGAAAGCAAATATTTTCATGTTTTTTAAAAATTGGATTATTAAATTATTTTTTCTCGATTTTTTAAATTAGAATTCTTTTAGATTAGGTAAACAAAAAATGTTGAAATCTCTTTTTAATTCTGTGTTCATAAGTGAACAATTTTAATTTTAAAATTAAGCCAAAAAAAATGATAAAAAAATTTCAGTCGCCACCTAGGCTTGATTGCCCACTACTTACACATGTATAAGAAAACCAGCACTATGATGTTCACCTGCATTTAATTCCCAAATTGGGGGGCACGAGGGGCTCCAAAATGGATTTTGATGAGAAATAAAAATGTACATTAAGGGCTGAGAAACAACTTTTGTTTGAAAATTTTTTCATTACAACCCATAGATAAGGCGATACACGCGTTTGAAATGTTGGTGGTGGACCCTGGGAAGGAGGAGGGGGAAAAAGGGCATACGGGCTTAATTTTTTTGTTTTAGTGTCCAGAACAAGGATCTATCATAAAATATATTTCAACAGGAATATCGCGTGTGGAAGCCTTTTTTGTACGATTGAGATTTGACTATAAATCGATTTCCTCAATACAAATATGACCATTTTCAGACATTCTGAAGACCTCGATGCAATTTCGATTTTTTCCAGCATTTTAAAATTTCTCCAGAACGCATCCACACTGAAGTGAGCAGCGAAAAATCGAGTTCTGGTTTTCTCGTTGACGATGGCGAGATTTCCAACCAGACACCTCAAAAAGTTTCGATTTTCCGCTTTAAAGAGCTGGTCAAAAACACTCAATGTGTCCAGGTAAAAACTCCAGACAACGAAATATTTTCCCCCGATTTTAAAACTTGAACCCGCCCCTCAAACACCTCCAATCTCCAAAAACCAACAAAAATCACTCCAATAAAAAAGAACACCCGGGTATTCGCTGCATCGACAATTGCTTCATCCTCACAATGTCTCACCTACTCGTACACCGCCGCGGCTCAAAAAGAGACAGCAATAAAGCTCTCTGTGAGAAAAAATGCTTATCAAACGCCTCATTATACATACACGACCCGTCTGTTCACGTCCAAGCTGCCGTCGAGACGCGAGGGGCACGATGCACCGCACCATGATCTGGGTTTACCGCGAAGATGCATCTAGCTCGTACACAGATAGTCAATTAAACAGAGACAAACGCGAATTCGCGAAGAGAAAGAAAACCCTACATCTTTCTTCGTTTCTCCGCATCGAAAAATAATAGTTCACGACGTCGTTTTCCCATACGAGGAGAGGACACTCTCTACTCTCGAAACCATTGATACTCGGATGGGGTCGTTTTTGCAAAACAGCGGAGAGGGATGACATAGTCATGACCCCGAACAATCTCGTCTCTCTGTCGCGCCCGCGTTAACAAACGCATTCTAGATCATGCGACGACTCAATGTACACATATTCGTTTCTTAGGTACATCTACATACCTCGAACTCATCTCATTTGAACTTTTTCAATTACGCAATCTCAGAACGGAGCTATCGAATATAGACGCATACATGCACACCGGCGTATCTTTGATCATATTCTAATTGATTTCGTAATTCTGACTCTCTGTCTCACTTTGTAAGTGCATCGATGTCTCATCGTTGTCGCCTCATCTCTATCTCTCTGTCTTTTCTGCATACGCTTATCGGCGCTGCACATGCACATGCAACACATATGCAGCTATATAAATAAAATACAATCATCGATTTTCCGTTGTCGTGCCGTATTGCCATTTTACATTACTCGAATGCGAAATTTAATCGTCGAGATGAGTTGATCGAAATAAACCGAGTTTCGGATCCTGTTTTATTTCGAGTGATTCTGTGCGGACTCCCTTGGTGAATTTTTTCGTAACAGATTGGTTTTTCAAGTTACCAGTGATTGTGCCAGGAAAAATATTCGTGCGATTGGATCTCAGTTTCGGGTTTCGTTATCGCCTTCGCCATCGAGAAAACTCGCCCATCCGCGATATTTCCGCTCATACAGATTAATCTGCGATACATTCAATGAGGATACAAATCGTAAGTTCGTATGTACGTATTATTCGAACATGACCACTCGTAAGAGGAATTGAAGCTCTGGGTACTTGATCGTAGGGAATAAAACCAGGTCGTCGTCGAATACTAATTCATCAAGAGCGGACGAGCGGTGGAAAAAATTCTAGCATTAAATTCTTTAATAAACCGCTCTATTTTTTACTGTAATTTAACGTGTTGCGATAGTGCTACCGCCGAAATAACAGAACGAAAAAAAAGGAGAAAAAGTAAACCGATTACATAATGATACTCGAACGACTTTACGAAAACGAAAATTAAAACAAAAATAAGACACGCGTAACTATACCGTAATCTATCTCCAGTGTACGGTATATTCCTACATGTATATCGGTTAGGTACACATAATAGTACATAATGTAACGTCGAGTGTACACGTATTTATTATCTCTGAAGAATCGTAAAACAGTGCATTCGATAATAATTAAGTTGGTAATTGATAGACTCTGAAACTACAAAAGGAATGAAACGAATAGGTTGAAATTTTCCCATTGTCGAAGTCGAATTTATTAGTACCTAGCTGACAAATTATTGGCTAAAAATTAATTTTCCCAACTACGTACACATGTTCCACCAACTGGTGATAAAATTTGGGGCAAAAAACAAAATTAGAATCGAAGCACATCATAACAGAATCCATATCCAAAATTTTAGATTGTCAAGTTCATTTTTCGAATTTTGATGAATTTTTGAAAATTCAAAATCAAACCATGACCTGAGAAATATAAAAATGTTATTTTTGCATCCGAACTTTCGAGGGAGGGGGTGAAGAGATCAAAAATGTAAAATGGGTTCGAAGTTGATATAGGTTTCAAATCTACATTTCAAGGCTGAATCTAAAGGGTATGGACGGATAAGGGGTGAATTTGGCCCCCGGCGCTTTTGGGCTCCTAAACACCTCAATTCGTGTATATTGACTAGAAATAATTTTTCACAAAATTTTGGACCCCTACCCCCCTCTCTTTCGGAGCTATGGCCATTTAATTGCATTATTTTCAAGAATTTTTAATTTCAACGGAAGTGAAGGAAATTTTCTGTTCTTTGGTACAAAGTTACATCTGGTAGAGGTGTATTCATGATAATTTTTTCAACAATTTTGGTGCACTCCTTCACGTTTTTTCGGTCATTTGAAGTTTTCAATCGTAAAAAATACCATATAAGCGAAGTGCGACCACCCTGGAAAAATTCCTAAAAAATACGTTTTTTTATGTAAAATTTTACTATGTATTTGGTTTTGGCGATTTCTTTGAACTAAGGGCCGAAAATTGCGAAAAACCGTACAGAAATGTTGTAATTTTAGCAGATTTTTCAAATTTTGAGCGCTTTATACAGAAATAAATGACCAAATAAGCAAACCAGTTTCAAATTTGTGTTCAGCAGGTCAAAATACTTCGGTAAACATCCTTTTCGTAATAGTTTTGATTAAAATTTCAAAATTCACCTTTCTCACTGATTTTTAATGGAAAAAAAAGTGAATTTCGAGACTTCGAGTAAAACGATCGCGAAAAACGTATTATTCGGGGTATTTTGACCTGCTGAGCACGAATATGGATTTGTTTTTTTCATTTCGTCATTTTCCCCTAAAACGTCCTCATTTTCAAGTTTGAATCGGGTCTTTCGAGCAAGAAAATTACTATACACAATAATTACTGTCATATTCGTGTTCTACGACCTAAAATTAGTCGAAAACCAAAATCTTTCCATTTCAAATTTTTTGAGTCCAATTTCAGCTACAGAAACCGTACCGTACAAGAGGAGTGATGGTGAATTTATTTTCCACGTATCCTCCATGTCTTTGACATTAAATCGTGCCAATGAGTTACAATATTGCGCGCCCAGATCTCGAACAATAATTTTTTGAAATTTTTCCACAAGAATCAACATTACAATTCGAGAAAAATGTTTCACGAAAGCAGGAGCGGGGCTAATTATCATTTTGGCATCTCGTTGTTGCGCTGTACAAAATTAATTCATTATTGATTTTCTAAGGGGGGGGGGGCATTGTTGGTCAAAAACACAAGAACACCTTATTTCCGAAAATAAAACCGTATTTAAGACCAATAACATCACTAATAATAGAATTAGGAAGTTCGAAATTTAAATAGGAGGATTTCAACTCCAGGACTACCATAAAATCAACATATAAAAAAGTGGCAAAAATTAAACCCTATCTGAAAAACTCTCAACTCTAATACGTCTTAGCAGATGGATTTCGGCGAAGACGTTGAAATATACATAAATTAGAAGAAAAGGGTGTGAATGGGGGCTTGGGGATGAAGAAAGAGATAGTACACATGAGAAAATGACGGAATGAAAAAACCAAATCCATATTTGTGTTCAGCAGGTCAAAATACCCCGAAACATACGTTTTTCGCGATCGTTTTACTCGAAGTCTCGAAATTCACTTTTTTTTTCATTAAAAATCAGTGAGAAAGGTGAATTTTGAAATTTTAATCAAAACTATTACGAAAAGGGTGTTTACCGGGGTATTTTGACCTGCTGAACACGAATTTGAAACTGGTTTCCTTATTTGGTCATTTATTTCTGCATAAAGCGCTCAAAATTTGAAAAATCTGCTAAAATTACAACATTTCTGTACGGTTTTTCGCGATTTCCGGCCCTTAGTTCAAAGAAATCGCCAAAACCAAATACATAGTAAAATTCTACATAAAAAAACGTATTTTTTAGGAATTTTTCCAGGGTGGTCGCTCTTCGCTTATATGGTATTTTTTACGATTGAAAACTTCAAATGACCGAAAAAACGTGAAGGAGTGCACCAAAATTGTTGAAAAAATTATCATGAATACACCTCTACCAGATGTAACTTTGTACCAAAGAACAGAAAATTTCCTTCACTTCCGTTGAAATTAAAAATTCTTGAAAATAATGCAATTAAATGGCCATAGCTCCGAAAGAGAGGGGGGTAGGGGTCCAAAATTTTGTGAAAAATTATTTCTAGTCAATATACACGAATTGAGGTGTTTAGGAGCCCAAAAGCGCCGGGGGCCAAATTCACCCATTATCCGTCCATACCCTTTGATATTATGTACTTTTGCAACAAAGTTCCTGGAGGAAGGGGTGAGAGGGATAATAAAATGTGAAATAGGAAATGAATTTGATATAGATATCCGAACCTACATTTTGAAAGGTGCTGAATCCAAATTTGATAGGTATCATTTTTTTCCACCAAAAATTTTCGGTGAAAATTGAAAAATATGTACAAAAAAAAGTACCTTTAACCAAACTTACGTGATTCTGGGTCAATTTCCCGAATGTTCCGAAAAATTTAATGGAATTTCCGTATGGTCGAATAAAGCATAACTTCAGCTTTCGAGGTTGTGACATTAATTTCCATTTCTCAAGGGTTTCTGAGTCGGAAAAGATTTTTTTAAATTTTTTCTGCTTCCAGGGATGGGGAAGAGTTCAAATAAATTACCAACCATAATAAAAGAAAGAAAGAAACATTTTTTTTCAGATGGTTGTAAAAGGGGGGGGAGGACAAAGCTCAAGACTATGCATAAGTATTTTTATGGTTATTTTAACCCAACTTGAAATTTGACCCTCGGGGTTGGGGATGTGGGCACAAAATGGAAAAATTCTTCAAATATTTTTTCACTCGCCATTTTTTTTTTTAAATTATTAGATCAAATATAGTTTTGTGAAAATAGTCCGGAAAAAAAATAATTTTCAATTTATCGTTAATTCGGGAATATTTCATTCGAAAAAACAGATTCGCGAATAACTGTTTCGGGAACTTTTTCGGGAATTTGGTCGTTTGGGAAACTGAATGCGAGAAAATGGGCGCACAGTGGTCCCAAAAAAAATTAGCGCGCCGAAATTCTGAAAATTTCTGTATAGAGGTTTTCAAAATCGCTGAATCCATTTTCAAATTCATTTTGACCGAAAACTGAAAAGGGATCCCAGGGGGAAGGGGCAAAACTCGAAATTTTTGATTTTTGTGAGTAGGATATCAAAATGCTCAGTTTTCCACCTGCTGAGTTCATTTCCGAACTCATTTTTACCAAAAACAAACCCGATAATTTTTTCAAAAAAATATAATTCAACATTACCAACTACTATGGACAATCGGTATTTTTTCAATTCAGCCAACTTCATTTTTACCTATTTTGGCGCGCTAAATTTTTTTATTCGAACTCAGTGCCTTCAAATTAGTAGAAATTGATATGTTACTTTACTTTTTCGATTTACCTAAATTTTGTTCAAAATTGTGCACTCCTGTCCCCCCACCCCCTGAGGGTGGAGGCCCCATTTTGAAAATGTGTTGATTGAATAGACCATCTAGGGGAACTCGTAAAAAAATTTTAGAGAGATCGGAGGACCCCACTTCATTTTTGGTTTGAGTTGTTATGGAATAGCCCATATGTATTAGAGTATAAAATAAGCAGTTTTAGGAAAAGGTGCAAGTTGGTGCAAAAAACTCCAATGGTAGGTGAAAATACTTCCTTTAAGGAAAAACTTTTATTTGAAAAATTTTCCCGGCAAATTTTTGTAGAGCTACATACGTATAGTAAATGCAAAATGACAAAATGTTACCTACTTTGAATACCATACAATTTTATCCGTCTACAACATAACAAAATTCAAAACTGAACGCAAATTTGTGTTCAGCGTAAAAAATACATTAGGTACTATACCTTACTCACCAAGAAAATTCACTCAGATATCAACAACATTTTTTTCAATATTATTCAATATATTTTCAACTCAAAGTTTTACTTCCAGTTGGGATATGTCCTTCGACAGGCAATTCCACTTCGAACCCTTTAAATTAATGATAAAAATTTGTTATGAAATTACAAGTTTAATTAACCTAAAATTTTCTCATTACAGACACATATCGGAGTAATTCCACTAGCTATTTTGACGGTGACAGTATTGCCATGTAATGGCGAGTCTCCTCCTCTTAATACTTATGGAGTCCCACCACGAGAAGGACCTGCGGCTTCTTACGGACCTCCTCCTCCTGGACCAAATTCTAGACCACCGTTTGGTGGAGGATCACCGCCTGGTGGAGGTAACGGTGCACCGGCTGGCGGAGGAAAACCGCCAGGAAAGCCGCCAGCTGGCGGAGGTAATCCGTCAAATCCTGATGATTCCGGAAGCGAAGGTGCCGAGGTAGGTATTTATTTAATTCTATTTGATTTGAGATACACATCTCAAAATAAAAGATCTGGTGTTTTTAAACTGAACGACTAAGATTTATCAAGTATAAGATGCCCAATACTTGATATTATCAGAAATAGGGAGATAGGAGTTATTAGAAGTGGTGGAAATAGTCAACCCTTCGATTTTCGGAATAGGTAATTACTTAAGCGATTTCGAATTAGCAAAATGTATATCTACAAGTTTTGAAAAACTGGATTTCACGACTTTCCTCCAATGGACAAGTTGCACGAATTTTTTTTTGGAAAAAAATCATGAAAAATCGAAAGTAGACATTAAAAGATGAAGATAAAAAAAAAAAGAAAGAAAGGGTATAGCCGGGTTTTTGGTGAAATCGGCCCCCTCTCCGATTTTCGATCTAACCCCCTCAGGTGGTGTACCTTGATGTAAAAAAAATTCAGAAAAATTTTTGGCCCCCCAACCCCCTCCCTTTCAGAGTTATGGCCATTTTATTGCATTATTTTCAAGAATTTTTAATTTCAATGGAAGTGAAGGAAATTTTCTGTTCTTTGGTACAAAGTTGCATCTCGTAGAGGTGTATTTACGATAATTTTTTCAAAAATTTTGGTGCACTCCTTCACGTTGTTTCGCCTATTTGAAGTTTTCAATCGTAAAAAACGCCATATAAACGAAGAGCGACCACTTTTTAAAAATATCCCAAAAACGTGTTTTTTAACGTAGATTCACGTCACGTATTCACTTTTGGCGACTTCGATGCACCAAGGGCCAAAAATCGCGAAAAAACGTACAAAAATGTTGTTTTTTTAGCAGATTTTTCAAATTTTGAGCGTTTTGTAAGGAGAGAAATGGCTGAACGAAGAAACTAAAGTCGGATTCGTCTTTATCGGGTCAATATACCCTGATCAACACCCTTTTCGCGGTCGTTTTATTTGAAGACTCGAAATTCGCTATTTTTGTCATGAAAAATCAGTGAAAAAGGTGAATTTTGAGACTTTACGTAAAACGATCGCGAAAAGGGTGTTTATGGGGGTATTTCGACCCGCTAAACACGAATCCGACGTTAGTTTCTTTATTTGAAGGTTTTTTCCGTATATAGCACTCAAAACTTGAAAAATCTGCTAAAACAACAACATTTCTGCATGGGTTTTCGCGATTTTTGGACCTATAAGTTCAAAGAAACAGCCAAAACAAAATAATCAGGAAAAATTTTCATTAAAAAATATGAAAATGTGCAATACATTACTAAAGCAAGAAACACAACATTACCCTCCAACCTTTACCTAGTGCTAACTTTGTCAACCGAAACGAAAGCTGCGTATTTGAAAGAAATTATACCATTTGGTTTTGGATCGGCGAATCGCGAAAAACTCCGAAGTTCGGTAATTTATGATTTCCGCTCTCTATATGAGCTAATGGGCGTCTAGAGGGCCTAAATAAAAAAACTAAGGCCAAATTTAAAATCAGAAACCCAAATTTCATTTTATAATACCACTTCAAGTCATTAGTTTACTACCCGAAATTGAAATTTTGGCCTAGTATTCGGTATCCAAGTTCAAAATTTACAGTTTTATATTCTTTAATGTAGATTTTTCCTGAGTATTTTGTTTTGGCGGTTTCTTTGAACTTAGGTTCAAAAATCGCGAAAACTCATGCAGAAATGTTGTTGTTTTAGCAGATTTTTCAAGTTTTGAGTGCTATATACGGAAAAAACCTTCAAATAAAGAAACTAACGTCGGATTCGTGTTTAGCGGGTCAAAATACCCCGATAAACACCCTTTTCGCGATCGTTTTGCGTAAAGTCTCAAAATTCACCTTTTTCACTGATTTTTCATGACAAAAATAGCGAATTTCGAGTCTTCAAATAAAACGACCGCGAAAAAGGTGTTGATCAGGGTATATTGACCCGATAAAGACGAATCCGGCGTTAGTTTCTTCGTTCAGCCATTTCTCTCCTTACAAAACGCTCAAAATTTGAAAAATCTGCTAAAAAAACAACATTTTTGTACGGTTTTTCGCGATTTTCGGCCCTTGGTGCATCGAAGTCGCCAAAAGTGAATACGTGACGTGAATCTACGTTAAAAAACACGTTTTTGGGATATTTTTAAAAAGTGGTCGCTCTTCGTTTATATGGCGTTTTTTACGATTGAAAACTTCAAATAGGCGAAACAACGTGAAGGAGTGCACCAAAATTTTTGAAAAAATTATCGTAAATACACCTCTACGAGATGCAACTTTGTACCAAAGAACAGAAAATTTCCTTCACTTCCATTGAAATTAAAAATTCTTGAAAATAATGCAATAAAATGGCCATAACTCCGAAAGGGAGGGGGTTGGGGGCCAAAAATTTTTCTGAATTTTTTTTACATCAAGGTACACCACCCGAGGGGGTTAGATCGAAAATCGGAGAGGGGGCCGATTTCACCAAAAACCCGGCTATACCCTTTGGTCCATTAGAACTCTCGCAATGATTTTTTGAAAGTTGCGTTTTCTCGCAGTGTTCAAAAACGGGAATGTGGTAAAATCTGGTAAAGTGACGTCACACCATGAAATTTATCGCGAAAAATACTTGGCTGATTGACAATAATGAAGCGGTTTGAATTATTATACGTAATATTGAAGTTGTTGATAACAACTATCTTACAATGATTACCGACTATTTAAAATGCAGACGAATAATTAAAAACGTATTTGTAAAAAAATATGTATTTGAAAAAAAGAATGTAAAACAAAAAATTCGTAAAAATTCTTACGAGTGGGTGTGCGCTATACGCCACATAAAAATTCTAACGCGCGAGTGCGCGCCACGCCGCGAATTATAAAACGAACATTTCATGGTGTGACGTCACCTTACCAGATTTTACCACATTCCCGTTTTTGAACACTGCGAGAAAACGCAACTTTCAAAAAATCATTGCGAGAGTTCTAATGGACCAAATTTCTTTCTTTTTTTTTTAATCTTCATCTTTTAATGTCTACTTTCGATTTTTCATGATTTTTTTCCAAAAAAAAAATTCGTGCAACTTGTCCATTGAATGCGTCCAAACCAAAAAGGCCTAAAGTCACTTGGGCCTTTTTTTAATAAATTACGAAATTGGATTTTATGATGGATATATACCCCCCCGTATGTTTTGTATCGCCCCCTACTTTGGATTTTTTCAAATCACGAGTCATCAAAGTTACATACCTCATCAATAAAACCTGTGAGATTTTCAATTTCGCGGCTGTTTTGCTAATTTTACGGAAACGTATTCGAATGAAATGGCTAAAAAAATATACATATACTATCTCATAAACTGTGCTGTCGAAGTAAATGTGTTGATAAAATTCCGTATTTATCGTTACCTATTTTGGTAATTTTGGAGCTCTCCAAAGTATCCGAATGGTTGAACAGGAAAAAATCGAGATCGATCTTGGGAATATGTGATTTAAATAATGTAAATTATTAGTTTTGTATTCATGACTATTCACGTATTAAACAATTTTCAATGACCAACAAGGTTATTCTAATGATTTTTTTTACTCTCAAGACACGTGTTAAAATTCGATCCACATAAAAGGGCCTAACTTTTGCTTTTACTTTTTCATAAATACATAACTTAAATATACAGCCATAAAAATTAAATCCAATTGAATATTTCTTAAGAAGAACGTTTGGCCATTATAAAATTTGAAAAACAATAGCATTTTATAAAAACGATTTAATAAATACTACTATGCGAAAACTTGAAATACATTTTTCTCAAAACAGTATTTATGTAATTTGGTCCTTTTTGATTGGACGGCGCCGGCGTCCAACCAAAAAAGGCAACATTACGTAAGTAGTACGGTCATTTTAGGTTTTAACCCAAAAAAAATTCCCAGAAACGGGAAAGTTCGTATATAAGCTTTGTAGAGGGTGTATTTCAACATACCCGACTTTCCCTAAAATCGGTGAATATTTTGACCCCCTTTTTGGAAAGTGAGGGGGTTCAAATTTTCGTTTTTCGGCTATAACTTTCAAATTTACGTATTTACGAAAAAATAGTTGGAACAAAAATTGTAGAGAATAAAAAAACAAACAATTTTGTTATTTACAATTTTTTCCTAGGACGTCATGGGAGGGAGCTAGGGGCTACAGAAAAAAATCAATTTTAAAAATTTTCCATTATCAGAAAAAATCACCAAAAATCGGGTTAATCGACTTTTAGGGGCGGCTATAGTACATCCTATTACTATGTAGAATAAGAAAAATGAACCATCGACCCCTCATCTCTAAGTAGGGGGGTGGACCCCCTGTAGAAAAAGTTGGATTTTCTCCCTGGAATATCTCAGTTACAGTGAAAAATTCGAAAAATTGGTTCAAACAAACGTTGTAGAGCGTTAAAAGACGGACATTTTCCTTTTTTTACATTTTTTTCTACGTGGCCTTGGGGCCGAGCTAATGAAAAATGAAAAAAGATCGACGCGGGGTTCGAAAATTTTTCATCAACTCAATAATTTACACGTGTGTAGGCCTGGTATAAAATCTAGCGAACCAATAGCCCAACAAGTGGGTTTCTGGGGTTTTCGTGGTCACTAAAGTCAATTTTCATAATCATCCGACCCCTGGACCCAAATCGGACCCCAAAAGAGGGGGTTTAAAATTTTGTGAGAAATTTTCGAACACTGCGTCGATTTCTTTTCTTTTTGCATTAGCTCGGCCCCAAGATGTAAAAAAAAGGAAAATGTTCGTCTTTTAAGCTCTACAACGTTTGTTTGAACCAATTTTTCGAATTTTTCACTGTAGCTGAGATATTCTAGGGAGAAAGAGAAAATTCAACTTTTTCTACAGGGGGTCCACCCCCCTACGATGAGGGGTCGATTGTTCATTTTTCTTATTCCACATAGTAATAGGATGTACTATGCAAAAGAGCCGCCTCTAAAAGTCGATTAACCCGATTTTTGGTGATTTTTTCTGATAATGGAAAATTTTTTAAATTGAATTTTTTCTGTAGCCCCTAGCTCCCTCCCATGACGTCCTAGGAAAAAACTGTAAAAAACAAAATTGTTTGTTTTTTTATTCTCTACAATTTTTGTTCCAGCTATTTTTTCGTAAATACGTAATTTTGAAAGTTATAGCCGAAAAACAAAAATTTGAACCCCCTCACCCCCAAAAGAGGGTCAAAATATTCACCGATTTTAGGGAAAGTCGGATATATTGAAATACACCCTCTACAAAGCTTATATACGAACTTTCCCGTTTCCGGGAATTTTTTGGGTTTTGGCTTTTTTTAAGCTAAATTGTCAGTACTAAAGTTGAAATTTGTAAATCGAGTCCGTGAAGGCGGAAATTTTTGCAGAACAAGTAAGGCAGTCACAGGCTGAAAGTTAATAATTTATTCCGATATTTCAGTGGTGAAGAAGAATATTAATTGTGACTTCGGATAAATTATCGCATGTATTTTGTGGCGAATCTGCGATTTTTGTGATCTAGTAGGCATCTTGGGTTAAGTTTGTAAAAATTATAAATATTTCGTGCACTTAGGAAAATTGTAAAATTAAAAAAAATTCAAATAACTAGATAAGGTTTTTTAAAACTAACAAAAATTCAACCACAGTAAGTAAAGTACCCGCATCTATGTAGTCGTAATGTATGTAGTACCTACCTACATAGTGGACGTGGTTTTCTTTTCTCAATTTTCATTGGAACCGAGATCTCAACATCTGTTTTAAAGGGGAAATCTTGAAAAAAAAATTCGAAAATTTCATAACTTCCGAACTTCTAGTTCATTATGAACTAAAATTATATCATAAACAGGTAAATTATTTTTAATTAAATTGGTGAATTATATTTTTTAAATAAACAAGTTGAAGTATATTTTAAAGACAAAAGGACACTAAAATTTTTACACATTATTTATATATTCACTTGGGCTTTCAACAGATTAATCTATACTATCTTTTATAAATTAAAATTGATTTTCCATTTAACCCTTCACTGCATAAGTGGTCATATATGCCCACACATGTGACCACAGTTGAAAAAATGTGATTAATCAGCAATAAATAAAAATATTGAGAAAATTTCACTTTAGCCATGTGATGAACGTTCCAATACATCATATTTCACAATTCATTGTCATTTTTTATACATACTTATATTCGCTAAAAAAAAATTTCACAAAAATTGAAATTTGCTAAGAAAATTTTAAAAAAAAGTCATGCAGTAAAGGGCTAAATTACTGTAAGGGTTAACAAAATAATTATAGGGATTGAAATATTCGATATCCACCTGGTATAGATAAATAATTTTTCAACCCTCAATTAAACGTCATTTTACGAATGAAAATATACGTATTTTTCTTAGAAACAATATTTGACCCGTGCTCATAATGTTATCGGAGTATTGACACAACCAGAAAGTATTTCTGGTAGAGGGAATTTATTAAATTTTAGTACAACAGCAACGATGGAAAAATGGAGATAAGTACATATTTTAAAAAAATATTTTTGCATTTTCAAGTAAGTAGTTCAGACCTTTACGCAGCTGTTACCAAAGTTTCACTTCGAATGACCTATTAGAACACGGCTTAATGACGTTCAAACCGACTGAAGAAAAGGTACCTAACGTCGGAACGTTAAAAAAAATCGATGTGCGCTGCAAAATGCGGTCCATGAAATGCGTCCCTTTTTTGGAGACTCGTCAGTCTAAACGTAAAAAACTTCAAAAATCTCAAAATCGTTTTTTCTTCATCGAAAATAAGCTATACTTTTTGTAATTTACCTAACAATAAATAATACCTAGATTTCTTTCTGTACTTAATGCAGTTTTTTTTTCAAAATTAAATGCATTTAAATAGTAATTTTTTTCAATTTTCTCTCTCTGTAAGTAATTTTCGACATCAGAAACGAATTCCTCGTGAATTTTCAGTACAATAAGTGATTTTTGCAGCTTTTTTGATGATTGATAAGTGCACAAAAAACAGGATGTCTTTTTGTAAAGCATTTTTTTTCAGAATTGGGACTGGCAAACGGGCAAACTGAAAATGATTGTTGTCGTTTCCGACCTTGTCGCCATCTAGCGGATTAGTTCCTAAGGGTGATCATTCTTATCACTCTTATGTATTCTATGGGAAAATCGTCATTTTTGAAAATTCATTATTAATTCAGTAATGTGTTTAGAAACATTTTTTTTTTAATGAGATAATTTGAACCTTCTACTATGCAAAAACAATCGCTGTACTCGTGTAATCGACTTTGAAAGCCAGGAAAACAACGATTTCTTCGGCCCCTTCGCGAGAGATTTTAGCGTGCAAAAATCTTATCAGGTAACGTATTCTTATGGTTAAAATCATCATTTTTCAAGATTTTTAAACAATTATTATTCAGTGATGTGTTAATAAAGTATTTCTTGTAAAAAATCACCATTGCAAGTTCTGGAAAGTGATAGATTGCATTTAAAACGTAAGTGTTATAATGCGAATTTCTCACCTGTTGCTATAGTTCAAAGATGACAGTATTCAAATAATTCTTTTACAAGAAATATTCTATTAGCACATCACTGAATAAATAATATTCAAAAATATTCAAAAATGTTGATTTTTACCATAAGAATACATGTAACTGATAAGATTTTTGCACACTAAAATCTCTCGCAAAGGGACCGAGGAAATCATTGTTTTCCTAGCTTTCAAAGTCGATTACATGAGTACAGCGATCGTTTTTGCATAGTAGAACAAGAAGGTTCAAATTATTTCAATAAAAAAAAATAACGTTTCTAAACACATTACTGAATTAATAATGAATTTTCAAAAATGATGATTTTCCCATAAGAATACATAAGAGATACATAAGAGTGATGAGAACAATCACCCTTAGTAGGGCTCTATAGAGCTTTGGTAGGTAAAAAACGACATTAGCCAGCCACTACCTATTCCGGTCCCAATTAAACGCATCGTAATGGTGGATTTTTCATTTTTCTCTTCTCCTAAGGTAATTTCTGAAGTCAGAAACGAGTTCCTCGTGAAATTTCAGTACATTAAAAAGTAGTTTTGGCATTTTTTGATGATTAATACATAAAAAACAAAAGTAAAAACTTTTAACGCGTTTTTCTCAGAATTTTGTTTTTTGGAATTCAAGAATTTTCCATCTTCAAATGTCTCTATCTCGGCGAAAAATCAATCTTAGATGCTCATCAAGGTCTCAATATGTTCCTTATGGTCTGCTTTATTATTTTAGCTGAAAAACTCATTTTTGAAAATTCCGACTTTAGATACCTTTTCCCTGCACGGGTCACATATATAGTATAATGAATTGTGAGAATATTAGTCTGGCGTTTTTATATGCAACTCATTCGACGCTTCATGTGCTTTGAATTGTATTACTATTCAAACTGGCGAATGAATGTAACGTTAGTAAAAAATTGTAGAAATAAGATCTCTACTGCACCAAATATTTCCGAAAATTAGTAAAATAATTGCACATCGATAAAATTAAAATTGATTTTGTGTAGTCTCGTAACAATGAGATATTTTATGTAAGTAACAATCGAGTATTAATGAGGAGCTTGGTATCAAAGTGAGACAAGCGCCAGTGACACTCTACAACAAAATGGACCTTATGTGTCAGAAAAAATTTTCTAATTTTCTTAACAGATTTTGTTCTCCAACAGTTGGAGAACAAGGAATAGAAAAAAAATTTCTGACACATAAGGTCCATTTTGTCGTTGAGTGTCACTTGCGCTTGTCTCACTTTGATACCAAGCTCCTCTAATATTTATGTCCAAGAAAAATTTTTACATTCGATCACTTGTGGTAAGAATGATTTAAAAGTTTTCACAGGACGGCAACGTTATTCTGTTACCTATTAAAAAAAAAAAAAACGTTCTGTGCTATCCTATGAAGATTTACAGATTCGAAATTTCGTTTTGTCAGTTTTTCACTTTCTACAAAAAGAAGGGGCGATGAAAAAAATATAACAAAAGAAAGGCTCTTGCGAGTGAATCTAAAGGTAGTATATCTTGTAAGCATTCTAAATTTATGCAGTCCCAGCACAAGAGAGAAAACAACCTATTCAGCACTGGTGTTGAACAGGTTGAGTGTAGCTACGCAATTAGGCGATCTATAAAAATAGAAAAGTTGATAACTGTAATAAATTCCATAAAAATCGTAACGAATACTTTCATAATCGTTCCCTCAACTATAAAAAGGATTGCAGGTATTTCATTTTATTATGAAATTTTGGGGAAAGAGGTTGAAAAAATATGTCAAAAAACGTAGTGAAATTTTTCATTTTTCGCAAAATTCTGCAACACTTGAAAGAAATTTAAAATTTTGAACCCTGCAAAAAATCAATTTCTGTACTTTTCCGCCAGATTGTCAGAATTTGTTAATTACCATTGAAAAGTAAAAAAATAATTGTAGGTTCAATTTTTTTAGGAGTTATTTTCATAGTTTTTGTGTACAAAACTGATGGATTAAATTTGAAAAAAATTAAAAGTACTTATAGATCGATCGATATTTAGGGATTTTATTTTGACTTAAGGTACCGATGAAAGGGGTCTCTAAAAAATTATCTTTTATCGAGAATTTTCAAAATTTAAAACCCCTTTGAAAAAGTGAATGGGTAGGAGGTAAATTTCACTTTATAGTAATTATAATAATAAAATTCAATTATTTAATTTATAATCTGAGTATAACCGCTATTGCTGGCACCTTTCATTTTTAAGCCGAATTTCAAAATTTTTTACCGCTTATATTTGCTTTTTTGGCTATTGCATAAAAATGCTTAAATTTAGCAAAAAAGTGTCCAATAATCGCTTATTTGTAGCTTTTTTAGATCGTTTACGCATATTTGAAGAAAAATAACGAAAAATTATGAGAGAAATTGACCAAAAAATTCAAAATTTTCATTATTTGGCTCTAAAAAAAAATCGAAAAAAAATTCCAAACATTTTCATCTGTGACTTGACGAACAAATTTTTGTTTCGCATATCTTGTAGTTGGTTCTTATTTAAATATTGTTTAAAAGTTGACTCATAATTCAGTGATTCCTATTATTAAACGAAAAATGAATATAATTATGATGTTCCATATTTTTCTGGTTCAATTAATTTAGTTTAAAACTTACAGGGAATTTTATTCGACTTTCAGACTCTGGTTAAAAAAACCTGCATTTTGATATGCTACATGATGTTTTTTATAGCGCTTATTCTTGCTTTTTTTGGTATATTAGCGCTTATTTTTGTTTTTTTCGGCCATTTTAACTGCTTTTTATAAGCGCTTATATCGTGTTCTGGACCCACTGATTATAAAGGAAACCACAGCATTCTCCCTTACAAGAAGTAATCGCATATTTTTTTCACTCATTATAGCCGGAACCATTCAGCTTTATGTACGAAGTAAAAGACGCAGCCACCGGTAACGACTACAGCCACAAACAAGAAAGTGACGGTAAAACAGTCAAAGGCGAATACAAAGTCTTGCTACCAGACGGACGTAACCAAGTAGTCACATACACAGCCGACGACATGGGATTCAACGCAATGGTCAAATACGACGGCGAAGCCCAACCTGGTCCACCTGGACCAGGACCACAAGGGCCTCCGGCCCCTGGACCGCCACCTGCACCAGGAGCTAAACCATCAAGTGGATTTGGCGGTGGCGGAGGCGGTGGTGGTTACCCATCTGGTGGACCGGGCGGATTTCCGCCTCCTAGCGGCGGCGGTGGCGGATACCCTCGAGGTGGTCCATCCGGAGGATCTCCTATGCCACCGGGTAATTCGTACCTGCCCCCGAGTTCTGGTGGAGGGTATCGAAAATGATTGTGATAGGAGGGGAAACTATCAATGCTCCAACTTTTTGTGGAAAAAGATATTTGATAGGTAAGTTTTCTCTTTCCGCATTATCCATCAATGGCTATAACATTTGAAAAATACCACCGTAAGTTATCATGTCGCGAGATCAATAAAGCGTATATTTTTACAAGTGTCTTTTTCTTGTGGCACGACACGAGTGTCCTTTAATTTATTATGCTGAAAAAATGTCGAAAATAAAATAAAAAGTCGAAATCAAAGAGTAATAGACTCAAAAATTTCAGAATAAAACAGATTTTCAACGTGGATTCTCAAAAACTACCTTTCTGATTTATTTTTTGACCAAGAAAAGTGAGCAAAAACAATTGAGAAGCTGAGAATCAAAACTCACTTTTACCCCTTTTTTTTTGTTTTGATGACGGATTCTGAAGGAGTTTTATACGTTCTACAACCTGGTATTTTTACTTTTTTTCTGAACCCCTCTCTTCTGGCAGAAAATCGCAGTTGAAATCATGTTTTGGAATCAAAATTCACATTTTCCATTTACAAACAAATTTCGTACAAATAACTAATAGGTAGAGATTGAAAAAAAATCATTTTTTGTCTCTTGACATTTTTGCTCAAAATCAATTGTCTTCGAGTTATGAACCAGTTTCGAAATGCATTAATTTTGAAATGCATTATTGGTTCATAACTCGAAGAAAATTGATTTCGAGCAAAAATGTCAAGAGAAAAAAAATGTTTCTTTTATCAATCTCTGCTAATTTATTTAGTTGCACGAAATTTTTGGTAGGTGTAAAAAAAATCTATGTTGAAGTCAAAACTCACTTTTGCCATTCTTCTCGCTTTATTATAAGAAGAGTAAGTATGTGATCGATTTTTTTTTTCAAGGAATCCTATTTTCAGGTCCTACTTAACAATATAGGTACGATGATTTTAGCACACTCGATGCTCGGTACTTTACTAAAACAGTTTTTTGGGTTTTTCTCAAAATCACTTAT
The DNA here is from genome assembly GCA_033439095.1 of Pseudococcus viburni. Lineage (NCBI taxonomy): Eukaryota > Metazoa > Arthropoda > Insecta > Hemiptera > Pseudococcidae > Pseudococcus > Pseudococcus viburni. Next base: position 59,888 of record JAVBJF010000406.1, on the reverse strand, counting down.
GGTGGCAAAAATGAGTTTTGATTCTCAGCTGCTCAATTTTAATGATATCCGAAAAAATTAAAAAATGGGGAAAAATTGAAAAATAGGAAAAAATTGAAAAATGGGATCTAAATTATTCGAAAATTTCACTCAAAACTCTCTAGCTCATCAATAAATTTAAAAATTCTGAAAACTTTGAGTTTTTTGAGACAATTTTCTACACAGGTTTCAAATTGATAAGGTTATATAACGTTTGATGCATATATATACCTACATATGTAGTTGAATACAAAAATTCAGACTTTTTATAGGTAAATGATTCTTATTCGAGAATATTTTGATTTTCATGTTAGACAAAAATTATTAGAATTTTTTGTTTCAATTTCAACAACGTTCATAGTTCCTTTACCTTTCAAACTCAAAAAATTTCATTTTTTTTCAAATGTACCCTACTACGTACCACATCCATGTTAAAATCAGTAAAAGTTGACTGGAAAATCAATAAAAATTTAATGGAAAATCAGTGAAAATTCACTGGAAAATCATTAAAAATCCGCCATGCAAAGTTTCGGAATCCAAGTACATCCCCCCCCCCCCCGGTTCATGAATATCATATTTAAAATTTAAAAGATCTGAGAACCGTCGAAAAATTGATCCGGAAAACCTGAAAAGGTCAGGGAAAATCATTTCTGAAATAATTGTGGTACTTACTCTAGGATTTTTTTAAAACGCAGTGAAATGTTTATTTAATTTTTTGCAGATTTCATTTTGGGTGATTCAATTTTCTCTAAAAATGAGATCCCAAAAATTCTAACCACCTCATGAATTAGGAATCATGGGCTAGACCCCAATTTCTCTGATGAAATTTAATACAGGAAACAGGATAATTAACATGCTAAAAACGAGAAAAAAATTGGGAAAAGTAATCCAAAATTTCCAAATTTTTCTTCAAAATCTGCACTGAAAAAACACTCAAAGAAATGAAAAATAGAACGTGTTAAGTACCAAAAAAAATGATAAATTTTATCCAAAAAAATAATAACGGGAACCATTTTACGAAATTGGTAAAATTTATTCTAAAAAAAATAATATTTATCGCGAAATTGAGTAAAAATTTTTTTATGCAATAAATTTTACCCAATTTTGCGATAAATATTATTTTTTCAGAGTAAATTTTACCAATTTTGTAAATGGTGCCCCGTTTTTATTTTTTTGAATAACATTTATCATCATTTTTTTGAGTGTGAAAATATGACTCAATTCTAATTTTTGGAGGTGAACTTTGAATCTGAGGAACTATCTTGGAAAGAGTTCCAGGAGGCCTCAAATAGTACATTTTACAAATTTTTACCAAATCACAGCGCCCCCTGAATCCCTCAGGGAGGTTCCTAGGGTCCAAAATTATTTCTAAAAATAAGAATTGAGTCATATTTACAGATTTTCAAGGAATTACTTGAAAATTTTGCATTAATCTTCTCATGAGAAAAAGGGGGGTCTAGCGTATAGTCCATAATCGATGTCAGGAGCTAAAATTTTGGAAATCTCGATTTTAGAGGAAAAGTAACATTTCCTGGGAGTGAGATTTCCAAAATTTGAAAATTCGATTCAAGACACACCTCAAGTATCTGTTACTCGGTTTCATGAATAACATTTAAAAATGAAGATCACCTTTTCCTGAAAGTAGATTTATCTTTTTTCCAATTCATGTTTATCTAAAAAAAATTCTCGACACTAAAATTTATTCAAATAAATGGCAGACGACTCATTTCTCCGAACACCCTGTAAACAAATTACGTACCCTATGTTTAAATATACGGCCGAGCTCGAAATTGAAAGTTGCCTACTTCGTGTCGACCTCGAGCTTGCAAAATTAATTCACAAATATCGAGATGACTACGTTTCGCGAAATTCGTCTCAATATCATTCATTCCCTGTGGCATCAGGGTATCGATCAATGATTATAATTTATATGATTACTTTGTCTGGCGGATGCGATCGACAGTGTATTTGCAAAGATGCGCTATAGCTGAGAAAATTGTAACATTGAACCATTTTATGGTTTTTTTTTGCTCATTTAATGTGAAATTTGAATGAAATTCCTTTAAAATAACTAGGCTAATATATTACTGCATCGAACGGGACGACGAAGAAGATGAAACAGAAAACAAAAATTCTTGAACTGGTCACGATTCGACGTGATTCACGTAACATTAGATACACTTAATGCATAGGTATGTAATTCATCGGATGGCCAAAGCCACCAAAGGATCCTCGATGGCGTGTATTTTTGGATTATCAAACGGTATAAGAAGGTAGCTCGAGTCACCGAAGTAGAAGACGAGAGGATGTCTAGTAATAACGAATTAATTAAACGCTTTCATAAATCAGCGTCGTCTTCGAAAAAACCAGATTAATTAACCAATTATAATCTGATGGTCGTTTAATCTCTCGTACATTCGGTGTGTTATTATAATTTTTCAACACATAGGCGCTTTCTCGGGTGAACAAGAAAAATATGAATATTTACCCGAATGGAAAATTATATTTAAAACAGGAACTATGGCGGTGGGCGGAAGGCGATCGCTCAATTGTATCTTTATTTGCGTGTATTTTCTGCTGAGCCGAGGGTGAGGGGAGGAAGAGAGGAGGTAAAGACTCGTGCGTGTATTTTAACATTAGACAAGTCGTTAAACGCACAAACACCCGTTAAAGAGCGATAATTGGTGAGGGAAAATCGCGATAAAATCGCGATAAGGTCGTCATCCAATCGTGAATAAATGAGAATGTTACGTATTGACCAAATGGACCTATGTAGAATTTTAGAATTGGGTAAGTCATTTTCAGGATTATTAGCCGAAGACAGCGAGTACTAGGGGTAGTGATTTTCAGTTTTTTTTTTTCAGATTTTTATGGGTTTGTGTCAAAAACTAATAATAAATTGAAGCTTCAAAATTGTCGCAAAATTCGTTTTCGAGATATTACCGTATTCTGAAACTACATCCTTTCAAATGAGCTTTTAGTGACCTTTTTTCATGCAAAATTGCCGGTTTTATGACAATTTAAAATTCGAAGTTGAAAAAAAATAGTTTCGAAAAAAACGCGTTTGAAGTTTTCGAATAATTTTTTTTGTTAAAAAACGTATTTGGGTGATTCTACGCAAAACACACATTTTGACGTACATGCAAAAATTTCGTGTACAGCACATTAATGAAATGTTTGAATATAGTTGGGTCAATCATAGTGACCCCCTCTACCAATTTCATAAATTGTGATGCCACCTATAGAGAAATGACCTCAAAAATATGAGATAAAAATTTGAAATTTTTCGGGTCAAGTTGAACTTTTCCCTCCTCTATAGAAAAAAAAGCTCCAAGTTTCAAAAAAAATTTGAATTCATTTTTATACCACATTTGACGAATATATTTTTTTTTCGTGATTTTTTAGAAGCATTTGCATTAGGGTGGACCGAAAAACCAAAATTTTGATTTTTAAAAAGTTACCCCCTGCAAAAGTTGTTGGCTGGATAGACTAGAAAAATAAAATAAAACATTTCAAAATCGATTCATATCTTCCGATCGTGCAAGAGCCTTCGATTCTTCAAAAATTGCTAAAAATTCAAATTTTCAGAAATTTATAAATATTTTTTAAAAAAATTATAATTTCTTAAAATCAATTTCAGAGCTTATTCAGGGACTACGTATTTAAAGCAAAAAGCACAACTTTTTTGAAAAAATCCATGTTTTGTAGTATTTTTAAATTTCTCATATCTCTTCATCTCTGAAGAAAAATTTTAAAAAGTTATAAAACACTGATTTTTTCCAAAAAAATATGCTTTTCGGTCTACATAGTCACTTAAGAAGCTCTAAAATTAATTTTAATCGATTTTTAATTTTTTCGGAATTTTTGTAATTTTGAATTTTTGGCAATTCTTGAAGAATTGAAGGTTCTTGCGCGATTGGAAGATGTGAATTGATTTTGAAATTTTTTACTTAATTTTTCTAGTCTATCCAGCCAACAACTTTTACAGAGGATAAGTTTACAAAAATCAAAACTTTGGTTTTTCTGCCCACCCTAATTTATATGACTTTAGTGCATGGCTAGAAACGTTGTTTTTGAAGATAGGATTATGTAGTTCGAAAGTGAACACAAAAATATTCTTGGGATTCGATCGATTTTAAGGATTTGATTTTGACTTTATAGACGAACCTAGGTCGATCTCCAACCCCATTCATGTATCAAGGGTCCTCAAACTACTGTTAAATATGGTTAAATTACAGGGTAACGGCGTTGATGCACAAAATTTTGAGGGTCTCTAAAAAAAAGTAAATCGTCCGAAGTCCATTTGAAGTTGAAATTGAACCCTCAACATTGATCAAATCCCAAGTTAAATCCATTTCCAAATTATCTACAGGAGCACTAGAGCAGTGTTTTTGAGCATACACTTGAAGACTGAAATTATGAAATGAAAACATTTTTTCTACTCTTCAGTTGTGATAATACAACTAATCATCGCCAAAAGGCAAAAAATTCAAAAAACTAAAATTTTGAAACTTTGAACTTTGGTTTGGCAGAGGGAGGGGAGAAGAAAGTTGAACATAGACAAAAAAAATTCAAAATTTCAAAAGATTCAAAATTTTTACATTTTTTGGCACAATTCAAGTCCATTAAAATTCGGAAAAAATTGAAAATCGCTGCATCCAGGAGGGTAGCTGCTGAAATTCTGTGTAATGACTAATCCTGCATTCTACAATAATCGTCGGAGAAGAACGGTGTACTGGAGCATATATCGGGACCAGAAAAAGTGTTTTGCAATTTTTTTAAAAAATCGCAGAAGTTCGGCCTAGACGCCGAAATTGTCTGGTAAAGATTTTAACTCCTTGACACAACTCTCATCTTTTCCCACTTTGGTTAAGAACTCGACTAGGTATATTCAAAAAATTTTGAAAAATTGTTTATAATTTTTTTAAAAATTTAATTAATAAAAATAAATTTAATTTATATGATTTACTTTATCGAAGTAATCCTTTTTTCAGGCATTTTATTTTATAAAGTTAATTTTTAATAAAAAATTATTTATTTTCAAAATAAATTTTTTAATTTTTTGATTAAAATGGGTTTTGAGATAGATGTTGTTCGACCATTTTCACCCTTCTCTTCGTTCCAGAAATCGAAAAAAATCATTTTTTCCACGTTTTTCATTTCATTTTGAAAAATTGAAAGAAAAAATGAAAAAAAAATCAATGATGTGGTAATGATCATTTTTGGAAAAAATAGTCACACTTGAGACCATTTCACTGAAATTTTTTTTTATTTCAATTTTTAAACTTTTTTTCAGAGATCCTAAAAGATCTGAAATAAGCATAACTTTTTCTTTCGAAACCCTCTGCAAAACTTAACCCCTTTTTTTGCTTTAAAGCAAAAATCTTAGAACATGGATATGTCAGTAAGATATACCATACTCTCAAATTTAATACATAATTATAATTCTTCAGGATGTACATCAACTTATATTCAACATGGGATGTACTTCTTTCAATGCCCTTAAGGTATGGCAGCTTCATTTAGTTACTGTGTTACTGCTATTACACAGGTCTAAAGACACTTTTGATTACTATCAAGGAGAGGGATGCACCATTTACTCAGCTTCTAGTGCTGTGCCTCTACCAAAGTAGCGCATATCTTCCCAACTACTATCTCTCAGACAATCATTTTCCGGCAATCTTTCCCAACTTTCTGTCTGACATTCTGTCTAACTTTCCATCTAAGATTCCACCTTACGCTCCATCTAACTTCTTTGAGTCTAACATAATGTCATTATGTCTTAATTTAAAAATGTTACTGTCTAACACTCCATATAATGCTCCATCCAACTTTCCATCTAACTTCTTCCAGTCTAACATAATGTCATTATGCCATAATCTAAAAATGTAACTGTTTAAAACTCCATATAACTCTCCTTCTAACTTTCCATCTAATAATCCATCTATTTCCGATCAAATTTCCGATCGACTTTCGGATCGACTTTCGGATCGACTTTCGGATCGACTTTCCGATCAAATTTCCGATCGAATTTCCGATCATTTCTGATTTTTTGACCGACTTTCAGATTGACTTTTTGATCAACTTTTTGACTTACTTTTCGACTGACCTTTCGACCAACTTTTCAACCGACTTTTCAACAGCTTTCCAACTATCTTTCTGATTTCCAACTATCTTTTCAACTCAACTTTTCAATCAACTTTTCGACCGACTTTTCGACCGACTTTTTGACCGACGTTAATCTCTCCAAGTCTAACATGTTATCAGCAAATTATCATGTTCAAATATAATATTTAATTTTTTTAATAAGTTTTTTCAAGCCTAACATAATGTCATTATGTCTTGATCCACCGTAACCGTAAGAATTTTCAAGCGTAAGAATTTTCTAGCGTAACAATTTTCTAGCGTAACAATTTTCTAGCGTAACAATTTCAAAATGTTACCCCCCAGGCCTAAAGACATATCCATGTCAAAAAGGGTCAAGGAAAATCAATATTCAGACCCTTTTTGATGGAATTTTATGCAATTTTTCGAGATTTTTTGAAAATAACAGTCAAATTTGAAGGACAGAAGAGAAGGGATGAGGGATGAAAAAGGATAAAGATTGAGCAGGGAGAATGAATTTTTTTGGGTCATTTTGAAGTCTGAACATTACTTCTGAGCTACTCCCACATTCAACTATCGAAAAAATTTATAAAAAACGATTATAGTGTAGGCGAATAAGCGCTATTTTTAAGAAATAAAAACATTTTTAGCTAGCCAAGATTTTTTCGCCAAAAACTGTCAAGGGTGGTCCCCTGATCAACCTCTAAAAAGTCCGCACCCCCTAGACCCCGTGCTAAATTTTTTATGGAGGCTCCACCCCCTCAAAAATGGTTTTCCCGAATAACTTCTCAGGATTTGGTTTTACGGCAAAAGTAGGTCAGTATTTTTTTTTCTATATTCAATTTCAAATATTTTTTGTATGAACAATTTTTTCGTAAGACCAATAGCAGAGGAGATAGAGAGTACTGAAGGAAGGGGTTTTTGGAAAATATGATATGAAAACGCGATAATAGGCATAAAATCGTACTAAACTGTATGTTTTGGGTATGGAAATAGTAGTATTATATCGCGTTTTCAAATAATATCATATTTTCCAAAAACCCCTTCCTTCAGTACTCTCTATCTCCTCTGCTATTGGTCGTACGAAAAAATTGTTCATACAAAAAAAATTGGAAATTGAGTGTAGAACAAAAAAGTACTGACCTACTTTTGCCGTAAAACCAAATCCTGAGAAGTTATTCGGGAAAAACCATTTTTGAGGGGGTGGAGCCTCCATAAAAAATTTAGCACGGTGTCTAGGGGGTGCGGACTTTTTAGAGGTTGGTCAGGGGACCACCCTTGACAGTTTTTGGCGAAAAAATCTTGGCTAGCTAAAAATGTTTTTATTTCTTAAAAATAGCGCCTATTCGCCTACCTACACTATTATCCATCTACAGAAAACTTCTCGAGCACCCTGTACATGATCAAACGGATATCGATACTTTGCACAATCTGCAAAGCATACGTACGAATACATAAATGATACAGGTCAACATCACGATGAGGTTGAAATTACCGAGCGTATCGCGTAGGATGAGGATAAAGATGATTCGAATAGTACGAAAATAAATTTTAATGATGAGGAAACGTTAGCGATACAATACGAATTTCAAGTACACGCAGACCCAGACCGTGAAAAAATTTACATTTTACATGATACCTTACTAATATGTAGATACCAATGTACTCGTAGGTTGGTACTGCAGATATACTACTTTAATAATATATTTAAATGCGCGGATATGTTTGTCGATATGGCCAGCAGTGATGATTGACAATGGTAATGGTGCTGTGATTCATTTAAACGTTGCTAGAAGGAGATGAACGAGTATAAATAAATCATTTCGATTTTTTTTTTGCATGTATACGTCTAGGAAAATACAATATAGGTACCGATTGATATGATAGTGTCATGATGTGATATTTTAAACATCGTAATTTTTTGCTAACCAATAACACAAAGGAGGAAAATGGCCCCGAGACTCGTATGAATTTTGATGATCGTTATAAAAAGCAATAAAAAAGTCAGAAATATTAAAAACAAATTTGAAAATAAAATAATTGGCAGTGCTGGAGATAAGCGAATTCGATGAGATCTTCATACCCGGAACCCCTTCGGGTAAATTAATGTCGGATCATGATGGTGGATTTTTTTCTTCATTGAAAATTAATAGGTATGTAAACCTCACAATGAAAGAACAATTTATTCAACAATAACCAAACCATCAGGTGTTTCGAGCTGATGAAAATGTCAGCCCGAAAACATAGGTAGGTACACAGGTGAAAAACAGAATTACTTATACAGAAAAAAATTGAAAAGGTTGGATTTGATTGACCCCCTCAAGAAATGGAGTTCGTATCGTTAAAAGTGAAGATTTTAATTTACAAAGAAATGAAATACTTTCGACTCCTGATTTGCCCATAAAACATTGATACGATACGAAAGAATCAATTATAATGCCAAATTTGAAGGAAGAAGTAGATAGGTACGCGCGTATACTTTTTCCTTTCGGAAGATGCAGCCTCCAGCAAATGATTAGAATTTTCATATAAGTGGGTAAGTTGATTAAAATGTTACTATTTGATAAGTTTAAAAAAAAATACAGACGCACGTTATATGTAAATTTGCGCTTTTTTAAAGTCGAAGTTAATTCCAGAATGAGTCGAAAGACATACATTCTACTGGAATTTATAATATGGATAATTTCTATTTGGATACATTTAAAATACATTCGAGTAAGTAAGTACATTTATGAATACTAGGGTGGATCGCGAAAAAAAACCATACCTCGGATTTGGACCAAATTTGCTGGAGCGGTTCTTCTAGATATGGAGACCTCCCAAAAAAATTTGAGCCCCCCCAGGTGTACGTGAGCGGGAGCAGGGGTGCTCAAAGTGCACCTATTTTCGAAAAAATCGCTGTTTTTTGTGTTTTTCAGTCACTCAAAAGTCGAGCCAGAAGCCTTCGTAGCACTTAAAAGGTGCGATTTGAGTTTCTACATCTCTCTAAACCATCGCCATCCTCCTCCGATCAAAACTCAGACGGCTACCAGGGGGTCGAAAAGTTGCAGATTGCAATATTTCGACAAAACGAAATTTCTACTAATCTGAAATGATTGTTCTCCATGCAGTAATTGAACAAAACCTTTTTTCGACCACTGAAACTGAATTTTGAAAAAAAAAATTCACACGTCATTGCAGCCAACAGAAAATCTTAAAATTCAAAAATACGTAGTTTATATCGACTTTGAACTGACTATTTTTTCGTTTGAAAATGTATTATTTTTTTTCAATCACTAAAAGTACATATATTTCAAGATTTTTTGGAAAACTTTGAACATCAGTGCAGCCAGTTAGATACAAATTATGACATGCTAAACTCTGGAATTTACATTCACCTCGAATTAATTTTTTTGTCGTTTGAAAAATTCTATATTTTCGGTAGAAATATTTACATACCACAAACAACTTGGCAATTTAGAACATAGGTACAACAATTAATAAAACCTTAAATAGGGTAATCTTTTTTAATATCAAATTTTTTAAAGAAATTTTGATTTCTCAATTTATTTACGATGAAGCCTTTTTGTTCTTCTTCACACACAGACTTTGAAGCCGACAAAAAAATTAATTTGAGGTAAATGTAAATTCCAGAGTTTAGCATGTCATAATTTGTATCTAACTGGCTGCACTGATGTTCAAAATTTTCCAAAAAATCTTGTACTTTTAGTGATTGAAAAAAATAATACATTTTCAAACGAAAAAATAGTCAGTTCAAAGTCGATATAAACTATGTATTTTTGAATTTTAAGATTTTCTGTTGGCTGCACTGACGTATGAAATTTTTTTTTCAAAATTCAGTTTCAGTGGTCGAAAAAAGGTTTTGTTCAATTACTGCATGGAGAACAATCATTTCAGATTAGTAGAAATTTCGTTTTGTCGAAATATTGCAATCTGCAACTTTTCGACCTCCTGGTAGGCGTCTGAGTTTTGATCGGAGGAGGATGGCGATGGTTTAGGGAGATGTAGAAACTCAAATCGCACCTTTTAAGTGCTACGAAGGCTTCTGGCTCGACTTTTGAGTGACTGAAAAAACAGTGATTTTTTCGAAAATAGGTGCACTTTGAGCACCCCCTACTCCCCTCACGTACACCTGGGGGGCTCAAAATTTTTTTGGGAGGTCTCCATATCTAGGAGAACCACTCCAGCAAATTTGGTCCAAATCCGAGGTATGTTTTTTTTCGCGATCCACCCTAATGAATACCTATCTTGTACAGTGTGGGATTAAGAATACCTACTCATACAAATTAAAACAAGGTGTGTATGACGTGTATAAGGTATTCGCAAGCATGAAACAGTTAACGATGCGATAAGATAACGATTTAATTCAACGATTATCATCCTCCTTCCATTATTACATGTGCCTGGAGAATAAACTAATTTACCTGTTCGCCAATTAGGAAAATTTTGGCCACAATGAAACCGAACAAGATTAAATATTTATGATAGATATGCCTTAGAGTTACCGAAAATCATTATTTTTTGATTCGGTTCATTTAAAAACTTTTTATAATTTACTCGAGTATTTTTTCACTTAGGATTTAAATTTTGAATAATTTGCAATTTTTATATCAGTTTCGTAGCGTAAGATATTCCAACACTGAAAGAAATCCCATTTTTTGTTTATGAAGGGTTTTCAAAAATTTAGGAATAATTGCTAAACGTTGTGGTAAAATTTAATTTTACCACGATGTACAGGAATTGTTTCTTAAAATTAAGTGATGGTTCATCAATTATTAAGCAAAAAGCACTCCATACCTGGAATATGAATCTTTCACCGAGTTTGCTAAAATTGTTATGATATATTGGGGAATAGTTCCACAACGCTCCGTAATCAATATTTAAATAAAAAAGCAATAATTCTATACCAAACAGATAGGAACTGTTATTCAACAGACATCAATGGTTCTCTTATGCCTAGGAACCATTACGCAAAGTTATATCTTGTTGAGATGTATATTTATGATAATTTTTTCATCAATTTTGGTGCACTCCTTCGTGAGTTTTTGGCCAGTTTGGTTTTGGTTGTTTTTTTGCCCTAAAAGCCGAAAAGTGCGAAATACTGTGCAGAAATGAAATTATTTTAGCAAATTCTTCAAATTTCAAGCGTTTAATATGAAAAGCAATGACCAAAGTAAATAAATTAACTTCGGATTCGTGTTTAGGGGGTCAAAGTATCTTATTTCGCCTCCGTTCTACTTCAAGGCTTAAACTTCCCTCTTTTCACTGATTTTTCATGACAAAAAGTGACTTTCTATAGACTTCAAGTAAAATGATCTTGAAAAGGGTGTTTAACAGGATATTTTAGACGTCCTGAATACGAATCTGAAGTTAGTTTTTTCATTTGGTCATTTTTTTTTTGCAAAAACGTATAAAATTTGACAAATCTGCTAAAATATGAACAATTTTTCGCGATTTTTGGCCTTTGCAACATCAAAATCACCAAAAGTGAATACGTGAGATGAATCTACATTAAAAAAACGTGTTTTTGGAATATTTTCATAAAGTAGCCGAACTTTGCTATCCGGGCTTTTTTTATGGTTGAAAATTTCAAATGACCTGAACCTCATGAAGGATTGCACCAAAATTTATGAAGAAATTATACTTGATAAATATATCTCTAGATACAAGAAGTAACTTTATGCCATCCCTTCCTAAGATTTTTCCCCTGCTCTGTATTTCTTATTAAAAAATTTATATTGTAATTGAAATTAATAATAAGTAATATCTTGAGGCAATGTGTGAGAAAAAATATCGGAAAGATCCTAGCAATACACATCTGAAGAGTGTGCCTATTCTGCGAACCAGTACACAAGTTGAACCAGTTTATTCATAAGAAAATGTTCGAAAATTTGTACTTAGATAACAGATTGGTACTACTACGCAGAGCAGATTTAAAATATACGAAAAAATAAATGCCATAAATTTGAGACTTCAAGCAATGTAAGATTCGTATGTATGAAAATAGACCATGTGAAAATATTCTAGAATAAATTTGACCGAAAAAATATTGTAACACGTCGAATTCTTAATATATGATTCCCTTTACTCATCCTTAAGGTTTGGCATTTTCGAATTTAAAAGTTACTTCCTACTAGTATCGAATACCCCTTATAACCGATTAAAATTATTTTCTAGACCAATTATATTGCTCTTTATGCGAATTTAGCTCAAAAATTGATAATTTTATTTTCTTCCCTTTTGACACCGTCTGTCGGGGCTTTGGCAGCACTTCGGAGTCGGTAGACCTAGGTACATATTCGGATTCAGCGCAAAAAATCCATTAATTTGACACCAATTTCGACCATCAATGTTTTTGGCCGAAAGTTCATGAAAATTGTGAACTTTCGAGTTATTTAGCCATAGCCTAGTAAGAGCGAAATTTTTTGAAAAATTTAAAATAAAATAAGCAAAAAAATATCAATTTTCTAATTTGGGCATGCTTCAAAAAAAATCTTTGAAGAATACATGCTGCCTTCAGATGTGATACAACTTATATTTTTTTAATTTTCAAGTTCGGATATTAAAGATACAAATAGTTGATTATTTATCATAATTAAATTTGGGTTGAGTAATGCGTGATTTGAAAATTGAATGACGATAATATTTTACATTACCTAATATCAGGTAAGTGTGTTTTTTTTTTCAATCTCCCCTTTATTCTGTCCAAAAATTTTAGGCAATTCATTAATAATAAGAACAATATTCAAAAAAAATGAAATATTTAAGCAGAAACATTTAAAAAAATATTTTGTACCATCCTCGGCTTTTCTCGCATGATTCTACACATAGAAATATTAACTCTTTTTTTTTCTAAAAAAAACCACTCATTTTTGGCGTCAATTTTGAAACTAGCAAGTTCCTTCATAAGCACAGCATTTCATTTCTCTTCTCGATTAAATTAGCACTAAATCAGTTTTTTATATTTGTTTATAAATTCATTTTTTTTCAAATTCACTATTTAATTTCAAGGTTGAGATTTTATGAAGTATTATTAATTAGATTTGAAAATTTTATGAATCATAATATTGAATTGTTTATTGATTAGGAGGCTCACGAAACTTCTGAATCCATCTTTGGAGTTGGTTTAACCTCCAACTCCTAAAATAGATCCTAAAAAAAGGGAGAGGGTGAGACCTAAAGTTGAAAATTTTCAATTTCATCGAGTGAGGTAGCGAGATCCATGGTTTTTAACTCCTGGATCCAATTTAGGAGTAAATTCCACCTGATTCAAAAAATGGAGCATTTAGGTAGAAAGGATTGTCCAAAATTGAAAAAAATCAGGCTGACTTCAGAAGTTTCAAATCATTCTTCGAAATATAAGATTTTTGATCTCCACAGAATCCATTTCTTAGATGAATTTGGACAAAGCCTCCAAAATGAACCATGCTTGATGGAGGAAGGGGTGGCACCAAATTTTAAAATGTTTCGATTTGATTTTGTAACATAGGTACTTACCTATCAAAAAACATGTATTTCGAAGAACAATTGAAACCCCTCAGAAACGGATTCAGAGAATTGAAAAAGATACGATTCTGGTACCTTGCTCACAAAATTAAAAATTTTCAGTGGTGGTTTTCTTCTGGGATAGACTTTGCAGGATAGGTTTCACATAATTCTAAAAATGGAAAATTTTCAATGGTTCTGCCAGCTTTGAATATAGATTTTCGCGTTTCGGGCCATGATAACTCCAGGAGTGGATTCAGAAAATTCATAAACTTCATTATCATTACAGTCATTCTAAAAATTTTTGTCAAATTTATCTTCAGCCTTTCACCTTAATTTTTTTATTTTTGTAGGAATTTAATTAGACTTGCTTTAGAGAAGGACAAAAAAGAAATAGAGAAATATTTGCAGACCCGATAAACTTCAATAAATCCTGGGGAGAGGGATGAGGACAACCCCCCAGCCATTCAAACTGTAAGAGGGATATATGGCCCTTTTTTCCCAAGCTATGGTGGTAACACTGTCTGGTGGGTTGCTGGATGCTGGACTCTGTGTCCCCGCAGGTACGCATCTTTAGTCCCTATCGGTACGTCTTCCTTAACTCATTATGGAAAATGTTCCGAAATAGGGTACTGTTAAGTTCCTATGCTTGTAATTCTGTGGTTCCCGTTACGTGAGAGTAAATTTCTAAGTTACACTGCTCCTATGCCTGTTGCACTATGAAGATGTGCGTTAGAATATTTAGCTTCTCTCAAATAAATGATTGAATGCCATCCTTAACAGAACGTATTTGTTGTTTATTTTGTGTGATGAATCGTATAAGTCAAATTTTGTGTGCGACGAAACATGCCCCCCCCCCGTCCAGTCACTTTCACAAAATGAGAATTTTCTGAATGTATTTTGCGATCTTAATAAAACCGTACTGTAAGTAATTTTCAGGGGTTGAAACTGTTAAAAAAACAAAAAACCAAAAACGAAGAAAAAACCAAATATATTAAATCGGTTTTGTGCGAAACTGAAAACCAAAATTGAAAGATACATGGTCAAAACCAATTAACCAATTAACCAAGTATAAATTAGGAAAAAACTGTTAATCGAAAACCAAACCAGAAATAATCATTTTTGGTTTTCAGTTTTCAGTTTTTTTTTCAATTTTTTAATTTTTTGGATTTGGAATTTGTATGTTCCGTTGTTCCCTAGCACCCTATGATGGTGTGACCCCATGACCGTTTCAGTTATAGTTATGTAACCTGTTGAAATTGAACCTTTGAAAGTTGAAAGAAATATGTAATGTGATTTTTATCGATTTTCATCATAATTTTAAATGTATGAATGTGAATTACTGAATTTGAAAATTTAAAATTTTAATCTTTTATTTAAGTTTTATTTTCGATTTCGAATTACGAATTTTGAGGTAAGTGGAATAATAATTGTCACTGTATTTTGTATTTTTAAATTTTTCATTTTTTCCAAGAAGAAGGAAGAAGGTAGAAATGTAGAATTGTAGATGTTTTATTTATAATAAATATCGGTCAAAACTTGGACAAAAAATCTTGAACGATATTTTGCTCCTACGATTCAACAATAACCGTTTGAATAAATCAGTTCATATATGATTTTTAATATTATGTATTGTTAAATAAATTTCAAAAATCGAAAAATCATGTGTATGTTAATTTCATTTTAGTCCAACTCTTCTCTCTCTCTCTTCAGAAAATTAATTATAGCAGTGAATAAAATAAAACATACGTGTCAAGGAAAAAATGGATAAATCATTTTTAGAACTTTAGTTTTGAAATAAAAGACTTTGAAACACATTTTGGTCAACATTTCAATCCCGACTGGAAAAAAGTTCAACAATACACGTCGCCAGCATGTCAGTCTGTGGAAATTCGTCGTCAAAGACTTCAACACATTTTACGTAATGGCAACAAATCCCAAATAATTCGCCTTAAAGTGGAACTAGAACAGATGAGATTAAATGAAACGATTTCTTCCAAGCATTTATCCGAAGGGTATGGCTTTGGTAAAAGCTCGAATACTTTTTTCGTGCTTATATCCCCAAAAGAACTTACATTCTTCATTCTGATCGGATTCTTAAGAATCCATGTAAGTTCTTTTGGGGATATAAGCACGAAAAAAGTATTTGAGCTTTCTTAACCATTGTAAACGCCAATCTAGTTTGGAGCAATAATGAACATCATAATGCTCATTTATCTATTGTTGATATCAGGTAAGTGTGTTTTTTTTTCAATCTCCCCTTTATTCTGTCCAAAAATTTTAGGCAATTCATTAATAATAAGAACAATATTCAAAAAAAAATGAAATATTTAAGCAGAAACATTTAAAAAAATATTTTGTACCATCCTCGGCTTTTCTCGCATGATTCTACACATAGAAATATTAACTTTTTTTTTTTTCTAAAAAAAAACCACTCATTTTTGGCGTCAATTTTGAAACTAGCAAGTTCCTTCATAAGCACAGCATTTCATTTCTCTTCTCGATTAAATTAGCACTAAATCAGTTTTTTATATTTGTTTATAAATTCATTTTTTTTTCAAATTCACTATTTAATTTCAAGGTTGAGATTTTATGAAGTATTATTAATTAGATTTGAAAATTTTATGAATCATAATATTAAATTGTTTATTGATTAGGAGGCTTATGAAACTTCTGAATCCATCTTTGGAGTTGGTTTAACATCCAACTCCTGAAATAGATCCTAAAAAAGGGAGAGGGTGAGACCTAAAGTTGAAAATTTTCAATTTCATCGAGTGAGGCAGCGAGATCCATGGTTTCTAACTCCTGGATCCAATTTAGGAGTAAATTCGACCTGAATCAAAAAATGGAGCAGACTAGAACAGATGAGATTAAATGAAACGATTTTTTCCAAGCATTTATCCGAAGTTTATTCCCTTCTTTCCCATAAAGGGTATGCCTTTGGTAAAGAATCCGATCATAATGAAGAATGTAAGTTCTTTTGGGGATATAAGCACGAAAAAAGTATTCGAGCTTTCTTAACCATTGTAAACGCCAATCTAGTTTGGAGCAATAATGAACATAATGCTCATTTATCTATAGTTGAGATCTTAAATAGAACAAATAAACAAATCGAAACCCTCGAAAATGGATATTCTTACAGTCAATTCGAGTACCTAGTTCAATCGTAATCCGATCGTTTAGTCGCGTTCTTAAATATTGGGAAAAACACGTAAAAACGCTTCAGCGAAAACGACTTCTATTTCTAAAAAGAATTTTGTATAAAAGATGTTTCCCTTTCTGAGTTTGTGTCAGTACTTCAAAAAAAGTACTGACACAAACTCAGAAAGGGAAACATCTTTTATACGAAAATTCTTTTTAGAAATAGAAGTCGTTTTCGCTGAAGCGTTTTTACGTGTTTTTTCCCAATATTTAAGAACGCGACTAAACGATCGGATTACGATTGAACTACTCGAATTGACTGTAAGAATTATGCGTTACCAATGGTACACCATTTTAATGAGGTATTATCACAACAGTAATATACAAAATGAGATTTCTGAAGAATCAGTTGTTTAGACGTTACTATTAGAATGTAAATATAGTTGGCTATCAAAACGTGTAATCCAAAATGTGAGAAAGAAAATCATATTTTCTTTTAATTTCATAGGTGACACGTTTTGCGATGAGGGGGCTTTGTATGAAAAACAAAATTTTTCAGGAGAGCTAAATAATCGAAAACGAATGATAAAATAGAAATTTTTTAAATCGTTTTTTGCTAATTAGAACCTTCCTCTTTAAGATATGAGTGGTCCTTTTTGTGGAAAAACGATTTTTTATGGAAAATTAGCTATAGTTTAGTTTTGAACTCGCTACATGAAATTCATTTTAATGGTTTTGTTCGTTCTCAACGGTGAAAAATAATACTTCCATTGGATTTTTCGTAAAATTTTTTATAAGAACAAGTTGCAATTCAAAAGTTTTAGGGAAAGTTTTCTCAAAACTATGATTTTTGGATGTTAAACTTTGAAGACTAATTGCAAGCTCATTTTTTAACTTTAAGAGGTGAGGTTTCAAGGGGGAAAGTGGTGTGCCATGGCACACCCTACTTTCCCCCATGAATTTTCTAATTTGGGCATGCTTCAAAAAAAATCTTTGAAGAATACATGCTGCCTTCACATGTGATAAACTTATATTTTTTTAATTTTCAAGTTTGGATATTAAAAGATACCAATAGTTGATTATTTATCATAATTAAATTTGGGTTGCGTAATGCGGAATTAGATAGTGATTTGACAATTGAATGATAATATTTTACATTACAGAATATCGTAGTTAAAAGTTTTTACTAGTTTTTTCATATGTATCGTGGTTAAAAGTTCAACTTTAAAAGGTGAGGTTTCATGGGGTTTTTTCAAATTTTTTTCTCTAGGGACAATTTTATTGGTAAAATTCGCCAATATGTGCTGGTGACAATATACTTTTTTCAATAAAATTTCCCATACTGAAAACTGTTTTGAGAGAAAATTCAGAAATGTCCATACAAACATGAAAAAATCTGAGAAAATTTTCGGTTGAAAAAAATTGTGGTGCTAAAAATACACGACAAAGAAATTAAGAGTCGAAAATAATTTTTAAAAAATTGGGAGTTGAAAGAAATTTTTAAGAAAAAGTTGGATTCAACTCGTACACGACAATTCTTTCACATGGGTACCATATTTCGTCGGGAATAAACTCACCCGCTGCCTAATTTCTTGAGAAATTGTTCTTTTTTTTTGGAAAACCTTGCTATTTTTATAAAATTGTCCAAGCTTTGGAAGATTCCTCAATTTTTGAAAAATCGTTCAGGCTGTGGAAAAAAGTCGCTCTACTATCTGAAAATTATGGGAAGTTTTGAATAATTTCCCAGTTTTTGCAAAGTCATCGCAAGTTATAAAAAAATCATTCAAACTTGAGTACACAATCTCTGAGAATTTAAATAGGTAACGCTGAATGCACTAATTCACATTCTTCTGTACTTACTGGGATAGTTTTTGTCATGTTGTGAAAAAAGTCATCAAGTTACTTTTCTCGATGAAAAGTCACTTGATCAATTTTTATTTCGAGAATTCGCCAAAATTTGAAAAATGAACTTCAGCATCAGGTTCTTTTATGATGTACTTTCGATTTATTTTTGTTTGGGCTCAAAATTTTACTCTGACTTGGAATATCTAAAATTTCTGGAGCTGAAGTTCATTTCTCAAATTTTGGATAATTTTGGAAATTTCAAAGTTACCTTATCCCCTGCAAAAAATGATGATTTGATCTAATCAACGAAAACAACTGAAATTTGGTATATTTATCCTATTTTTGACCTCCTGAATTGATTGAGAGCGGTCTCAAGACTTTTGAAGCCATCAGAAAATTTTAGAATTCGTCGATTTTTTGTTATTGTGGGTAATGTTAAAGAGTTGTAAAAATGCAAAGTTCTCTCTAACATTTATGCCGACTCGACAAATTGACGAATTGAATTTTTCCAATCGTCATTGTCATTATCTAGTATCTACACATTTTTGATGAATAAAATGACGGTGCAAATCAAACGATTTGGAAATTTATGATCAAATCGTTTCATTAATTTCGTTCTAATATTAATATCCATTCAATGAAAAGAAAAGTTTAATTTGAATTCCGATTTTAATTCAATTATATTATTATTTTTATTTTAATATGAAATTTTTTGGACATGGATTTTTTTTTTATTTCATTGGAGGACCCAAAGTTTTGGCACACCACACTCAGAAGGCCCAGTCACGCCTATATGAGGTATGCAGTATCATATTCAGTGTAAAATCTCCCATCAGAATCTATCAAAAATCGATATAGATTTTTTTCACCCTAAGCCCCCATATCACATTAGACAATTAGATCGCGTTCGGCCAATAATATAAAAAATAAAAAGAATTTTCAATCCGTTTGCTTTTTCATTCTAATCATCACCCAACGAATCGAACTAATTTTCAAAACCAAAATGATGATGTAAGGTTGCACGATGAATCGTATGGGTAATAGATATGCATAAACGATGACGTGAGCAAGATCTCGCGAAGGTCCCGACGACCGCCTCCCTCATCCTGAAAAAGAGAAGGATGACGTATTCAGACTGTGTAATCGTTATTGCGTGGAAGCATCGACGACAGATGATACGACGGCTGGTGAACTGCAGCATTAATATTTAAATATTTGCCAAAAGGAGCGGTACCGAAACGAATTTCATTACAATTAGCCACGTATCGTCGAAATAATCGCACGTATATAGATTTGTGCGGTTTCGACATCCACAGATGCATCTAAATGAAACACGAAAGCTTTCGAAAGAAATCGTAAATATATTTCGTAGACTGGAACTGATTAAGTATCGTCTCCTGCCCATTGGCGAGTTGATTGGATACTGAATCGCCAAAATTATTTCAATTCCTTCAACTTCCGACTTTTATCGACTGTCTGGGTGGAAAATTTAATCACGTGGTCAAAAAAACCACCGCAGACGAATGCCTATCAGATAACAATACTATGAAACTGGAGGAAGAAAAAAATAAAGATATTTATCATTATGTGTTATTACACAAAAAACCAGCACATTATTAATATTAAACTTATAATGCAGAAAACGACGAAACGAGTAATCGTCGCCTTGAGCTTACTCATCGAACATTATTATAATCGGACAGTCGGACTGTTTTAAATTACCTGGGCGAAATTTTAACGCGTGGTCGGTTGGAATAATTATCATAAAAAATGAAAATTGAAAAAATAAAGAAGCAGATGAAGAAATTCGGATGGAAATATTTGAAATTTATCGTACCTACGAGATTATTGTCTGGATTCGAAACGACACGAATTTCTATTATATCATTCGCTATAACGATTCGTTCAATGATTATGGGGAAAAAAATTCAATCAATTAGTATTCAAGTCATCTTCATTTACCTACGAAAATATAACTCTAGACTCTTTAATTTTACGATCAACAAGTAAGGAATTTTTTAAATTTTCCATTTTCATTTCGGTGAAATTCTACGAAATTCATTTCTCGAAAGCTGTCCAATATATTGAAAAATTTGGCACAAGCCAACGATACGTGGAAAAAATTCGAGAAAATTACACTACGAGTGAAAAATGTGCTTAAAAACTAACGAACTCGACTTCTGGAAAAATAATGCTGGTCATCGACAAATTTTTCTCAGAAATTACAGTTCATGCAATCGAGTCGAGCCCATGACCAAAAGCACGTTAAAAACTAGAAAGGACAATGACTTCTTATAATTTTTTTTCGCATGTCACATAAAATTGATTTATGCAGCGAGGCAACAAGCAAGGGAACATGGAATTACCTACTGAGCGTACCTAGTACCTATATTGCTTCTGTATACTCGTCCAGTCCGTTGATCTAGAATTATTCAACGTTGGAATAATAATCGATTTCGGTGTAGATAATGTAGGTATTTGGTTTAGTACTGGCGCGGGGTACGATCGAGTCATAAAACTGACCTAGGATCATGACAGCTGTCGGAACTGTACATACCTTGGATATGAATCTTTAATGGATTTTTGTTTGTTTTAATGTTTACTCAAAGTTTTGGAGTGGCTCATTTGAATGAAGAATTTTTTTTGCGATTTTTTAGTGTTTTTTTTTTTCTTTTGGCGAATAACGGTAGATATTGGATGGTTTTGCGAAGATGAATTGTTATTATTGACTGATGAAATGTAAATTGAAAGAATTCATGGCGAGGCCGAGGGCCAGAATTTGAAAATTCAATTTCACGACTTTCCTCGAATGTGATTTTTTAAATCAAAATAGAAAAAATTTCAGTGATTTAATAAGTATAATAATATCAAAAATTATTGTCTTATACTATTTACTGATTTTTATGAAATTAATTATTTTTGAGCCTGGATATAGAAACCATCCTAAAGTGTCAAAATTGGTTTTTGAGTTAAAGTTTCCTCTATATTCTACTTTTTCTGAAAAGCTCAAAATCAGTGTCAACTCAAAAATCAATCTTTGGCACTTAAGGGTGGTGTTTTGTCTATATCCAAGGTCACATTTATTTATTCATCTTATCTCGACTTTTTAAAAATTTTCATTTCTCATCCTTCGCAAACCCCCCTCTCCCAACTAAAAAAAATATTTGAAAATTTTCATGATAGGAAAAAAACGAGGAATGTTTGGTAAAATGAGTGAAAGACAGAAACAAGTATTGATTATATATTATACTTCATCAATAAAACAAAGAACAGTTGTTGGACGCTTGGGGAAGGAAAGAAAGAGGCACTTGTTGAAATCTTCCAAACAGATGTATAATGAGTATGCACAGGAAACCCTAAAAATATTATTAGAATTTTTCAAAGAATAAAAATGCATTTATTTTTTAACGTTTTATTTAAGTTTTTTTTTTAAGAAAGTGATGATTAAATTTATCGAGTTTAAACGAAGCAAATGTGAGCATTTTTTCCAATAAATTTTCCAACTTTTTTCAAATTTTTGGATAAATTTCTCATCTCTCTGACTAATGTCCGGCTTCTTTTACAACTGCTCGAGTTGAAAATTATAATGAAATGGCCTTAAACAGAGATGGTAAATATTTGAGATTTTTTGAAAATAAGCGAAAAATTGAATTCAGTAACCCAAAAAACATATAATTAGACACCCAACAACATTTCTTCAAAATTTGAGTTTTCATCCCCCTGTCCAGAGCGTGGGTTGTCAGTAGGGGTAAAAAAAGTGCGAAATTGGATTTAGCACCACAAAAAACATAAAATTTGACACCCAACATAACATTTTTCCAAATTTTGAGTTTTCATCCCCCTGTACAGGGGGTGGGTTATCAGTAGGGGTAAAAAAAGGTGTGAAATTGGATTCAGCACCCCAAAAAACCCCTGTTCACCAATTTCCTTTTTTTAAGATTCACAAATTCTATTTTTGCAGCCTCAAATCGGGATTCGCCCCACTGTGCGAGCGTAGCGAGGGAACTTTTTTTTGGATAATTCATAATTCAATGGACAAAGCCATGCATTTTGAATATCAATTTTATTGTACAGGGTGAGGCATTAACAATGCAACCGTGTTCTGACAAAATTCAAACCATGAATGAAAATTGTTTTTTTTTTTCAAAAAATGTTAGAAAGTAAGAAAAAGTCACAATAAGTGTTGAAAATGGCATCTATGAGCATTAATACAATAATCATGTCACAAAAAATGAAAAACTTGTCTTGAAGTTATTACACTAATATTGTTAATTTTTTCCGAAATTCTAGCAAGTAATTCATCTAAATTTTGTGGAGCAGTTGAAAAAACTCTGTCCGTTAGGCAGCCCCATCAAAAAAAAAGTGTGAAGGAGTCAGAATAAGTGTTTGAAATTGATTTTCTTTGCTTTTTTAGTAGATTTGATATGTTTATGTTCAAATGTAAAACACGTTCTCTTCCCACTCTTTGTGCTCTCATGACAAAAATTCACTTCAGATTTCCATGGCAATGATTTTATGTGTTTTTGGAAAGACCAAAGTTACCATTTTTGTTGGAATCAAATGTTTTGGATCATTTGGGTTGCGTTGGTGGCGATTCAAACTTTCAGTTGCGTTGTTAATGCCCCACCCTGTACATTACGACCGACAAAAAAATGACGAATAAGACAATAATTGGATAAACGAATGTAATAATTTGGCCTGAGCAGAGCGGGGGCGAAATTTTTTGAAAAATTTATAATAAAATAAGCAAAAAAACATTTTTCTAAATGATTTACATTTTTTTGGGATTTTCGAAAAATTTCAGAGAAAATACCAAAATTCCCTGACTTTTCCAGACCCCAAAATTCCCTGACTTTTCCCGGTTTTCCAGAGAATGGACACCATGTCCAGGCTCGCATAATCTAGGGTCATTTTTCAACAATTATATATTTTAAAAAAAGATTATTTTCAAATCACGTAAGTGAACCGACTTTTATCCATCGAGCGATTAAAATTCCTGCCATTGATCTTTCTCCGCATCTGCGACAGTTCGATCCGTGGGTATTATAATTTTTTTCTCAGACGTATTATTATTTAATTTAACGTGGCATTATTACAAATACTGGTAGAAAACAGCACCAAAGCAGCAGCCACAGCATAGGATACGATAACGACAGAGGCTGTAACAAATTATAGCCATTAGGACGCGACTACGACTAGTTAGAGTGATCCCACGACCAGTTATGTCCAATTTCGCCGCGAAAAATAACTCCACTCCGATGTAAAAGACGATGCGAGATGTTACCTAATGTGTATCCAGCACTCAATGTCCTATCTCACTCATTCACGCAGCATTATTTCTGCTACAGCTTTTTCGGACCAAAACCCCAACAGAAATATGGTCGATCGGCTAAAATCTCGATACGATCGACAATATGGGTAGAAAAATCCACATGAGTCAGAATGAGATGATTTTCGCGATATTGCAACTTCGCATGGAACAATCGTTATTTCGAGAACAATACACGTATAAAATACCTAAGCATAGCTGCGGATTATTTACATAGCGCCGCCAATATACGGTATCGCACCAATTACGCGATGATAGGCGCGAACTTGAAATAGGTCGTGTGATCGTCACCGCGAGCCCGAATAAATGATGCAGTGAGATTGCAAATATATGGGAAAGGCGCTCTACCTACGAAGGTGGTAAGGGGCGAAGAAGGGTGTGTGTAAATTACACAGTTACATAGTATGTGTATACTTTGCCAATGTGCTGTGCATAATACGAATTGCGCGAATCTGAATCTCGCTATCATCGATAATTGTCGGTAATAAAAAAGTATCGCCGAGTACGAAATTTAGGTGAATAATAAACGGGGCTGGGGGATGGAGGTAGGAAAAAACTCGAGAGTACACAGCTCCACGTATAATTTAGTATTTGTAAATATGTATAGTCGTATGTAAGCTCACGCAGAACACGAGAAGAAGAAAGGAGAGCAGGGGCAGGGAATGTTAACGGATTTTGACCTCCGTGGTATGTAAATTGAAAAATATGTACCTCTGCCGATATCTCGGGTACGTGGTTTGTACGTGAGTTACAAACGTTATTGCAACCGAATCAGAGTATGCAAATTTTTTCACAAATCTTAGAAGTGGAAGGCGGTCCGGTGAGGTGCGGAAAAGGTCGATCGTGCTGGAAGATCGGTTTTTCACGGAATGTCCATCGCCTCGAAAGAACAGATTTATTTCAAAAATTTTATAATTATTTTTTTACCAAATTTTTGGATTTTTAATTTATCATGTTTCTGTGCTATTATATTTGGGTTAGAAAGCCAAAAATTGGCACTAAAGAGTATTTTAAAATATGAATGAAGTGTGATTTCATCAATAAATTAACTTTAATGGTACATTTATGTTTTTTATATTCTTAGTTTTTTTAGGAGTTGTTTGGAAAAATCTCAAAACAAGCAGATAAAAAAATCAGGGATCCAGAGGGAGGGGGTCTGGTCCCTCCGGCTACGGCTCCATGATTTTTTAAAAGTACCTCCGGCTCCGAAATTTTTTTTCAAGCACCTCCAGCTCCGGCTCAATAAAAAAGGCTCCGGAGGGCCTTCCGAAGATGAAAAAACGAAATTTTTATATAATTTTAAGGAATTATAATGAAAATAATAAAAAATACAGTACTTGGTTAACCCTTTCGCGACCGATTTTGGAATCATTGCATTTTAATTTTTTTATATGGAAATTGTTCCTTAACCGCCCCCCCCCCCCCCCCCCCCCCACCATTCCAAACACAAATCAGGTGTCACAGAATTTTTCCCCTCCCCAACCTCCTCAGGGGGCTTGAGGTACTGTATGTCCCAGTGGTATAGTAAATTGACCCTGTGTGTCTCAGCGGTAGACAAAATTGACATGTGCGTGTCCTTGGTCCGGAACGAAAAGAAATTCAGGTAGAGGTCCGAAACTGGACCGAAATTAACGATCCATAGTCTTGGACCGAAACCGAACTGAAATAAATAACGGACCAGTTTCGGCCCAGGTTTTTTTTCTAAAAGCTTTGAGTATGATAGAAATACTCTGATAAAAACCAACAATTTGATTTTAGAATTTGATTTTTAATTTTGAACTGTGATTTTTCGCGATTTTTGGAGATTTGGCTTGATTTGAGAGCATGTATGTGAATCTGAATTATGAAAATAGACAGAAATACATCGTTTTTTCAAGTCCATCATTTTTTATTTATCAAAATGAAACAATTTGGGAAACAATTGAAAGTAATGTCCAACCATCCAACCAACCAACTTGAATTTTTAATTTTTGTGATTTAGATAGGTAATTATGCAAAATGAATTTTTAATTTCATGTTCTTCAAAAAACAAAAGAAAAACTTATAAAAATAAAACAAAAAGAAACCTAGTTGGACTTATAAACATTTAAAAAGGTGAAAAATAGGAGCACTTTATTGAAGCCTAGTAAAAACCAAAGAAAAAACGAATTTTATCAAATCCAAATTTACACCAAAAACTTGTGGATCCATGTTGAAAAAAAATCAGAATTGGACCGAAACTGGAACTGGTCCGAAACCTGGTCCAAAACCTCAGCTCTAGACCAAAACTGGTACTGGAACGAAATGTTTCGGTCCATTTCTGGAACGAAACTGGTCCGTTTTTTTTTTTTTTTGGAACATTGGAACATGGTCCGGAACGAAATCATTTCGGACCACCATCTGCTCTTAGGTATCCACATATTTCTACTTGCTTAGCATTTCTATTTCTAATACTGCCCCCTTTTTCTTTTTTTTTCTTTTTTTCTTTAAAATTTTAGACTACTTTACTTTCTACTTTACTTCTTACTAATTGTACAGTATTTTGTTACTTTCTACTTGACTCTATTTTTCTAAATTTCTTCTTTCTACTTCTTTATCTTCCTACTTTGTAAATATGTCTACAAAATCTCTTTTAATTTTTCTTTTTCCTTCTCCTCCTTAACTTTTACTTTCTAAAATCTTTCAAATATAAATCTCCATTTAAATTCATTATTGACTCCAAATTCCTCATTTTTTAAAAATGTTATATAAGTCATCTTTCTTATAAATTTCTGCATAAGGGTCTCCTACTTTTATGAATTTCATCATTTTTAGTATAATTTCTACTTCATTATCTACTTTTAACTTTCAACTTTTATTTTGTATTAAATTTCTCCATTTTCCGTTTCTTTACATCTTCTTTTTCAAAATTTTTTAAAACTTTCCATCAAAAATTTAGTTTTAGAAATTTTCCAAGTTATTAAAATCTTTCAATTAAAAAATTCTTATAGTTTCATCAACTTCTTTATTTATAATAATTTCATTGTACCACAGTTTCTACTTTCATTTCATTATGTAATTTTTAAACATTTTCCCACTTTTTCATGTCTTTTAAACTTTATTTCACGTCTTTCATCTTTCTAATTTTCTTTCATGGCCATCTTCAAATTATAAATTTAGCTAGCATTGTTTCAATGTTCTCCGTTTTTTACACACTACATACTTGCTTTTGTAAATACTTTCAAAAGTTTTACCACATAACTTTCATTCTTTATTTAATTATTAAAATTTTCAAAATTCCAACTTTGAAAACATGAATTAATAAGTACACACATTTTGAAATTCTACTTTAAAAAAAAATTGTTCTTCAATTTTCTTTCAAACATCACATTCGACTCGTTATTACTTCATCAAACAATCATTGAATATACCTATCTTTGAATTGAACTAATTTTTACTGAGCGCTCTTCTACTTGATCACTGCTACACTTTTAAACAATTGATTTTCAAATTTCTACCACTACATTTCTAAAGATTATCTATTACCTTACCATCTTACAGCATTTAGATACTTGTACTTTGATTATCCCAAACCATCTTTCATTTCGGCATCCTTCTTCATTTGGGCATTAAAATTTCAGACTTCTGTATGAATACATCATTAATCTTCACCATTAATTGTTGTTCTTTGTAACTTCTGTTTGGAGGAATTTGCCTCTAGGTTTTTATAATACTCCACTTTAACTTCTTATGCAGATATTTTATTGAAATCATCTGCAGGTTCAGTTGTAATTAGCAAGTCACCATTGAAGTCTTACGTTTACGAGAATTTTTGTAGTTTTCTTTAGTTCTGCAGATTCTTGATACTCGCCAAATTTGCATGTTTATATAATAATTCTTCTTGATTTTGCCAGTTTTGTCAATCGTCAGTCGTCACTACTGCTCTGCTACCATATTAGAATGTATGATGGTTTGGGTTGGAATAATATACTCCGGTTTGATAGTTCTTGAGAATGTATATTTCGTCATTAGTACATCAATGATAACTTACAACACTATCAAATACTAACTGACTTATATATACGATCCACTCTTAGGTATCCACATGATTTTTTATCCTATTAACCAATATCGTCAATACATTAGCAGGATTGGGTAAATGTTTTTTTTACTGTTGACATTTTATTTCAAACGTTGTTATTGCAGGAATTTCTAAAAAATTAAATAAAATATTCCAAATTACTGAAGAAGAAAGTAGTCAGAAGAAAACGTTTGTTGCAGCATACATTTTACAGAAAATTATTCTACCTTGGATGGTAGGTAAGGAGAAATGAAGCTTCAGAAAAAATTCTCCCGAGGAAAATATCATCCCAATGATATTAGAATTTCATAGGAAGGAATACTCAATTACTCATTTTGAAAATATTACCCACTGATTTGAATGCAATCAGTGATCAACCTAGTTTTCCTATTCGATTTTTAAAATGATTTTAATCTTTCCGTGCACTGGAAAGATCTGAGAGAAGAAATGAATGATGGAAATGCAGAATGTACTAAGTGCCATTTACGTAATTGAGATTTGCAACAGTTGCCGGATGGATATGGTGGATCAGAAGGGAACCTGAACTAGATTTTTGTCAAGTTTGAACAAAAACCTAGTTCAGGTTCCCTTCCGAGTGCTTCTGACCCTCCATATCCATCCAGCAACTTTTGCAAATCTCAATTACCTATGTAAATGGCACTTAGTATGTTCTGCATTTCCATCATTCAAATAATTATTATAATTTCCATTGCATCAGGTAAATCCACCTTGGAATAGAAACCAAAATTTTTCCCGTTTCCGATAATTGAAATTAACATCAGGAAAAATAAAATAAAAATTACATATAGTACAGTCGGATTATTCCATCCGTTCGCTCAGGATGTAAAAAAACAATTTGACGATTGATACCCAATCTAGAATGTATTTAGAAAAAACATAAGCTTGGTGCCATTTTTCCCCGGCCCCTCCTCTTCTGAGGGTCCATCCCCCTTTCTTAAAATGCGCGTATCTCCTTTTCTATTCGGTCTACAAAAATTTTTTTCAAATAAAAGTTCTACCTTGAAAGCTTCTCTAATCTCTACATTTTTGGTCATTACAAAAATTTGCTTTGGAATCACTTTTATGCTCCAAATCTCAAAAATGTACTTACAGAATTACTCAAAATCTAGTTATTATCATTTATTATGAAAAATATCACAGATAGCGCAAAATGTGTAATAACGAAAAGTATTTAGAATAAAATTTCACATCTAAGTATAAAGTTCATTGTAGTTCCCCCATCCTCACTCCTAGGGTCCCCTCCCCAAAATTGCTTTTGTTTTGATAGTCCAGTGGCGAGAAGCGTTTTTTGGCCATAAGTGGCAAATTATGATCAAGGAATGAAATTTGGTATGGTGAATCAAGGCACAATAAGGAATTTTTTGAGGCTGAGAGGTCATCGCCAAATTCCTAGGAGGGACAGAGGGGTTCATTGAGAGGAAGAGGAAGAAATGTCCCTTAGAACTTGAAATTTTTCTGAGAAAAAATACGAAAAACTGAGTTTTAAATCTCAAGTTTGAGGAACATCTCCCTCTCTAATCCTGAAAGTAAAGACATTTTTCAACTGAGTGGGATTTAATCAGATGTATAAGACACCAAAAAAGGAACAACCCAATTTCAAAAAAAAAAATTGAGGACTTTTAGTATCCTGATTCACCACACCAAATTTCATTCCTCGATCATAATTTGCCGCGTATGGTCAAAAAAACACTTCTCGACCCTGGACTATCAAAACAAAAGAAATTTTGGGGAGGGGCGAACCCTAAGAGTGAAGAGTATGGGAACTAAAATGAACCTTGTAGATGTGAAATTGTATTCTAAATACTTTTTGGTATTACACATTTTGAGTTATTTTTGATATTTTTCATAAGAAATGATAATAACTTGATTTTTAGTAATTCTGTGAGTACATTTTTGAGATTTGGAGTATAAGAGTGACTCCAAAGCGAATTTTTGTAATGACCAAAAATGTAGAAAAGCTTTCAAGGAATAACTTTTATTTGAAAAAAAATTTTTGTAGACCGAATATAAAAGGAGATGCGCGCATTTTTAAGAAATGGGAATGGACCTTCGGAAGGGGAGCGGCTGGAAAAATGGCACCCAAGTTTTTTTCCCCTAAATACATTCTAGATTAAGAATCAATCTTCAAATGGCTTTTTACATTTGGTGTGAGCGGAAGCATTTTTTTGTCATAATCCAACTATATACGAATATGTATTTTCAATTTCTCGACTGAGTTTTCAAATAATTTTAGGGATATTCGACTCTGAAAGATAAACATGTGTAACGGAGAATTTTCAATTTTCTCCCTCTTCAATTTCTTCAAAATTGAAAATTCATTTTCATTATACCTTTCGCGAATTGCTCGAGTGCTCAACTCGCCTTTTACTCCCTCATAACGAAAAATATTGTATGCAACTCGGAAGATAAATGATTTTTGACGATTTTGAATTATTTCCCTCGCTTCGCTTGGGCAATAAATCTCAAAATTTGTCGAAAATTACTTCATCTCCTTATTTGCATAATATACCATTATAATACTGCCTGTTTGTGGAGGCCATTGAGAACAGGCCATAAGGTTAATATCTGGCAACTGCATGTTAAGGGTTACACCAGTCATGATAACAGTATTGTTTATATGAGGTATAATCGGTTTCATCACTGTTTTACTTTGATTAAACTCAAATTTTGATAGATATATTATTTTTTTCATATGATTATATGGTGGTAGTGTGGTGGAAGGTGTAACGTGCGTTATATATGTATTCATTTATCTCAACTTTTTGTGTTACACATTACATACGTACATATAAAGTTATCAGTTATCCCAACTTCTTTTTGTGTTACACATTATATACGTACGTATAAAGTTATCGGTTATCCCAACTTTTTTAGATTTGATCAACATGCCAGAAACATGCTTGGTCCCTGGATGTCAGAGTAACCATAAGCTGACGAAAGAAGAAATATAAAGAGGTGCTAAGAACCAATACATTCCTGTATTTCGCTTTCCCCGGAGTCCCAAAGAAAAGGAAGAATGGGTATGAAAAATTCACCGCAAAAATTGGGAACCAAAAAAATCATCAGTGGTTTGTATCAAACACTTCTATGAACGTGACTTGAAGAGAATAGAAAAATTTAAGAACAAAAATGGTGAATGGGAAGAATATGAACTTTCCAAAGTTCAATGACAAAGCGGTGCTAAACCATCAGTTTTCGATGAACAGCCCAAATATAATACTGTACCAGAAGTACAGAAACGAACAGATCCTAATGAACGAAAACGTAAACGAGAGATTACGTTTAATGAACAAACTGAAACCTGGTTAAATGATGATTTATTTGTGACTTATGAAGATTTTTGTGAAAAACCAGAAAATCAACTTAATGGGTATATGGCAGCTGCAAATTAGTACCAAACAAACAATTTTATATACCTGCAATTTTGATGAAAATGTACTAAGAATTAGGGCTGGCGATTATAGAAATTAAAATCGATTAATCGATTATTCGAATTTTAATCGATTACAAAAATAATCGATTAATCGACGCCTAATTAATCGATTAAGAATAATCGCCCGATTAATCTAATCAAAATAATCGTCCGATTAATCGATTAAAAATAATCTTCCGATTTTCTCAAATCGACCAATTAATTTACCTTCGCCCCCTCCCCCTCCCCATCCTGGGACAAAAATTTGCAATCCAATTTCAGTTCTTTGTTTCATGTGAAAATCTTCAGTTTGAGCAAAAATTTTGGGGTTGAAAATGAAAAATCTGTTGACTAATATAATTAGAAAAGAGAAATTTGCTGACTCATTATTTTTTTTAAAAATGAAAATTTTCCAACCAGATGTTTTGAAAACAAAAAACAGAAATCTGTGCTTTTTGAGCTACTTTTTTGACTTCCAAAAAAACAACCGATTAGACGATTAAAAATAATCGGCTGATTAATCGATTAAAATAATCGAATAATCAATTAATCGATTAACCGATTAAGAATTTTGGCCGATTATAAAGAAAAAAATAATCGATTAATCGATTATAATCGCCAGCCCTACTAAGAATAGAGACTAGTATCATACTGATACTGATTTCATCTGTAATGTTTATATGAAATGATTATTCGTCCATAAGTCAGATTTACAATGGGTAATGTACGGTGATAAAATTACGAGGTGGAGTCAATTAGAGAACCTACTCACCAGGTATAAAATCGTAGAATCTATATCTGTTGATGTTTCAAAAGAAGCAAAAGTTTATTCTTTATGTCGTCAAATAGAAGAAAACTTGGAAGAATTAAAAGAAATTTTGATAGATGACAGGGATGGGCCGCTCAAGGTTTTTTGCGCTCACGCTCACTTGAAATTTGAAACGCTCCGCTTGTGCTCCACTCAACATTGTTCTGTTTGCGCTCATGCTCATACCTGCGCTCAAACCACTCACACTCACTTTCAGAAATGCACTCAAAGCTCTCACTCCCACCCGGAATTGCAGAGTAGGTAAATTTTTTAATGAGAAACAATATCGCCTCTGCAGTGCAATAACAACACATCTCAAAATAAATAAACTTTTCTATTTTTGGTGTAAATTGAAAACTTATTACAGATAAGCACGTTTTAGTAAAAAATATGAGAATCAAATTGCACTGAAGGTAGGAAATATATCAGCACAATGGATGTATCAATTCTCATTGGAACGACAGAGTAAGTAAATTTTTTAATTTATTAAAAAATGTTTTAAATAAAATATCGTAAAATGTGCTCAAAACAAATAATTTCAATTAGGTAATGATTCTATGAAAGATTTATAAGTAGGTAATTCAAATTTTTCAACAACTTTGAATTTTATATTAAGGTATCATAAATCTATAAATTTGATGAAGAATAAAATTCTTTATTTATAATTATTAAAAAAAAAACTATTTTAATGAAGAGTTACAAAATGAACTCAAATAATACCTAATTTAAACGAATCAAGATATTTAAAAAAAAATTTCATAAGATGTTTGGACGCATATCTCGCTATGCACCCCTTAGTAATCCGCCGAGGGCCGACCGTGCAGAGAAAATCGGGGCCAGAGGAGAAAAATGTATGAACAAAAAGAAAGGTGTTTTGAACGTCAATATGACGTGAATAGTTGATTTTTTTTTTAGTTTGAGAGCCCTCACGGGGCTCCGCGGACCATCTAAAACACAAGGGCCCA
Organism: Pseudococcus viburni; assembly: GCA_033439095.1. NCBI lineage: Eukaryota > Metazoa > Arthropoda > Insecta > Hemiptera > Pseudococcidae > Pseudococcus > Pseudococcus viburni. Next base: position 26,720 of record JAVBJF010000406.1, on the reverse strand, counting down.
GTGGGAAACTCTCCTCCTCGCTCTCTGCACGGGCCTGAAGTTTTTCAGATTTCATCTTTAAAAACTCACTACTTTCACAAATAGTGGATGACTACTTTGCAGAGGCGTCGCCGTCGTCAAGAGGGGCTCGGGCAGCCCTCCGAAAAAAGTTCTGGCCCCTGCCTGGCCCCCAAAAATTTATGTTGTATTTATAGATTTACATTACACTTACATCAGATAGGGATTTTCAAAGAATTAAAACTTGAAAAAAATGTCTTTTAAAGGCATTAAAAATCCAATTTTTTCAAAGATTCGCCTTCGCTTTGCTCGGGCATAAACAAAATTACAACTCTGTGATCTATGTTGAGATGAAAATGTGGAAGAAAACACCTTTTTTACCCCCTCCCCATTTTTAGCAGGTGAAAAAAGTCAGCTCCTCTTTTCCACTTCAAAAAAGCAAAAAAATTTGTCCAACACACGGGCTCTTTTGTGCCCCCCCCTCCAATTTTCGAGTCTGGCGACGCCATCAGTGAGCCATTCGAATCGTTTTGGATGGTTTTAAACGCGTTCCGTGATGAACTGATATGAAATTAACTACTACTACATACTTAGGTACTATCTACCATTAAAAAATGACGCCCGTCTGTTTTGTTCGAACTCGGGACGTTTTGTGGAAGAACCTTTTTTTTTTAATCATAGATAGACAGTGTCGCAAAACGACAGACGTATTTTTTTTCTTTAAGACGTTTTTTTCTATCGTCGTTTTTTCAACACTGCGTTTTTTTTTTCAAAATTAATTTTTTTAAACATTAAAATTTTTTTCAAAACGTAATTTTCTTCAAAATTAAATTTTTTTTCAACCAAATTTTTTTTGTCATTTAATTTTTTTCTGAACTAATTTTTTTTCAAAATTACATTTTTTTCTCAACTAAATTTTTTTCAAAATCAAAACTAAATTTTTTTAAACCAAAATTTTTTCTAAACTAAATTTTCTTTAAAATTAAATTTTTTTTCAACCAAATTTTTTTCAAAATTGAATTTTCTACGCGTAATTTTTTTCAACATTAAATTTTTTTCCGAACTAATTTTTTTTCAAAATTTCATTTTTTTCTCAACTAGATTTTTTTCAAAATCAAATTTCCTCAACTAAATTTTTTTAAACTAAATTTTTTTCTAAACTAAATGGTTTCCAAAATTAAATTTTTTACACAACTAATTTTTTTTCAAAATCAAATTTTCTCAACTAAATTTTTTTACTCAGACTAATTTTTTCCGAACTAAATTTTTTTCTTGAATACCATTTTCTCAGTACTAAATTTCTTCAACACTGATTTTTTTTCTTGAATCACATTTTTTCAACACTTTAATTTTTTCAATGCTGAATTTTTTTCACACTTAAATTTTTTCTCGAATATCATTTTTATTTTCTCAGCATGAAATTTTCAACACTGAATTTCTTTCTTGAATAACACTTTTTCAACATGTAATTTTTTCAATGCTGAATTTTTTTCTAACCTGAATATTATTTTTTCTTGAATATCATTTTCTCAGTACTAAATTTTTTCAACGCTGAATTTTTTTCTTGAATACTTACCATTTTTTCAACACTAAATTTTTTTAATGCTTGGAATGAACATCGGAAAAACAGATAAGCTCAAAGAAACATACAAATAATTGTTGAAAAACTAATAATCGCATGAAAAACATAGAATCAATATTTGAAAAAAAGATAGAGATTAAAAAAATGAAGGAATACACATAAAAAAAACCAATAAACTTGAAGAAACATAAAAACAATTGCTGAAAAACGAATAATCACGTGAAAAACGTAGGAATCAACATCGAAAAAATTAATAAAGAATAAAAAACATAGGAATACACAACGAAAAAACAAATAAACTAAACTTGAAGAAACATACAAATGAACTGTGTTGAGTTTTTTTTAGGATTTATCATACTTTCCGGGTTTCCGGTTTGTTTTTTGATGAAATTTTTGATGTCGCTTGGTTGCTTTTGGCATAACACGTTTCAGTTTATTCGTTTTTTCGATGTGTATAGTGTATATCTATGTTTTTTATTCTTTATTCATTTTTTCAATGTTGATTCCTACGTTTTTCACGTGATTATTCGTTTTTTTCAGCAATTATTTTTATGTTTCTTCAAGTTTATTCGTTTTTTTTCGATGTTTATTCCTGTTTTTTATTCTTTTATTCGTTTTTCTCAATGTTGATTCCTACGTTTTTCACGTGATTATTCGTTTTTTTTCAGCATTATTTTTATGTTTCTTTAAGTTTATTGGTTTTTTTGATGTGTATTCCTACATTTTTTAATCTCTATTCATTTTTTCAATATTGATTCCTATGTTTTTCATGCGATTATTAGTTTTTCAACAATTATTTGTATGTTTCTTTGAGCTTATCTGTTTTTCCGATGTTCATTCCAAGCGTTGAAAAAATTGTGTGTTGAAAAAATGTTATTTAAGTAAGAAAGAAATTCAGAGTTGAAAATTTCATGCTGAGAAAATGATATTCGAGAAAAAAATTTAAGTGTGAAAAAATTCAGCATTGAAAAAATTACGCGTTGAAAAATGTGATTCAAGAAAAAAATTCAGTGTTGAAGAAATTTAGTACTGAGAAAATGTTATTCAAGAAAAAAATTTAGTTCGGAAAAAATTAGTCTGAGTAAAAAAATTTAGTTGAGAAAATTTGATTTTGAAAAAAAAATTAGTTGCATAAAAAATTTACTTTTGGAAACAATTTAGTTCAGAAAAAAATTTGGTTGAAAAAAATTTGATTTTGAAAAAAAATTAGTTGCATAAAAAATTTACTTTTGGAAAAAATTTAGTTTAGAAAAAAATTTGGTGTAAAAAATTTAGTTGAGGAAATTTGATTTTGAAAAAAATTTAGTTGAGAAAAAAATGAAATTTTGAAAAAAAATTAGTTCGGAAAAAAATTTAATGATGAAAAAAATTTAGCCTAAAAAATTTAAAAACGTCTTTAAGAAAAAAAAATACGTCTGTCGTTTCGCAACACTATCTATGATTTTAAAAAAAAAGGTTCTTCCACAAAACGTCCCGAGTTCGAACAAAACAGACGGGCGTTAAAAAATGAATGTTTAATTATTAATCATAGGTATAAAATAACATGTTTGTAAGTAATTTACGTCTTAGATTCGATTCTTTTTTCAGCAGTCCACAGCGAGGCAAGGAGGGTATAGACCCGCCATGTATTTGCGGAAAATACACTGCGGTGGCGCACCATTGCTGCTTTGCAAAATTTTCGAAATTTATACAAAAATTTTAAAGAACACTATGCTTAAAAAAAGACATAACACAGCAACTACCCTTCGACTATCAATTTTTTTAAAGTAATACAAAATTATAAAATTTCTCACACATTTCTGTGATCATTGGACACCAAGGTATGGATAGATATTTTCTTATTTAGGTGAGTGGAATCTAAATGATAGAAATAGTCGCCGATTCAAATAAGTGTTTCACTTTTTGGTTCCAATTACCGAGTTTTACTGGGAGAGGGATATCGAATCCCTTAAATATGATTCTCACGACTACTCCAGCATTCAAATATTTATGTAGAGAAGAAAAGAAATTCAGTTTTTTATTACAGTGTTGTGGTTCTTATAAATGAATCCATCTCAAACTGGGGCATATTTTGCCCATTTGACCACTGTGTACTCTGGAATGTGACTTAGTTATGTCAATTCTGCTAATTCATCTTTAATCCTTGTTGAAACCGTATCAATTCCTTAAAGGGATTTCAGGGTGAGTAAATTTTTTAGTGAGCAACAATATTCATGACAACAATGGAACTACATGGATCAATATTTATATTTTCCACAAGGACCCGAATTTGGCCCAAAAATTGAAAAATCAAAAAACTCGTGTGACGTGTTATTTTCTAATTTTCTAATTTTTTTTTTTGGTGGCGTCGCGTTGAGTTTAAACATTGAATTATTTTTGCATGAAGGGGGAAGGGGGTTTCGTAATAATAAGGAAAAAGAAACCCCAACGTCCAAAACACTTTTTGCCAGTTGGTCTGTAGACTACCTTCATGGCGTTTCTATAAAAGGAATTGTTGAAATAAAATTCCTCAATAAGATATTTCAGTTCAAATCAATGAATAACCTAAAACAGCAATTACTCAAATGATTAATGTTCCTAATTCCCATAGGAGCAGAGCAAGTAAATTTTTTAATTCATTACAAACTGTTTTAAATAAAATATCGCAAGAACAAATCGTTTCAATTAGGTATTGATTCTATGAAAGATTTATGAGAAGTAGGTAATTCAAATTTTTTCAACAACTTCAAATTTTACCTACATCAAAGTATCATAAATCTATAAATTTATTAAGGAATACAAATTGTTTCATTCATAAAAATAATTATTTCAATGAAGAGAGAAAAAATGAACTCAAATGGTACCTACTCAATTCAAACGAATCAAGACTTTCTACCACCTTAAGAATTTTCTTCATTTTTTTCTAACCTGTTTTTTTTTCAATTTTCAATTATTTTAACTGTAGAATATTTTATCAAAATTTTATCCAACACTGAAATTTTTCTAAAAAATGTTTCCTACTCTTAAAATTTTTTAACCCTGAAATTTTACAGTTCCATAAACTTTTCCTCAGCTGTACTCACCAGCCACCTATCAACTTGCAATCCACCATCTCAGCAACCGAACCCAAATTACCATTGATCTTGACGTACTTGAACATGCAACATCGAAGTACATCGCTATGCATCTGAACACGACTCAGAACCCGAGTTATAAAAATAAATTAGTTTTTACTCTCGTGCTCTTAGCCCGTCATCATCATCAGTAACAACAAATTCACATCTTGGGCGAGATGGGCGAAATATTCAATTTATTAAAAAACAGCTCCTATGTGCGGTTAGCATTCGTAACACACTGCCCTCGAACCGAACAACTCGGCGAACTCATTAAATCGTAATGAGCGGCCGCGTACCACACATACAATCTGCGATGTACTTACTACGTCCGAGTCGAGTATTTCGAAAACGAAAAATAATATAACGACATTAACGAACGTCGCTGCAGCTTTTTAATACACGTAAAACTTTAATAACACAACATATGACAAACACCTTTGCCTAATCGCATACGGTAATCATCTCGTGTAAATGAAAATATATTGTAAGCGTAGCTGTAGTTTAAAGGACAGGCTGGGTTACGTTATTGGTATATTGTAGCGAAATAATAAAATAATCGACCTTGTTGCTATGACCGCGTCGTATCAGCGAATTACGTAGAAATTTTTTTCAATTTTCAATTGCTTGGATTGGTAGGTTTGGTATCTGTAGTTTCTTATTGAGATGGAAAAATATCCATAATGATAAGATAACCTCTTTTACCTTATTTGAGAATTTCTGAGCATTTGAAGACGATCGCCAACTAATGTATTTGTACGTACAGTAGACAGCTAGACACCTAACCAATACTTAGTAGTATTCGTATTTCTTCACCATCGTGTACATTTTCAGACTATAATTATAGAGAGTTCTGTGTATACAACCAAGGTTTCAACAATTGTAATCACGAAAAGAAGCCAGATACGGAAAAAGTTGGGAGAAAAATTTTCTCCAGAGGTATGTTACCGATCATCGCATGCGTAAGAAATTAAGTCATCAATTGGTTCGGTATTGGGACCAGAAGAAGGGCAGAGGGGGGTGCAGATCTTGTCGAAATGAGAATGTCTATATAGCATCAGCGTTTGCAGAATACGAGTGAACGAACGAACGAATCAACTGTTCAATTTCGATGACACCTCGCACAGCAGAAATGTTTTTCTTTCAATTGAATTTTCTCAAAAAAAAATTTTAACTCCGAATGTTTTTTCAAATTTTCTTCAAATGCAATTTCCATCTTAAAAATTTTTATGACTAAATTTTTACTCAAACTTTTTCAACTCTGAATTTTTTAAAGTTTTTCTAACGTTGCAATTTTTTTGACCAAAAAGTTTCCAATTTTAATTTTTTTCAATTTCATACGTTTTATAAATTTTTCCTCAGAAATGATTCAACCTGGAATTTTTTTCGTCAATTTTTTTCATTTTTGAATATGTTCTCAAATGTCTTCCATTCTTTTTGAACGCTAAATTCATATTTTTTCCAACTCTAAAATTTTTCTCAAGTTTAGTTTTTTCGAACTCTTGAACATTTTTTTTCAACTCTAAAATTGTTTTCAAAATGTTGGTGTTGAAAATATTTTTAAAGAATTGAAGGAGTCTTTTACAAAACAATCATAAGCAGTCAAAATTTGCGATTTTTTGAAATGTTCATATCCTAGAAGTATATTTTACAAGAAAAACGATGTCCTGCAATTCATTTTCCAAAAAATTGGTCTTAACTTTTTTTTCAACTTTTACCACCCAAAAAGAAGTCCTCAAGGTGCAAATACTAAAAGATGTTTCGTTTTATTCTCATGTACCTTTCGATTTAAAATTGGTAAAAAATTTGAGAATGGTATGAATCAGGGTGTCTAAAATACATCAGAAATGATTTTCCCAGGTTTTCCAGCCAATTTTCCAAAGTTTTCCAGATCTTTCAAGTATGATATTCATGAATCATAGACAACGAGGTAGTTTTTTCGAGTGATTATGTACTTACAACCTAAAATTTTACAGAAGAATGATTTGAAATCGATGAATTTTTTTTCGAAAATCACTATCCTTCATGAGATTTTTAGACTCCCTTTCTGGCTACAAAAACGATTTAAATTCGATTCTAAAAATTTTCGAATCACACCCCCTCCTTTTCACAATAATTTGGGAACTTGAATTTATAACGGAAAAAATTTCAAATAAAAAGAACATTACTTTAAACAACAAACTATGTCAGGGTGTCTACCAAACCATAAGCGTAAAATTTTGGATTTTTCCGGGATAAAAATTCAAATTTTTTCATAATTGATTATCCCCTCCCCCTCTTAAAAATGAAAAAACAGAAAAAAACACATGCCTCAAATTCAAAAATTCCACGAAAGCCTTTGCATAATTTTCAGTTTGCCCCAGTAGATGAAAAATTGATCAGGATAAAGTATCAATTATTTTGACGAAAGGTAGCTGATGAGCTAGAGCGAAGCGAGGGCGAACATTTTTGCAAAAAAAGGCTTTCAAAAGTTGAAAATTCATCACTTTTCCCTCAGTGAAGTTTTCCAAAACGTGAACAATAACTTCGAATTCTCTTCCATTCCTTCTTATTTTTTTTCAACATACATACTATGTATGTCGAAAAAAAATGAGAAAAAATGGGAAGAATTTGAAGTTAGGTACCTTTTTCATCACATTTTATTAAAAAGTACGTTTTCAAAAAAAATAATTTTGAATGGATTCTGCAAAAAAAAGGGTCTAAATTACTCCGAACGTAGCATAGAATTTTTTTTGAAAAATTTATGATAAAATACCTATAAAAAAGAAACACTTTTCCAAATGATTTATCCTTCTTTCCAATTTTTACAGAATTCCAGTGAAAATTTCTAAATTCTGACTATTCCAAACACGCAAAATTCCCTGCATTTTCCAGGTTTTCCAGAAAGTGAGCCCCCTGTAAATTGAATAAAAATTTCGAGTTGAAAAAAAAGTTATAGATTCAATAAAAATTCAAAACAATTTGGTGTAGAAAAATTTGAACAAAAAATCAAGAGTTGAGAGAAATTTTCAAGAAAAATTTTTTAGACAGGAAACTCATATAAATAATTTCAGCGATGGAAAAATTTAAGTTGAAAAAAAATCCTGGAGTTGAGAAAAAGTTTTGAAATTTTAAGTTGAAAAAAATAGGTAATTAAAATATTTGGTCTTGAAAAAGAAAAATGCAGGCACATTTTAAGTGGGAACTTGGTGAAACAAAAAAGAACTAGTGATAATAAAACGAAAAAAAAAACACGAAAACCCCGAAAAACGAAACGAAAACAAAACAGAATTCGATATGAAGAAATAACATTGTAAAAACTGTATTTTTTAATAATACCATTATGAAAAACTATATTACTTTCCCTTTTTTTTCGTTTTATGGTTTTACCTAATTTTTGTTTCGCCTTTTTTCGTTTCGTATGTTTGTAGGCGTTCGTCCTACTTTTTTTCTAGTTTACAATTTTAATTCTTTTTATGGCAAGCTTAGATATTTGTACTGAAAAGATTGGAAATTCGAATTTTTCTTTCTCTATAGTTTTTGTTTGAAAAATTGAAAAGAACTTTCGTCAGTGAGCATTTTTCTACATTTTTTCTTCACATTCAACGTTATTCTGATGAGAAACGTTGGTAGTGGAGTAGAATTTTAGTTCAGCCCCCACAGATTGCTATATGAAAGAATTTTTTGGTTCATTGTGTATTAGAAGAAACTCCATCACATAAATAAAATTCCGCCCTAATTCTCCCTCCCACGCCCTTTTTTTTGAGGCCTCAGCACCCTCAAAATCAGTTTTCAGCCTAAAACGGGGCAGGGTTCAGTTTTAGGGGGAAAATCACCGCAATAAAAGTTATCGATGCAAAATTTCCGATCAATAGGTATTGTCAGGTTTTTGTGCGACCAACAGGGGGAGGGTAGTGGTGGAGTTCTGAAAATGATTCCAAATTAAAACGTTATTGCGAGCCAAAAGCCAAATAGTACGGACATATTAACTAAAATAAGGCCCTAAACCCAAAAAAAATTAGCAGGAAGGGGAAGTTTCGTATATAAGCTCAGTAAGGTATGTATTTTAATATTCCCGAACATCCCTAAAATCGGTGAATATTTTGACCCCTTTTTGGGGAGTGAGGGGGTTTAAATTTTCGTTTTTCGGCAACTTTCAAAATTACGTATTTACAAAACAAAAGTTGAAACAAAAATTGTAGAGCATAAAAAAACAAACAATTTTGTTATTTACAATTTTTTCCTAGGACGTCATAGGAGGGAGCTAGGGTCCTCGAAAAAAATCAATTTTGAAAATTTCCCATTACCAGAAAAAATTACCAAAAATCGGATTAATCGACTTTTAGGAGCGGTTCTTTTGCATAGTACATCCTATTACTATGTAGAATTTAAAAAAATGCATAACCGACCCCTCATCTCAAAGTGAGGGGGTGGACCCCCTGTAGAGAAAGTTGCATTTTCCCCCTGGAATATCTCAGCAGCAGTGCAAAATTCGAAAAATTGGTTCAAACAAACGTTGTAGAGCATTAAAAGACAAACAGTCTACTTTTTTTCTACGTGGTCTTAGGGGCGAGCTATTGCAAAAAGATAAAAAAATCGGCGTTTGGAAATTTTTCATTACCTCAATGAAGATCGCATGGGTAATGCTGGTAAAAGTGGAGTTCTGGGGGTTTCGTGGGGGCTGAACTTGCTTTTTATAATAATTTTGACCCCAGGACCCAAATTGGGTTCCAAAAGGAAATTTTATTGAGTTGATGAAAAATTTTCAAACGCCGCGCTGCTTTTTTTCTTTTTGTATGTAATAGCTCGGCTCCAAAACCACGTAGAAAAAAAGTAAAAAAAAGTAAAATGTTCGTCTTTTAATGCTCTACAACGTTTGTTTGAACCAATTTTTCGAATTTTGCACTGTAGCTGAGCTACGCTTGGGGAAAACACGACTTTTTTCGGAGGGTCCACCCCGCCACTTTGAGATGAAGGGGTCGGTTATACATTTTTCTTATTCTGGGAAATTTTCAAAATTGATTTTTTCTGAAGATCCTAGCTTCCTTCCATGGAGTCCTAGGAAAAAATTGTAAATAACGAAATTGTTTGTTTTTTTATGCTCTACAATTTTTGTTCCCACTTTTTTTTTGTAAATACGTAATTTTGAAAGTTATAGCCGAAAAACGAAAATTTGAACCCCTCAACCCCCAAAAAGGAGTCAAAATATTCACCGATTTTAGGGAAGTTCGGAAATATTAAAATACATATGGTACTAGGGCTGGCGATTATAATCGATTAATCGATTATTTTTTCTTTAAAATCGGCCAAAATTCTTAATCGGTTAATCGATTACTTAATCGATTATTTTAATCGTGTGTTCATTTTTAATCGTCTAATCGGTCGTTTTTTGAAGTCAAAAAAGTAGCTCAAAAAGCACGAATTTTTGTTTTTTGTTTTCAAAACATCTGGTTGGAAAATTTTTATTTTTAAAAAAAATAATGAGTCAGCAAATTTCTCTTTTCTAATAATATTAGTCAACAGATTTTTCATTTTCAACCCCAAAATTTTTGCTCAAACTGAAGATTTTCACATGAAACAAAGAACTGAAATTGGATTGCATATTTTTGTCCCAAGATGGGGGAGGAGGAGGGGGCGAAGGTAAATTAATTGGTCGATTTGAGAAAATCGGACGATAATTTTTAATCGATTAATCGGGCAATTATTTTTAATCGATTAATCGGGATCTTAATCGATTAATTAGGCATCGATTAATCGATTATTTTTGTAATCGATTAAAATTCGAAAAATCGATTTTAATTTCTATAATCGCCAGCCCTATATGGTACCTTACTGAGCTTATATACGAAACTTCCCCTTCCTGCTAATTTTTTTTGGGTCAAAACCTAGAATGTCCGTACTAAAAGCAAACTAAATCTGCACGAAATTTAGAAAAAAAAATGGAAAACATTTTGCACAACGAAATCGACACGAAAAAATCAGAACTAAAACGAAGATGAAATAAAAAAATAATAATTTTTCACTAACGTAATTGCCATCAATGCCATTTTCGCAAAGAACGAATTTTATACGATTCTTCGTTCAGATGTTCAGTAAACATAGGCAATTTCTGACAGAAAACTACACAGTAGGAATTAAGTAATGATGCGTGGTGGCGCCCATCGTCCATCGACGGGCAGCTGCTCGACGGTATACCATTCAATTAAATGTGAAAGTGACGAATGATTAAGAGATGACGATAATTGGGTGGCGATTGCGCGACCGTATCATTCCACCTATGAATGTGTTTTCGAGAAATACTCCGTTCGCTAATCGAAATTGCCGAGAAAAATGATAATTTTCTCAGGAACGAGACGACAACTTGACCACCGATAAATATAGTGTCAAGATCACTCGATCACCCGGTAGGTCGGGTATTACCTCTACCTTTACCTAATACTCTAGTAACGCAATGGCAGCACGTATTTTTGTATTCTTTCTTTCCACGGCACGCTAGGTATAATCGAATTCCAAGAATAATCACCGTCGTCCAGACCCAGTCCAGTTTAGTCGATACGATCCGAATGGTAATATGGTATATAATTCATATACATAATAAATTGACCCATATTATATCCGCATCTCGACCCAACGACGTGATATTTTATTTGACCAAACGACACGACAAAAACAACCGAGACACTGGCGAATAGTGCGGAGGAAAAATATGCTAATCAGATAACCTTTCGCATACCCTACGTAATTGTAACACTGCGACCAGGTTGAAAAGACGCACGAATTAGGTAAACATTATTACATTTACAAATTGTTAGCAGTTAACGAATTAAATAGATTCAAAGCGAGCTTGCTCGTCAAAACAACTAGCACTTTCGGAGAATGAGAGTGAAAAAAAATTACCCATAAGTACTCGTGTGTATTTGCGTTGGAGATAGGGATACATGGGACGGTACGGATTATGTAATTTGGTGGGTCACCGCGCCATAATACGAACAAATCTTTGTGTTATTTTAATTAAGCAATTAAACGCGATCTAGATGATAATGAAGATTCGCCTTATACAATTTTTCGCCGGTACGAGTTCGTACTTAGAGACGCAGAGAGATTAAAAAGCAGCGATGCTCGCCTGGTCTGTGTGCTATGTATACATAGCTCTCGTCACAGTTCCCACGCTCCTTAAGAATGAAATAACGCGAATAAGTAATAAGTTGCGTGTTCGCGAAAAATTTTGTAAATATTGCTTAAAAATATTTAACTAGATTGAGTCGTGTGCTGGACGATAAATCTTGGATGGTTTGAATGGGTCTAAAATAGTCGAATGCATTGTTGATAGAAGATGCAAAATAAGGTGGGCTGATTTGTACTTTTTTTTATAGAGGCAACCCAGGGACATACCGACAGGGTGGGGGGGGGGGGGTAACTTACTTCTGTAGGGATCTTTCGGTATTTAGCTGGGAAAATTTATCATTTCTAACCTGAAGTTGGGAAAATTTACCATTTCTGCTCATATTTTCCCAACTTGAGAAATATGAGGACGAAATGGTAAATTTTCCCAACTTGAAGAAATATGTTTTCCCAAGTTGATAAATTTTCATATTTTCCCAAGTTGAAAAAATTCTCATATTTCCCCAAGATGGAAAATTTTTCATGTATTTCCAAGCTGGAATTTTTCATATTTTTCCAAGATGGAAAATATGAGTACAAAATGGTGAATTTTCTTAACTTGGCGAAATATGTTTTTCCAAGTTGATAAATTTTCATATTTTCCCTAGTTGGAAAATTTTTTATATTTTCCCCAAGATGGAAAAATTTTCATATTTTTCCAAGATGAAATTTTTTTTATATTTTCTCAAGTTGGGAAAATTTACCATTTTTGTACACATATTTTTCCTAACAGGGAAAGTTGAAAATTTGTACTTTCATAGTTTTTTTAAATGAGAATTGAGTCCAGGCCTCATCGAATAGACTTGATAAAAATTCCATCTGCTTCCTTATTTAAATCTTACCCCTGCCTAATCAATCGTGTCAAATAATTTAAAAAAAAAAAATGAAAAGGGTACCGGCGGTTAAGATAGGTGAATCTAACCCCGAGCTGAAATTCGAAACTAACCGATGGCAGTTAGTTCTTATGGTCTGAAAACCTTGTGGAAAAATTTTCGGCACCCAACCCCTCTCCTATTCGGAGTTATGGGCCAAAACGTTTTATTTTTCAGCCTTTTCATTAAGAATTTTTATTTTTGCGAATTTTCAACAAAATGTTTTCAAACTTGCGTGGGTGGTACACTATACTGAGGGGTATTAGTTGATGGTTTGAAAAAAATTTTCGATGATTTCTTCTAGCTGAAACTCGTGTTTAAAAACTTCAAATCGAGTTTTCTAGATGATGGTTCAGAGGTGCAATTCTGAAAAAAATATATTTCATGTACCTAGTCCCAATGTACAACGTGATATTTTTTTCAGAATTTTCCACGTGGTAGAACATCTTGAAAAATGCGAAAACCCAGTTTTCCACAACGTTTTTCACTCATAAAGAGGTCATTTTTGGTCGAAAATTTTTTTGCGTAATTACCCCCCCCCCCCCCCCCAATACGTATTTATACACCACCTTTCCGATTTCCACTTCATTTCATTCCTTTTTGGCGATTTTTGTAATTTCAAGTACAAATAAGTACAGCAGAAGGCTCAAAATTGAACATGTCACTTTCTTTGTACACGAAATTGGCATGCGAAAAAAATTGCAACAGATCTATGTTCATCAGCTCAAACTACTTGCATATATCCCATTTATACGATTAAAGCACCCAAATTTTGAAAATTCACCTTCCCTTCAACGAATTATTTTTCAAAAATACGCCAATACTAGGGTGACAATGAGTAGTATGGGTAATTTTTTTTTGATTTTGAAATTGGTCACCTCAGAAATGTTCATTTGTTTGAAAAAAATTATTCCCAAAATTTCATTTCTTCGAGTTGAGGTTAGCCGATGCCGCCGGGCACTCAAAGTTGAGGACGCGACGCCCGAGCCCGAGCGTGTTCGATGCTACCCCGCCACCGTACGCGGTGAAGTTTTTTGCGCACGGGCCACGTTACAAAAATGTTCTTACTTCTTACGTCGCTCGTTAAGGGTGACAGAACTGACAGAGGAGGGCCAGGTGTTAAAATTACTCAATAAGAAATCGTTTTAGGTTTTCTAGAGTATATCCAGTCTGTTTAGAATTTTTTTGTGTGAATAATAAGTGTTTCAAGTACATATGCTTGTTTCTTGATCAATGATCAATGTCAACGTGTTTGGGCTTTTTTCAGTTGGAATTTGTGCAGAGTAATCTTCATTACATTTCGAGATTATTGTAAGTAATTTTTACTTAGGTACCTATTGAAGATGGGAATCGGCAAACCTCTGAAAATAGATTAAGGAACTTCAATAACCAGGGCGGCTATTCTTGAAATTCGCTATACGCGTTATGAAATTTTACAAAATATTGATACCGAATTTTAAAGCTCATAAGGCTCAAAATTCAAGTTTTAGGAGTTGCTATCGGCGTAATAATTGCAACCCCATTAATTATAGGCTTTATAAGCGTTATGTGCATTAAATTTCGTTATCAATATTTTGAAAAATTTCATAACGCGGATAACGAATTTCAAGAATAGCCGCCCAGCTGGAAAACATTTCTTTCGAGTGGATTTTACTTGAGATTTCTATTTACCTATTTATTTATTTATTATTACACATATTCGTTTCAATTGTTTTTTTTATACACGATTTACTGCTATGTCTTCTTTTCTCACTTTATTTTACAGGATTTGTATAATTTTTTTTTGTATCATTTGTAAGTACCGAATTTTTACATGGTACTTTTTTTTGTAATTTTTTTTAGCGTCAGCCATCGCTCTGTGTGGTGTGAACGAAACTCAAACAATACATGAAATTATTGGGATAAAAAATATAAATTTGATAGTGAGTTTTGATTAGATTTAGTTTTTTTGTGTCAAAATCTTTTACATTATTTGCCTTATCGAGGGGGAAAAATTTATAAATTTACAAAAATTTATTAAAAAGTTGTAAACATATTGAAACAATGACTAAACATTTAGTACCTACCAATGAAAATGTAAAACTTTATGATGATTCATCATATTTTAACATACTATCTACCTATTTTAATGATATTTTTCGATTTTTGTAAGCATTAAAATTTGCTTGCCCAGGCCCCTCTAACTGGCTAGTTTTGAGGATAGGAATCGACTAACTCCGAAAATAGATTAAGGAGCTGCAATAACCAACTAGATGACATTTTTTTTCAAGTACATTCTATTTGGGATTTTAATTCATCTATTTATTTATCTTATTTTTTCCGGAGTTGAGAAAATTTTCCATTTGTACCTACTAACTCATATTTTTCAAAATTGGGAAAATTGAAAATTCGTACTTTCGTGATTTTTTTAATGGGAAAGCAAAATTAAAGAGCATTTTCTATAGGAAAATTCAACATTTGTATCCATATTTTCCCAAGTTAGAAAAATTGAACAGTTTTGTACCAGCAAGTTTGTTTTCTGCTTTGTTTTTTTGAATAAAAAAACAATAAAATTTTTCAAAAACTTTGGCCTTGCTGCGCTTGGCCTCAGTTTTTAAAATAATCCAAATCCTACAAAAATGATTTTTTTCGTATTTTTCTCAAAAATTATTTTAACAAATTCGATTATTTATCTTTTGAAAAATTATTTACGATAAATGAGTTAGAAATTGACTAAAGCTATCAAATGTGGTATTAAAAAAAAATGATACTGCAAGCATTACAGAGGATATCATACAAAACTTTGCTGATACCCTAGCTCCATAAGCGCACCCAAAAGGGGGGCTCAGGGGCTCGAGCCCCCCTCCTTACGAACCCCTCTCCCATTTTTTCGAATTTTCAGCACCTCCCTGAGATAATTTCTGGGTGCGCTTATGCCAAGCTCCATCATATGTTCCTTCTTCTGAGGAATTAATTTGGAATCAATATTCACTAGATATTTTATATCCTCAGGAAACTCCTTTCTCAGTTGAAAAGCTACTATTTATCTTAAAAAAGAAAATAAACACCGCACCTGGCTTAGACAAAATTATCAATTCAATAATACAAAATTTACTACCCTCTAGTTGAATGATCGTTTATTTCATTTTTTTTTTTTCGCCAAAACAAGTCTTATGGCCAAAATATGACTGTAAATAAAGATCTTTGTTAAATTTAGTACGTCTTGATTTTTTTTTTATTTTAATGAAAGGAGAAAACCATCTAATTCGTGGTTTTATTTTGAATTTTTATCTTAGTATCAAGTTTTAAATAGGTACCCAATCATTTTTTGTTATGTTTGGTTCAATGGAAATAAAGAGATCCACTTGAATTTTTCTCGACTATGGTGGAACTCCTAAAAATTGACCCGGGGAGCTGAAATTCCGGAGGAAGATTATTCTCCCATCAAGTTAACTTCTCCTCACCCAGGCTTGGCCAAATTCATATTCCTCATATTAACATTAAAATTACAAAATTTTATCCATTAAAATTAAAATTTTTCACCTTTGCTTCGCTCAGGACAAATAAACGATTTCGTATATTTTTTCAACAATGAAATAGGTTTGAAAAAAATTAGCATTCAAACATGTGGAGGATTGGTTACTGGAAATGAGAAATAACCTTTGTCATCTGACGAAAGCATACATTAGAAATTCTACGGGTATACAAAAAGCATTCAATGATCTTGAATCTGCAATTGAAACAGCTGAAATCTGTGAAGACATATGCACATTTGAATTTGATATAAACAATGAAATGAATGAAAAAAGGAAGTTTGGTCAGCGGATCTGTGACAATCACCATCACCCCTAAAAAAAGTCAGTCTGTCTCGTGTCCAATTAAACTGATTTTTAATCGGGTTGGGATTTTCAGATTTCACCAATTAGCCAAATTAAAATTTTCACATAAAAATAATTTTTCATTGAATTTAAAATTAAATAAAATATAATTTGGATTTATTCTTTAAATTAATTAAAATTATTTATTAACTTCTAAATAGCATCAACGAAAAGAGGACGATCATACATTGTTTTTCGTTAATTTAATTGAGAAAAAAATTACGACACGATAGTTTTCGACATTCGTATCTTGCATTCGTTATTGCAATCCGATCAACAACATTTTTGTCCAATATATTGCCCTCGTGCTTCGACACCGGTCACTACACATTTTTACACTCGTGCAGACACACACCAAATAAACACGAACGGTTCTCGAGCTTGTTATTACGCTGATGGCAATTACAAAATTATACCTACATTTGTGTTTATCATTACACAGAGACGTACTCATAAAGTGTACATATTATTGGATTATAGCTCAAGTGGGTACTTGAGACACCTACTCATTGGACTTCTCTCAATAACGTCTGCTTCAAGTGACACAATATTCGAAAGCCGAAAAAAAAAGAAAAACATTCTTCGACCATAGAATCATACGTGCTCGTAGAGAAGCATTACGAGCAAATTGGCTATCACGAGCATAAGAATCAGATAGGCTGGAAGCAGTCAGCAGATCCGCGAAAAGAGAAACACACATTGACGAGATCATTATGACACGATAATGGCTTATTAGCTCAACCAGTATAATGGATCTGTACGACGAGGAAGATCACCGGTATCTACTTACATCTGGAGCTAAAATGTAATCGAGTAATCTACTAGGAGAATGATAAGTGTCGATGATATTCATTCATTAGACCACCGTGATCTATCGTTCGGATCTTATAGTGTGCCAAAATGCGCCGATGTTTAACCAGATCTTCCTGATATGTCAATCGAACCCATTAACCTATCGAAAGCATTTGCGAATTTCTATCATCGATCGTGTTAATTATTATTGACGATGATGAAGACGAAAACAGGTCGAAAAGCTTCCTCGATCGCGTCTCGCGCCATACCGATGTCGTCCTTTTAATAAAGATATATTTGAGATCTTGTCCAACTTAAGAACTCCTACCGAGTTACCGTACTATTTTAAATATCGCCTAGGCCTTATATAAGAGCGAATTTAAACCAGTTTAGATAGAATTTTACGCGCAGTCGGGCTGTGTTTGTGTACATATCGATACGTCATCGTCGATCGCAAGATTATATTGTCTCGAAGCATGTTTCTCTTTGATAATTTGACTGGCTGGTAATTATTTTTGCCTAGAATGGGAGTTCGACGATCTAAGTCTGACGAACACCAATCTTGGCGGTCTACAAGCATAAGGGTAAGGTTGCCATATTTCGACCACTTTTTTTCAAACTTCCATCAATCAAAGACTTTTTGAGGTAGAAACGTCGAAAATGGCTTAAAAATACCTTGATCCTTCCTCTACCACTCTCTAAAATTTTGAGCCGATACAATCATGTTTTGTATTTTTTGCGAATTTTTTTCTGAGGGAACTCAAAAATCGATTTTGAAATTTTGGGTTCCTAATTTCGACCACCAGCTGATTTCGCCCGCATAGAGCGGAATTTCTTTCACAGATGAACAAAATGAGACCAAAACGACAACCCTATTAATACGGACTTTTTAGGTTTTGACCCAAAAAAAAAATAGCAGAAAGGGGAAGTTTCGGATATAAGCTCAGTACAGCATGTATTCCAATATTCCCGAACTTCCCTAAAATTGGTTAATATTTTGACCCCTGTTTGGGGGTGAGGGGGTTCAAATTTTGGGTTTTCACCCATAATTTTCGAAATTACCCATTTACGAAAAAAAAGTTGAAAGAAAAATTGTAGAGAATCAAAAAACAAATAATTTTGTTTTTTACAGTTTTTCCCTACGACGTCATGGAAGGGAGTTGAGGCCTTTCGAAAAAAATCAATTTTGAAAATTCCCTATTAACAGAAGTAGTTAGCAAAAATCGGGTTAATCGACTTATGGGAGCGATTTTTTTGCATAGTACATCCCATTACTATGTAGAACAAGAAAAATGTATAGCCGACCCCTCATCTAAAAGTAGGGGGTGGACCCTCCGTAGAAAGTCGCGTTTTCCCCCAAGCATAGCTCAGCTACAGTGAAAAATTCGAAAAATTGGTTCAAACAAACGTTGTGGAGCGTTGAAAGACGAACATTTTACTTTTTTTACTTTTTCTTTGCGTGGTCTTGGAGGATAGTTATTGCCAGAGGCCTTCCGACCGGGGGGGGCTCACCCCCCCCCCCCCCAGCATTTTCCAGTTGGAAAAGTTGGGTGAAGTTGGCAAAAAGTTGGCAGAAAAGCCCGAGTGATAAAAATTGAGAAAAGTTGTGAAATATTGAAATTGAAAAAAAAAAAACAATTTTAAAATGGCAGTGTTGTAAATTTTTCATTAGAAAATTTCGTAGGTACCTATGTGAGATTTGTTAGATCAATGACGTACCGATAGGGGGCTAACTTTTTGCCCCCTGAGGAAATTTTTTACTTGTGAGTTGGGAAAATTGAACATTTCAACATATCAGTTGGGAAAATTGGACAGTTAGGATTAATTTTTTTGATGAAAAATAATAAATAAAATACTTATTTTAAAAGTTGGAAATCAACAAAATTTTCATTTGTTCCAACTCAAAATTGGTAACTTTCCCATCTCGAAAATGGTAAATTTCCAGACTCAAAATTGGTAATTTTCTCAATTCAAAATTGATAATTTTCCATACTCAAAAATTGGTTATTTTTCCAACTCAAAATTGGTCGTTCTCCCAAGTGATGAGTAAAAATGTCAGTTGAGACTATTGGTATTTATTTTTTAAATGAAAAATGAATAAATAAAATGGTTACCTATTTTAAAAGTCGGAAATCAACAAAATTTTCACTTATGAGTTGGGAAAATTAGTCATTTTCACAACCTTTTCCAACTGAAAATTGATCATTTTCCCAGCGAAGAATTGAACCGTTGTAATAAATGTTTTTTGGGGAAAAAATGATTAATTATCTTGCATTTTGAAAATTTTCACTCGTCAACCAAAAAAATTTTATATACCTAGTTGTACTTGTAATTTAAAAGAGATTTTTTCGCATTTTTCTTCTAAGTTATTCCAAATAATTTCATTGTTCTTGTTCTCCTTAAAACTTATTTTTGATATTTGAAAATCCAATTTTTCAAAAGCTTTGGCCTCGCTACGCTCGGCCATGGTATATTTCTGCTTTCATCATTTCAAAGTATGTAGAAGCAGTCGATTTTTCATTAAAGTTTATTCTTCTAAAACACTATATGGATTTTCGCCCTCGCTTCGCTCGGGCTAAATCCATTTCTTTTCATTTTGAAAAATCTAACTGTAAAGTTTTTAAAAATTGTTTAATTTAAAAAAATTGTTTAAAACCTAATTTTAGAACCTTTTTAATGAAGTAACTTCACGTTTTGATTTCTAAACATGATTTCAAGTTTTTAATTTTTCTCAAAGTTGATTTTGATTTTTATAATAGCTATACTTTTAGGTTCAACGGTTCAAGTAAGATATAGTTAAGCAGGGTCTCACCTAAAGAGGCAGAGGGCAAGTAAGTCCTCAGAACGATTTTTTTGAGGACCTCCTTTCAGAAATCATAATCCAAGTCTGAAATTACTCCCCAAAATCACGATCCAAATCACAATTCTTCAACCCATCCCTGAAATTACCTCCCAAATAAACATTTTTCAAAAACTTCGGCCTCGCTAAGCTCGGCCTTACTGTATTTTTCTTTTCATAATTTTAAAATACTTAATTCAAATTCTACAAAAGTGATTTTTTTTCGTATTTTCCCTCAAAATTATTTCAACTAGTTTTATTACATTCTATCTTCTTAAAACTCATTTCTTAAATTTGTGATTTTCTAAAATTTTCGCCCTCGCTTCGCTCGGGCCAATTTCATTTCTCTTATCGACTACTTATTAATAGTAAAGCTACGTTAAGTACAAAATATTTCTTATTAAATTTGAAATTTTCTTGAAATTTTTCACCCTTGCTTCACTCGAGACAAATAAGACAATTCCAAAGGGGTTTTCATTTACAATGAAATTGGTCAGGGAAAAAATTCGAGATTGTAACATTTTTTTGTTATTATTATTTTTGAATCTGTTTTTATACCTATGTACCAAAAAAGTAGTAATTTCTATTCCTAAATAAAATTTTATTAGCACTGGTAAAATTTAAAAAAAAATCAATTGGCAAATTTGGAAAAATTAGTTGGCAAATTTAAAAAAATTAGTTGGAAAATTTGAAGTTCTCACCCCCCCCCCCCCCGAGCATATCGCTTCGGAAGGCCTCTGGTTATTGCAAGAAGAAAAAAAGCAGCGCGGCGATCAAAAATTTTTCAACTCAATAAATTATGCATGTAGATCTGGTATAAAATCTAGTGTACCGATAGGTAGCCCAAAAAGTGGAGTTCTGAGGTTTTTGTGATCACTGAACTCGATTTTTATAGCCATTTAACCCTTGGACCCAAATTAGGACTCAAAAGGCGAGGTTCAAAATTCGTAAAAAAAATTTGAACGTAGCGCCGATTTTTTTTTCTTAAAACAAAATTATTTGTTCATTTTGGTATGGCCACAATAATATCGATGTAATTTCGTTAGAATGTAGGTAAGGACTTGTTTTTGTATTTTTTTTTAAATATTTAAAAATATAAAGAGCAGAGGTAGGTTAGATAAGTCCTTGCCTGATCAGCAGGGCATCTACCATCCTGACAAGAGATTGAAAAACGTAATAATAGGTAGTATTTTCAATTAATAAAATTTTTATTTTTATTATTTTAATTTGATCATTAAATTCTTTTTACAGAATTTTAAGTTTAATTCGTTTATTTATTCAAAATTTATCTTTTGAAATTTTATTTATAATAATATTATTCAGCGATGAAGCGTACAATGTTTTGAAAATCTTCTGCTTTAAATCATTTTTCCAAGATTTTTAAAAGAATTTTTTCGATATTTTTCGGTAAAAAAGCAGGAATTAAGTGTTGAGATATTCAGTGAAGACAGTGACGAACATTTTTTCAAAAAATCACGTTGAAAAATAAAAAATGCCCCTTTTTATTCGTTCTAAATAATGCTACCGGATTAGCCCTATACTTTCAAGTAGCATGAGAACTCACCTTTGAAAAAGTGTGATTTTTTCGCAGGGCTTCAAGAACAATGAAACTTTGGTTCTCGTTCGGTTCACGTTCTCAGAATTTTTGGTTTTTTGGTTTTTCGCTGTTTTTTTGTTCCCAAAATTTCATTCTCGTTCTTACTTTCGTTCCTCAAAAATTTTCATTCCTGTTATTGTTCTCATTTTCAAGTTTTTGGTTTTTTTGTGTTCTTGGTTATTTGTTCTTCGTTGTTCTCGCAAAGGTAATTAAAATTTTTTAGACGTAAGAATTTGAAAATTTTCCTTTTTTGAAATTCAAGTACCAGCGAAATTTTCAATATTTTTCACAGGGATCGTTCTTGTTCTTGTTCTCATTCTTTCAACACTCTCAAAGTTTCTTCTCGTTCTCGTTCTTAAAATTTTTGGTTCTTTGTTCTTCGTTATAATCTTTTTCATTCTTGCAGCCTCGTTTCTATCAATTTTTCATTCCAATTTTAAATAAACACGCCGGATGATTTTCCCTTCAATTGTTTTTTGAAAAGCGAAATTTGTCTAAAGTGTGTATGTTTGAAACCAAAAAATGGGCATTCTTAAAAACATTTACAAGTTTTTTTCGGCCTTAAGTAAGCAGGAGAAAAATAGAAAAAATTAACAATTTTTAGTTAAAAGTACGACTTTTGAATGACTTGTAGGTATGGCCCAAAACCAAAAGTATTACATGAGTACTCGCGAGGGCAATTTTTGTTGAAAAAATTAATAATTTCATACACGAAAACACGCATTTAAATTTCAATTTTTCGTTCAAATGGTCAACAACTGAAATAAAAGATGTCGTTGTATTCAATAAGGAATGGAAGAATTTAGCACGAGCGGAGTCGAGGGCAAAAAATTCATGATAAAATGAGCATAGAAACATTTTTCAGGCAATTTTTATATCAAGATTTTTATAAAATTTCGTGACTTTTCCAGACTGGCAAAATTCTCTGCCCTTTTCAGGTTTCCCAGAAAAAGGACACCTTGGAGTTGGAAGAAATTTTAAGAAACATGAAGTTGGAAATTTGTTTTAAACAATATCAAAATTGAAAAAAATTTCAAGAAAATTTCAATTGGAAAAATTCGAGAAAAGATTTGAACCTTATAGAAAAAATTTTCAAACTGAAAATTCTAAAAAATATGAATTAAAAAAAATTTGAAAAAATCAAAATTTGAAAAATGTTGAGAAAATTTCAATTGAAAAATTTCATGCACTGTTGAAAAAATTTTTAAAATTGGAAAGTTTTAAAAAAAATACCAAAATCTGAGTTGAAAAAATTTACTTAGAATAAATTTGGACCTGAACCGTTGAAATCCCATTTTTGGCAAAAATAATTAGAAGCTGATAATACATAATTTGATGATTAAGAACCCATAGTGATATTATAGGTTTAGGTATCGAATCTATACATCATTTTGTAGCATTCACCGCCACACCACAGATTCGACGGGCGATTAGGTGCAGAGAAACTAGAAGATGAAAAACACCAGGACCGAAGGCAGATCGATTAATTACTTCCGAATTACGAATTGACGTATGCAAATGTTACAGACTCGTTCATTCGATGAACCTCCTGCGAGCCAAGTATGCTATTCGAATATTTGATAAATACATCAAAATTTCCCTCCCCTTCACCTCTGGTTCAGCCGAAAGTGCGCCAGTTCCGTGGGGTGCCATCACCGCGGATGTAGCTGCAAGGATCTCCCATGGTCTTCGACTCTCAGAGACTCAAAAAGCCCCAAGAGAAGATTTCAATCACTCGAGTTTTGGGTTCACGTACTAGATCCTTACTTCGGATAATTTTGGCCCAGTTGAGCCGAGTTTGATGAAAATAGAAAGTGTAAGTGGCGTCGGCGGGATCAGCGATCGAGAAAATTGTAATAGGTACTATGTATAGCTATTTATGTGTGTCGTTTGTATGTATATATGGTGCCACTGCCACACGTAGCATAGCTTGAGATGTTGTTGTTGTTATTATTGGGAGGATTATTTAAGATGAAATGTTGTTTCGAGTTTTGAAATAGGTCGTAGTCGTATGGGTTATTAGTTGTTAGCTGCTGCACTGGATTCAAAGTGGTGACGTGTTTCGGTGCAGCAGCCAATCCAGTATGGAGGGTATAAATATGCTATGTATTTACGATTTCCTGCTCGTGCTGGTAATTGATTTGCGAGCGGTATAAAAAGTTGTACATTTACTTATCCATGCAGTTTTCAACACCGAATATATGTATCTGGATACCTATGCGGCATGCGATGAGATATGCCTACGACGTGAGGCCATTACGAGTGATTTAACTAGAGCGTGAGACTGCGATTGAGATTGTCTTTTATGAGACGTAGCTTATGGAATTTTCAAGTCAACGTCGAAAGTGTTCGTCAAAGTTATTCGTCATATCGAGTGATTGATTCGTGATTGTAAAATTGATTGAAAGTGGATTCTACGAATGAGTAAAGAATTACATACCTATTTGAGTTTGGTAAATTTAAAAATTGGTGAAAAATTAGTTCTCTATTAGGATTGTAATTTAGGATTTTTGAGAGTTTTGGAAAAATTGTGGGGAAATGATCACGACCGCTGCTCTCAACAAGTGAATTGAGAAATTTGCCTTAAATATCGATGACATCTCCAGGATGTCTACTTCATTTCAGAAATTATTTTTCTCGACTTTTCCAAATTTTTCTCGCCAATTTTTTGAAGTTGCCTAGACTCTTTACCCGTACAGCCTAGGAAAATCTTGAAATAAAAAAAATAAAGAAGAATTAAATTAGGTAAATATCGAATATTTACCTAAGTAATTTAATTATTTTTTATTCATCTATTGGGTACCTATCATGTGCAACCAAAATTTTTTCTGAGTCTTCACACAAAGTTCTATGAGACCAGGTGAAATGAAAACGTTCTTAAAGAAAATTGTTTATCCTACATTTCCTCCCTTTCTATCTATTCATACTCAAGTGTGTACTTTTGCACATAGGCGGAGATAGGGGGCATGGGGGGCTGAAGCCCCCCAAATGTTGAATTAGACCCCCCAAATCATTTTCGTGTGTATCAAATGAGCACGAAATTTCGTTGAAAAACTTTGAAAAGGATGCAATTTTTACTCCAAAGTAATGGAATTTTTCATTCAACAAACCTTTAAAAATGGAATTATTTTCTTTCTGGAAATCGGAAATTTTTCAAATCTTAGCCCTCGCTTCGCTCGGGCATGTGGAACCTTTGCTTTTCAAGGGATAAATTATCAATGTGACGAATTTTCTTGTTTTTTTCAAGCTACGAAAATGGTCTTTTTAATATCTAACGAAAATAATTAGGTGCTATGAGCAATCAGCAAATTGAATTGCGAACTAGCACGAAAATGTAAGAAATAAAAAAAAAATACAAATTTTTATTCTTGTTCAAAACTACAAAAAAGCACGAAATTTCGTTTAAAAACTTCGAAAAGGACGAAATTTTTACTCCTAAGTATGGATTTATTCACTCAACAAACCATTAAAAATGAAATTGTTTTCTTTCTAAAAATTGACAATTTTTCAAATCTTCGCCCTCGTTTCGCTCGGGCATATTAAGTCTAAAATATTTAATAAGAAATGGAGGTTGAAGATTTCACTTCCTCTTCAATAAGTACTAAAATATTGATTTAAAAAATGAAAATATTTCAGTTTTGGATTTTTTTTTCCAAAAATTTTCGCCCTCGCTTCGCTCGGGCTTGATAAACGTCTTCAAAAAAGAATTCAGCAAAAAATTGCTTAAGAATAGAGGAAGGTTTTTGGAGGGAGAGGGGGGGGGGGGGTCATCGAAAATGAACATTTTTGTTTCGTGTTTTTCATTCTTTTTTAACTGGGGCACAAGCCCCCCCAAAACTTATGTTCTATCTCCGCCTATGCTTTTGCATAATTTTTTAACCATCTGGGTAAGTATATCTAGAAAATGTTTGATGACTTTTTTTAATTTATCAAGTTTTTTCATTTTGATTGAAAAAAAATTGATAAAAATTTAATATTTATAGTTTTCTCAATATTATTGATAAGGATAAATTTTTAGCTATCAAATAAGCTCCAAAGATGACGGATTCTTTTCATCCATGAAACTTGCTACGTTTATACCCAAAACAACAGTGATTTCACTTGCCACCAAGATTTTAAAGTTAGAAAAAATATTTCTGTATCCGAACAGTCGTTCAATATTGACAGCTGGAAACTCTGCCGAAAAACTGGCGAAGCAGGCAAACTGCCAGAATATGTCACCACTGTGTCAAAATTA
Organism: Pseudococcus viburni; assembly: GCA_033439095.1. Lineage (NCBI taxonomy): Eukaryota > Metazoa > Arthropoda > Insecta > Hemiptera > Pseudococcidae > Pseudococcus > Pseudococcus viburni. The sequence continues at coordinate 715 of JAVBJF010000406.1, read as the reverse complement.
CATTTTTATATTTATTTTTTAGAGTGATTTTCTACAAATTTTGAGGAGGGGGGACGAAATTAAGAACTACCTTATTTTTCAAAATTTCTCTCACTGTTTCGTAAACAGTGGTCAGAATCAAAAAATTAAACAGATGCTCTGAAAGTACATTTTCTGAGCTACAAAATGGTATATTCATTATTAAAAATTGCCAACTTTGAATACACACAATGATCGCTTCAAAATCAAGAAATTAAAATCTTTTTGCATGAAAAAACTTATTTCGTGCATTGCTTCCATAAAAAGTCATGAAGATGCCAAAGCGATGTTTACAGGAGGTAACTGAATGGTAGAGATTAGAGAATCAGTCTGAGCAATTTTCACCGGAGAACAGCTCTTATCGGCTGATAAACACTGGGGGACGAAATTAGAAAAGAGGACGACCTTTTGGCCAGGTATGGTAAGCCATAAGAAAATAAATTCATATTCTTCATAAAATGCAAGACCACATCTGAAAAAGTAAGTAGGTAAGTGCATATTCTTTTTATTTTTCAACGGTTTTTTTTTTTATCGGTATGTTAAAAATTATAGGTACCTCTTTAAAACGCGCCACTTTTAATTTTTTTCAGGAATTTTAGTTAATTATTTTTTTGTTCTTTTCAATTTGTTTTATTTTTGTCTAAGCCGTGGTTCCTCATGACACGTCACATTTGTAAGTAGTTTAAATTTTAAATTT